>NW_020716923.1:37130-56926 GCF_900518725.1 Notechis scutatus | reverse complement strand
TATTCTATTCTATTCTATTCTATTCTATTCTATTCTATTCTATTCTAATGTTCTCCCACCATTTGCTCCACCCATGTCTGTATCAGTCTCCAATATTTCCTGGCAGTGGTTTCATGTCCACCACATGTGGGTAGAATGTACCTGAGGTCTTTGCCTTCTTTTGAAAAGCTAAGAAAGCTATAGCACAGCTCGTACATTTATTTACCAAACAATCCAGGATGTGTGTGTGTGTGTGTGTGTGTGTATTACAACGTGGCTCTCCCTCTGCCCTGGGGGGGGGGGGGCGAAGGAGAGTGTTCTACAAGTGGGATTGTGACGTCACAAACGGAAGGTTCCTTTTTCTTTTCTTTTCTTTCCTTTTCTTTTCTCTTCTTTTCTTTTCAACTTGAAGGTTTCGCTCTACCGCGAAGCCGGCTCGAGTTCTAAAAAAGCGAAAGCGGCGAATAAATGGCGGCTCCCTGGCCCCTCCGCCCCAGCAAGACCCACGAGCAAAACTTTTCCGCGCGCGATGAAAAAAAAACCCGATGCTCCCTCCCACCCACCCCCTCAGGGCCGGGTGTTTTCCACGGGTCTCGTGAACCGCGGCGTCCACCCGAGGCTCCTCCAAAGGCTGCTCCGCTTTTCCAACAACCCTCCCCCCCACAAACACCCACAAGTACACACACCCGGACAACTTCGCACAAGTAAAACTTCTCGCCTGGCTCGCTCCGCCCCCCCGCCCCCCGCCTCCTCCTTTCCGCCCGGGCCGGATCAGCCACGTCAGCGGGAGACTTAAGTCCCGACTGCAAGACTTCTGCGAGGGACGGAGGCGAGGAAGAGAGGAACTGGCGGGGGTGGGGATCCGGGACACTGCACCCCCCACCTACCCCGCGCGCCCTGGGCTGAAGAAGACCCTCATTTCTAGCCCCCCTTTTTTCCTCCCGCCGGCATGGTTCTGCTGACTATGATCAGCCGTGTCCAAGACGGGCTGCTTTTGGCTGCCTCCATGCAAGAAACGGAGCAGGTAAACGGAGGGGGGGAGGGGGGAGAAGAGGGCAGGGACATCTTAACAGTATTTATGGGCTCCCCTGGCACAGCAGTGTACTGGGACCCCCTACGTTTGGGGGCGGGAGGAAGTGGGGTTGGACTAGATGACCTACAAGATCCCTTCCAACTCAAGGTCCCTTCCGACTCTGTTAATCGGCAAAAGTACTCAACAGGAATAAAAAAGGTCAATGGTCGATGAAACGAAACATATCTTTTTTTAAAAAAAAAATTATTGGCACTTCCCGCAAATAAATATGTGTTTATTTTATTTATTTGATTTGTCAGTCGCTTACAAAATAAGAGGTATAGGTATAAACATGAGTAAGAATACAGAAAATGGGTACGATTAAATGGGGACAGTAGGACAGGGGCAGGAGGCACGATGGTGCCCTTATGGACGCCCCTTAAATACGTTGCTGTGTTTATATGATACAAGGTGCGTTGAAGGGTTAACATACACAGATGAGGAAGGGTCCCCTATGGGGCCCACGGGAAAGGGCCCATCAGGCCCATGTGTTAAGGCAGCCCTGGAAGAGTCCTGCACCCCCACCACGACTCTAGCAACCCCCCCCCCCCCCATTGTTCAGCTGCCTCAAGTTGTAGAGCAGAGGTCTCCAACCTTGGCAACTTTAAGACTTGTGGACTTCAACTCCCAGAATTCCTCAGCCAGCTTAAAGCTTAAAGTCTTAAAGTTGCCAAGGTTGGAGACCCCTCTTCTAGATCAGGGGTCACCAGCCTTTGGGTCCTCAGGGACCACCAAACTCATAATATTAAATCCCAGGGAACCACTAATATGAATTTTGACTGACGGTAGCTTGCTGATGTTTTCCCAGGGTTTCTGCAGAAAGCAGCAGAGACTCTGGGAAAATCCCCAAAAAAAGTCTGCAGGAAAATTCCCCACTCCATTTTCTTACTGATCGATCATTCTTTATTTAGGATCGCAGGATACCGTCTCCAGCTCCGTTCTCAGGAGAAGAGAGAGAGAGAGAGAAAGAGAGACTTTTGGCTTCATGCAAGGAAAGCAGCAGAAGCAGCAGAAGTCTTTCTTTCTCTCCCCCAAACTCCGCCAGAAATGAGTCTTTGTGAGACTTCTTGTGATGGCGCAGCCTCTTGGAACAGGATGCCTTGCAGGGTCCCAAAGACTCATTTCTGGCGGAGTTTGGGGGAGAGAAAGACTTTTGCTGCTTTCCTTGCGTGCAGCCAAAAGCAGAAAAAGAAAGAAGCAGAAAGAAGCAGCCTGGTGGCCAGGTCAGGTGCATGGGGCGAGTGGGGCAAGTTCCCTCCCTCCACCCTTTCCCCCCTCCCCTCACTACCTCATGTTGTTCGCAATGCAAGTGACGCAAGCTTTGTGTTCCCGTGTGCCATGTAGGCGGCGTAGTCTTGTGTTCCCGCGCAGCCTGGATTAATTGCTTTGGGGGTGACATTTCTCTGCAGATTACCAAAATTTTCTCACGGACCACCAGTGGTCCCCGGCCCACTGGTTGGCAACCACTGTTCTAGAGGGCACCTGCAATTTGCTTAAGACTCACTGTTTTAAGAAAGACAGGTGACAGTTTTTATCGGAGAGAATGGATGGGTTTCTCCGGCGGTTTTATTTGGTTTTTAAAGCTCATTCTGAAGCGAGTAAAGGCGGCTTTACGAGCCTTGGGAAAACAATGCGCTTGGTTTTATTTAGATATCTGTCCCCCCTCTCCTTCCCCCTCCCCGTCTCGTCCTTGCTATTTTATTTGCTGGGAATTTGGGGGTTACCCTTCGCCCACCCTTAGGCAGAGTTTGCGGGAATACCAGGAGAATAGCAAACGGTGTTTTATTCCTGGCATGTTTTCGCGGCTTAGATTTCTCTTATGGACCAAGCAAAGAGGACCTTGCTTTTCCTGGCTAAGTGCAGGAGGATGTCCCTGACTTACAACCAGGGCGTCTAAATGCAGATAACCCTCAACGTACGACTACAGTTGAGCCTGTATTTTTTTGTTGTTAAGTGAGACATTGAAGTTTGCCACCATCGTACCCCCTTTCTTGCTCCAGTTATGTGAATCGCTGCACTGCAAAAGCAGAGTTTGTCGTTTTCCCTCCATCACTTAGGTTGGGTGAGATTACCGTAGGATTCTCCGACCGGCTTCTGTCCGCCCCGTTGGGAGGGGTTACAATCTCTACTCTGGCTTTTTGAATGACAAACTTTTTCCTCCTCCCCCCCCCATCCCTTTTACCTGAAGTCAAATCGGAACTTGCAAGAATATCACAATCAAGCCAAACAGCTTTTCCGAAAACTTGGGGATCATTCGCCAAACCGATGTTCTCTGCAGGCTGGAACGATGACTTTTCAGTAAGTTTTTTTTCCGATTCGTAAGTGAGGTGGAGAAGAAGATGATGGATTAAATTTAGATGCCATCCCTCTAGGGGGTGGGCTTCAAAGGTTTTAGCAATGGGTTCTCTGCCCGGTTGCTGGGTGGGCGTGGCCTACCGGAACTTCCGGGAGGCCAGTTTTTCGTCTTCCCCAGGCTCCCAAGGCTTTCCTCAAGCCTCTGGGACAGCGAAAACTGGCTCCCCCGGGCTCCAGAGGCTCTCTGGGGGCCGGAAACGGGCCCATTTCCAGACTTCTGGAACTTCCGGGAGGCCCCTTTTTCCCCCTCCCCAAGCCTCCACGCAGGCCCTGCACTTACCTGGCATCCAAAACGGGTTGTGTGGATACAGACATCACTATGGGTGTTTGCTACCTTCAAACGAAAAGCTCCAGATGTTTTGGACATGTGTGTGGACATAATGATATGTGACACAATGGTGCTTGTCCAAAAGGGATGGGACATCTATCACGAGTGGTGTGACACACACACACACACACACACACACACACACATTCACCCTGAGATATGTTGAGGCACCGACAAATAATTTACAGGTGTGTGGAGTGTCAGCGTTCTAGCAAACCTGTCAGCTTTGGAAGCCATATTCCATGCTGCCATAGAGCGGTGATGGCACAGAGCCATTTGTGCCAGCACGCGAGCCGCAGGCAAACTTACCTCACTATGCATGCGTGGGCCTCACAGCTGATTTTTCGGCTGGTTTGAGGCCTTTTTCAGTATTTCCGGAAATACCGGAAGTGATGAAATGGGCCTATTATTCGTCCTGAAAAGCCTGCAGAGTCTTCCCTCAAGCTTCTAGAGGCCGAAAAAGGCCTCAAACCGGCCAAAAATCAGCTGTGAGGTGCAGTGCAGATAAGGGGGCGGCGGGGGGGTTGCACGCACATGTGCAGGTGCATTGCCTTCTGGTTGCTGGCACACGAGCGCACAAGTGCGCACATAATTTTTGGCACAGGAGCCCAAAAAAGTTAGCCACCACTGCCATAGATCATATGCACAGGGAAGCGTATATGAATTCTTGTAAATTATTGTCTCCAAGTATCTCAAACTTGCTTTTCCAAAAGTCAAGTAGACTTTCTTGCTTTTTTTCCTTGAAAACGTTTTGCTTCTCATCCAAAAAAGCTTCTTCAGTTCTTCAAACAACTGAAGAAGCTTGTTGGATGAGAAGCAAAACATTTTCAAGGGGAAACCCCCCCCCACACACACACAAAAAAGTCCAGTTGCCTTTTGGAAAAGCAACTTTGGGGCAAGATTGAGTATCTCCATGGAGATACTGTTTCTAAACCTACGTGCAGATTTACTTCTCAAATCACACCCCTTTTTCTTCTCGTTTCCTCTTAATTTCTGCTTAATTTTTCTTAATTTTTCCCTACAGTTACCTGATCAGCCAGGGGATTTGTTACCTGACGCTCTGCGAAGCTCACTATTCCAAGACATTGGCCTTCTCCTTTCTGGAGGAACTGCAAACGGAATTCTGGGAACTTTATGGGAAGAAAATCTCATCGGTGTCCCGGCCTTACGCCTTCATTGAGTTTGGTAGGTGGAAAGGTGAATCGCTTTCTGACAAGGAATCCCATCGTAAAGAGGTCTGCAACATGGCATCTGTTGTGGTTCGACAGCAGCCTGTGCAGACGGCAGTGGAATTGGACAGTGGGAAGAAAGTAGACCAGTCCAGGAGTCCTGCGTCCGATGCAGAGATGGGGCCAGGACCATCTGGGAGTGGGTTGCTGACTCAGGAACCTCCAGAACAGCAGCAGTGAGGCAGAGGAACAAGGGGAGCCTGTTCCCAGTATGTGTGTGCGCAGAGCTGCTAGAAGTCAAGAGCAGCTAAGACAAAAGGGGCGACTCGGGAGTAAGGCTTGGAGGTGATTGCCCCTCCCATAAAGTATAAAGGAAGTGCAAAGATAGAGAAACCTTTGCAGGAAGCAAAGTCGTTCGCTCTGTTTGGATTAAACCTTGAAGCTCTGTGTGGACTTTGTGCTTCAGTTGGTTTTTTTATAGTTACTTTGGCACTTTAGTTGTTGGCAGCAATTCAAAGGATATAAAGGTGGGTGCTTATCTCGAGGGACTGTTTGGGACTCATTACAGGCTGGGAATGAACATAATTCCCAGCGTTGAAATAAAACAAAAGTTGTTTTAACTAAGCGTGTGCTTAATTACGGTTTCAGGAAGTCTTGGTCAGAAGAGCATCCCTGGGCATCAGGTTGTCTGCCCCCATCCTTAAAGTCATCTGCAGAGATGCATGGGACACACAGGGCATCTCAAGTGCATGTACAGAGACGCATGGCGTGCAGGGGGATCACGCACGCATGTGTAGAGACATGGCGTGCACAGGGGTGGTTGCACGCATGCACAGGGGGTGTGGGGAGGTGTCCCCCACACGCATTGCCTTCTGGGTGCTGGCACATGAGCAATTTTTGGCACGGGAGCCCAAAAAGTTTAGCCACCACTGCTCTAAAAGATTATCTCTCCTCAGTTCCTGTGATTTTACTGTGTTGAATCAGAATTTCTCAAACTATATTTGCACAAAATTGGAGAAATGAAAAAATTCCGACAGAAGAGGAAATAATTAAGAAAATAATGGAATGTGCAGAAATGAGTAGATTAACAATGGCGATTAGAGAACAAGAAGAAAAAGACTATTATAAAATTTGGAAATCTATTTTATGAATGGTTGGATAGAAGAGTAAAGAATTGAATTATATAAGTATAGTATAACATATTGTTACTGATAAATAGATGAGTTAGATAGAATAAGAAAATGAACTTGAAATATATTATTGAAAGTTAAGGACTTAAAAGTTAAGGATAATAGAATAAGTGACAAATGTGATATAAAATATTGATAAGAACAATTATAAATATATACAAGTTAAATATGTATGATATTATTTTGTGCATGAAGAAATATGTACTCAACTAACACACTATGGAACAGAAAGAAGGTTTTATGTTTGTTTTTGTTGTGATAAAAATAAAAAACTTTTATTTAAAAAAAAAAGAATTTCTCAAACTGGTAACTTTAAGATGTGCGGACTTCAACTCCCAGAATTCCTCAGCCAGATCTTTAAGAGGGGGATAGATACCCTGGTGCCCAGAGAGGTCACGCTGCAGGCCTCTTTATGATGGGATCTATTGCCAGAAACAGGTCTTAAGTACTCTACCAGCGAAAATGGGCTCCCAAACTCCGTTTTTGGTTGCGACAGCCTCCTGCAACCCTGTGCCAGTGAAAACAACCTTCCCAAGCTCTGTTTTTGCTGGCAGAGGCATCACGGCCTGGTCTTTCACTGTTTCCAGGGCAGCGGGCCAAAACTGGCCGAGTTTGACACCCCTGGTTTACAGTTTTACTTCTTTTAATTTATATTGTTGTTATTCTATTGCTAACACTGTCAGATTTTAGAAGCTTAAAAGTCTAACAAATGAAATGAGAATCCATTGCTCTTTGTGGTGACAGGAATGCAAGGTTGGATCAGGGCTGAGTAAGGAATCTCACGTGCCGTGGTGGGTTCGGAAGAGTTTGGGGTACCAGGTTGTAGAAGACTGATCTAGATGGAACAAAATGCTGAATATGAATTGTCTTATTTTTCCTTATCAGACATTTACATCCAGAAGCTGAAGAAATCCTACCTGGACACTTGGTCAAAGCGCCACCTAAGTAGCATCAATACGGAGCTCCAGGACGTTCAGAAGATCATGGTGACCAACATTGAAGAAGTCCTCCAAAGAGGGGAGACCTTATCAGGTAGAGGAGGGAGACCCACGGGAAGAGTATCTTGGCCATCTTTTTTTTTTAAACAAATTTTATTCAGTTTTTCACATAAAAACAAAAAGCTCTTTTTAGTGGGCAGCATATTTCCGGGTCATCACTTTTACATACAAATATGACAATAGTTATAGATTCATATATGCATACTTAATTCTATTATTATCTTTTCCATTCCAAACTTTCAGAAAGGAGAGAAACAAGCAATTTAATCCTAGTCTCTTAGATTAATCTCAACCCAAACATCCTTTCATTTCATTTCAATTATTTCAAATATAATCCTTTGATTTAAAAAAAAACAAAAAACAATATATGTTCGCCTAATAAAAAAAAAGTTACCAATGTCTCTCCTTCCTTTTAATAGTCTGTATTAGCTTATTAATTTAAATAGTTCTTTAATCTGTCATATTTTCTTTCCATCACACATTCTTTCTATAAATTCTAGATTAATACAAGTTTTAACACAAAAGAAAAAGAAACAAACATAGGTTTCCCCCCTTTTAGTGCTTTGAGCGTGACATCTCAGTGGTTAAAATATACCTTTATTCCCTCATCTTAATTCCCAATAAACCTTTATTTTTTAGTAGTTACAATAATAATCATTACATCTTTTCATCTGGATTCTGCAATATGCGTCACTTTCTTCAGTGCCGTTGTAACTTTGGTCACTAAATGAACTTGTCAACTCATAAAATATTTCTCTGGCTATTTTTAGAGTTGCCAACAGAAAGGGAAGGGGGAAAGGGGTTTGTTTGGAAACCAAAAGTACATTCCATAAATAGTTTTTCAGAGACAGTAACTAGTTGACTGAAGTTTCTGCCACGCAAAATTCTAACTGGAGAGCATGACTGATGACTCTTGGCTATGGATGTGTCCCATTGGAGAATATGAATTACGATACACCCAGGGGGTGGGGGGGAAACCAGGGTCAAGGGTGACAATGAATGATGTGCCTCAGAGTTGGCTACACCCAGGCAGTGCTGGGCATGTTAACTCCCAATAAATCCTTTTGAAGTTTTGGAAGTTTGGCTCCAGACTCATGATTTAATTGGGGTAACTGCTGGAATCCTGACAGTTTAAAGCCAAGGACTGCCCGTATTAGTTTTTATCTTTTGAATTGTCATTTAATTGTCATTTTGAATAAAATTACTATAAAAAAGAGGCCATCAAATTTGTTCTGAGGAGGCCATTCAAAATGGCTGACGCTTCTCTTGAACAGCTCCCTTTCTAAGCCTTGCCCCCCTTCCTCTTCCTCGAGCCCCCAGAAGTGGGGAACCCGCAGCATCTTTTCCTGGCAAGGATGAATAGGAGGACAACTGAGGCAATTGTGTTTTTCTTTCTTTTCTCTCTTTCTTCAGCTCTGGACTCCAAAGCCAGCAACTTGTCCACCCTCTCCAAGAAATACCGCCATGATGCCAAGTTCCTCAACAGCCGCTCCGCCTATGCCAAAGCTGCCGCCACTGGCCTCATCTTCATGGTGCTTCTGCTCTACGTCCGCTTCTGGTGGCTGGTGTGACCCAATCTGTCCTTCTTGTTTCCAAGGCCCTGGGTGACTTGGGCTTTTCCTTTGAGGAGAAACATGGAAATATCCCAAAAGTTCGCCCCTCGGGACGATGTTCCTGTTTTTTGGCATCACTCCCATTTGCCTGGTTGGCCTAGAACGGTAGCTGCAAGATGCTGAGTGGACCTACGACTATTTATAATGGGGGAAAAGCTGTCTTTCATAAGCCCCTGCCACAATAAATCTGTAGTTTTTGTGTGCATTTTTTTTAACATACTACAAGTCTCCCAGTGTGTGTTGCTGTCAGCATGCTGAGCCTTACAACCCTACAGCTAGATGTAAAATTTTCCTCCCATAATCCTCCCCAATATCTGAAACATTGAAACCTAGAAAACCGACGGCAGAAAAAGACCTAGCGGTCTGTCATGCCTCTGTTGGAGTCTGACTCCGAGGGAGAGATGGAACAGCTGACAGAGAGTGGGAGTGTGGCTCCGGTGGTTGTAGAGGAAACTGGGGAAGGGCACAGGCCAGATGGGCATTCAGAGGAAGATCCAGGCCCATCCCCTCTTCATCCTAGGGCACGCAGGGAGGAGCGGATAAGGGAGAAACATGAGTGGAGTGGTCTATGGGGGAGGAAGGGGCCCTGATCCCCTTAATGGGCTGCAGCTGGGAGGACTGGTTAAAAGGACATACTACACATGGCAAATGGGTTGGAAGCAAAGCGTGCATTCTTGTCGGAGCTTATCTGTGTTTTGGCTTCCTCCCAACTGTGGTTACTGCATTATCTGGTAGAAGTCTGCAATTAATCATCCTTGCCTGCCGTAGTAATTCCTTCAGTGTGGTTTGTGTTGTTGTTTTTTTATTTTGAATTAACTTTACTTTGGGTGCGGACTGCAGTTACTCCCTCCGTAAACTGTTTTCTTTAAGAGTTTGATATCCTGCAGAGAATAATTGGACGTTGGGGCCAAGTTGGAGGCATTAAAGGGACTTTCTTCTATTTTTGTGACTTGGTTATTCTTGTGTCATGCCCCGGGTCGTCACACGGTCCATTGAGTCTGCCCTTTTATCGATGTATTATTTTTATTTATTAAATTAAATATTATGTATTAAATTTATCAAAGAAGTACCCTGTGGTAAGATGGCCACCCAACTAACCACAGGGTAACACTTTGAGTTTGTTTGTTTTTCTTTTTAGCTTTTTAGCTTATTGTTTTTGATTGATTTTTAAAAAAATATTTTACTTGTTTTTATTTTAGTTTATATTATTGTATTTTTTTTGGATGATAAGACATGGGTTTGTCCCAAGCATGTTTAAACTCAGTTACTGATGATTGGCCCACTACTTCCCCTGGAAGTTAGTTCCAAACTTCCAGTCCTCTTTCTGTGACATAATACTTTCTAACATTACTACTGAACTCCCCTCCTGTCAGTTTGAGGTCATGCCCCCCCCCCCTGTTCTTGATTTATTGTTTAATATTGAAAATACTGCCTTCTAGAACTTTATTCGCACCCTTAATATATTTAAAGATTTCCATTATGTGTCGCCCCCTTTTCCCTCCTGTCCTCCAGGCTGTACATATTCAGTTCCTCCAAGCTCTCCTGATATGTGGCGTGTCTTCTTCCCTCAGACCTTCCACCATTTTGTCCCTCAGACCTTCCACCATTTTGTCCCTCAGACCTTCCACCATTTTTGTTGCCTGTCTCTGGACTCACTCAGTCTTATCAGAATCTTTTGTTAAGTGTGGTCTCCAGAACTGGACGCTTGAAGTCTGACTAAAACCCTATATAGCAGGATTAGGAGTGCCTTTTTCTTTCTCTAGTGATGCATCCCAGATACAACATCTCAAATGCAATTGCTATCTCTCTTGATAGCTTGCAAAAGGACGTTGGCATCCTGGTTTGTAAATTGGAAGATGGTGTAGTTATTACTGTGAAAACAGGTAAAAACTCCCACCTAAGGTGAAAGTGTCCACCTAAGGAATCTTGTATACAAATGAAATCACCAGGAACTGAATTCAGTTTGGAGGAAGTTATAACTTTACTTCATATCTGTGGGCTTTTGCACAATGAGTATAATCGGTAACAATATTCCATTCTTTAGAGAAGTCCACCTGACATGTTCTCAGTGGAAGGTGAGCTGAATTGCAAAACACTACACGGTGGAATTAACAAATCAGGAAAACGGTGGAAAGTTTGATGAAACCTTCCATTTTGGGATTATCCGTTCCCATCCCACACCTGCTTTTCATGACCTCCATATATATTGGACTTCAGCTTCTAGAATTCTCAGCAGCCTAAATTGCCAGGTTATTCAATCCTTCCCTGCAGAGAGACCAACTCTGAAGACAGCTGTAGGAAGACAGCCAAGTAAGCCTCAATGAGTTTGAAGAGACTTCCTCTCAAATCAATGGCTGTACGATGGTCTTTTCCATTCTCCCTGCCAGATGGGCTGAAATCCTACTTGCCAGGGCAACACATCTGGAAGATGTTCTGGGGAAGATCTAACAAGGTGGGATGACCTGCGCTCTATACGCATCGGGTTTTGTAAGATGACCTTAGGATCCAAGCCATGTTGCATCCCATGTGACAGCAGAAACATCTGGAGCTCTTTTGAGGTCACTTGCTGGAATGTCTTCATTTCTCCACACTGCCCTTGGATACTCCACCAATCCCAGCCACCGTCCTGCAAATTTCGCTGGGGAAAGCTATGTCCTTGGCCAAAGCTGTCATTGCTGACCCACAGGGGTCCTCACGCAGGGGGTGAGGATTCACTCCACCGCCTGCCCCATGGCCTCTTCTGGTGGGGTAGCCTCCTTAAAAGGTCCCTCGTTCTCTGGAACTGGAGCTAGCTGGGAAGGCTTGGGCGGGTATGGCCACCTGTGCAATTTGGAGGAAGGCTGTGGGCGAGGCCTGTGTGGGGAAAGCTGGCCAGTCCCAGGAGGGAGGCAGGATCTGTCCAGGAGAGAGAGGATGTCGTGGTGCAAACGCTCCAGGGCCACGTCTTTGGGGAGGCGACCTGAATGGTTCCGTAGGTTCGGCTTGGCCCCGTGTTGTAGGAGAAGACAGGCCACTTGATAGCTTCCCTCACGGGCAGCCAGGAACAGAGGGGTCTGGGCCTGCAGACAGAGAGGGAAATGGGACCAAGAAGAATTAGGGGTGACATGATAGCAGTTTTCCAGTATTTGAGGGTCTGCCCCAAAGAAGAGGGGGTCAAATTGTTCTCCAAAGCACCAGAGGGCAAGACAAGAGAAATAATGGTTGGAAACTAATCAAAGAGCAAAGCAACCTGGAATGAAGGAGAAACTTAACGGTTAGGACAATTAACCAATGGAACAGCTTTGCCATCAGAAGTTGTAGAGGCTTCATCACTGGAGGCTTTTAAGAAGAGACTGGACCCGTGATGGTGAACCTATGGCACGCGTGCTAGAAGTGGCACGCAGAGCCCTCTCAGTGGGCACACGTGATATCGCCAGCTGCTCTTCTGGTTCCTGGCGCACACAGGCACACCGGCCATCTGGTCTTCACGGGGGCCAGAGCACCAGAAATGGCCAAAACCTTGGCCAAAAAACAAGCTGTTTTTGAGCCGTTTTCAGGCCATTTTTGTGCTGCTTTCAGGCTGTTTTTGGGGGGTCCTTTTCAGTTGGTTTTCTGGGCATTTTCAGCCTGGTTTCCAAGCCATTTTGGGGCCGTTTTCAGGACGTTTTTGGCCCGAAAATGCCCTGAAAATGGTCCAAAAACCGTCCCAAAATGCCCCCAAAACAGGCATGCATGCATCGGCCAGCTGGTCTTTGGTTTTCTAGCGTTCCAGCACACACACATGCACACATGTTCCAGTTTGGGCACTCGGTGCTGAAAAGGTTCGCCATCACTGGGACTAGACAGTCATTTGTCTGAAATGGTATAGGACAGGGGTGGGATTCAAATTTTTAACTACCGGTTCTGTGGTCGTGGCTTAGGTGGTGGGCTGGACATGGCTTGGTGGTCATGTTATTGGCTGGGCGTGACCAACTCAATATTACTCACATCGAGGCATGCATTTCCTCGCCTGGCCTCTCATGACTGTGGGGATGCTGCAACTGTTGTAAGTGTGAAAAATGGTCATAAGTCACTTTTTTCAGTGCCACTGTAACTTTGAATGGTCACTCCACACAAGCAAAGTACCAGCAAAGGAGGGGGAAAAAATTCCAGAGAAGTTCCAGAGACAGGAAGTCTAGTCCTGCCAAGAATGTAATAAGGGTTATCGGAGAGGCAGTTTCTGTAAGCAACACCAGAATGTTTCCTTCCTGCCTTCCTTACAGGATTAGGCCAGTAATTTCTTCTAGCAACCGGTTCGCCGAACTGTTTAGAATGTTAACAACCGGTTCTAGCGAATAGGTGCGAACTGGTAGAATCCCACCCCTGGTATAGGTTCTCCTCCTAGAGCAGGGGGCTGGACTAGAAGACCTCGAAGGTGCCTTCCAGCTTCTATTCTGTTCTGTTCTGTTCTGTTCTATTCTATTCTGTTCTGTTCTGTTCTATTCTATTCTATTCCATTCCATTCCATTCCATTCCATTCCATTCCATTCTATATTCTATTCTATTCTATTCTATTCTATTCTATTCTATTCTATTCTATTCTATTCTATTCTATTCTATTCTACTCCTAAGTAAGAGAGGCCTGCATGATTTGGGACCATTGTTAGTCTCACACCCTTGATGACCAAACCCAACTTCAATAGCCCAGGTTAGGAATAAATGAATTATTTGAATTATGACGCACTTGCTGACTCTCAAGTTCAAGCAATTTTATTGCATGGCGTTTTCGCTAAACGCTGTCAATGCAGGTAGTCCTCGACTTACCGCCACAGTGGAGCTCAAAATTCGTGCTACTAAGTGAGACAGGTGAGATAGTGAGCCAATGCCCATTACCTGATTGTCTAAAAGGTCCTTGTCAGCTCCGTTCCTGAGCAGAATGAGGGAGGCCCGGACGTTGTTGACTGCGGCAGCCCAGTGGAGAGCATTCTTCCCTGGGAGACAGGAGAAATCCAGGGATGAAGCAAAGCATTTGAATCTAAGGTGGTGGGTGGGAAACTGGACTTGATTCACCCAAAGGGGCTTTTTTTTTCAAGAGGCAAGTAGACTTTCTGGTTTTTCTTTGAAGACATTTCGCTTCTCATCCAAGAAGCTTCTTCAACTCTTCAGAAAGTCCAGTTGCCTCTTGGAAAAAAGCACCTTTTGGACAACTATGACCTGGATGGCTGAGAATCTCCATAGACATTGGACTTGATTCCATAACAGTGGGCAAAAACCATCTCTGAATTTTTTTTTCCTTCCATTACTTTAGGGAATTCTGAGGAAAATTAGAATCCTGTCCTGGATTCTAATGTATAATAAGTCGGGTATAAGTATGGGAAATCGTGGCCCCTTGACTGACCTTTCTCAACCTGGTGTCCCAAGAGAGGTTGACCTTCAAAGCAGAGGGTGGCATTCAGTAGATTCTGACCAGTTCTGGAGAACCACTAGCGGAAATTTTGAGTAGTTTGGAGAACCGGCCAATACCACCTCTGACTGGCCCCACCCCCATCTATTCTCTGCTTCCCGAGTCCCAGCTAATTGTGCCCCTGGCTGGCCCTGCCCCTCTCCGCCCACCCCTCCCTGCCCAATCACTCCTTAAAGTATTTATTTTCCCCCCTCCCGGCGATCAGCTGTTCCGACGATCAGCTGTTCTGATGATCAGCTGTTCCGACGATCAGCTGTTCCGATTATCAGCTGTTCCGGGACCCCCCCCTCGCTGTCTTACTGCTTCGCCCAGGAAGCTTCCCTGAGGACCAGGAGGCAAAAAGGGGTGTGTGGGTGGGGGAAGCTGCTCCCCCCTCCCCGCGCTCCATCTTTTGCCTCCCTGGGCCCCAGGGAAGCCTTCTGGGAGCCAAAACGCCCCGCCCCCCAGGAGGCTTACCTGAGGCCCAGGAGGCAAAAAAATAAAGGGGAGGGGTGCTGCAAAATAAAATAAATAGAAGCCACGCCCACCCAATCACTAAGCCACGCCCACAGAACTGGTTGTTAAAACGTTTGAATCCCACCCCTGGCTTGAGGCCCAAGGGTTTGGGACCCCTGGATCAGATCCTCAATCAGATCATTCTCTGGTACCGTGTTTCTCATATAATAAGGCCGGGTCTTATTTTTTTTTGAGCCCCGAAAAAATGGCTAGGTCGTCTTTTCAGGGGTGACTTAATTCCCCCCCCTTGCATCTTCAGGCGGGCGGGCGGTGACAGTTTGGATGTTGACCTCGGCGTTGGTGGGGCACTTCGTATCGGGGTCAACGCAGGCAGCACCATATCCGGGTGTGCAACAAAAGTACTTCCTAACAGCAAGCCCCCCCGCCATTTCCCCCCCATTTTGCATGTTTTAATATAGGCCTTAATTTGGGGGGAAGGGCTTAATTTCATTTCATGCCTATAAAACATGCTGGGACTTCCTATTGGGGGAGGCCATATTGTTGGAGAAACAGGGTACTTCTTCCAAGTTTATTTCCCTTTTCCAGTCAGAATTGTAGTCCTTTGGTCTTTTCCACCCACAGTTCCCTGGAGGACTTGTCACTAACGCTGCCTCAGCTTATAACTCAGCCAGCATCTTGGAGGCCCCCATGAACCTCACCTCTCTTATCTATGGCATGGATGTCCGCATGGTTGGCCACCAGTTCTTCCACCATATTTTCGACCCCGAGCCGTGTGGCGAGAATGAGAGGGGTGGTGCCGTCATCTGCCGAAGCATCCAGGTCTGTCTGCCTCTGACGGAGAAGGATCTGACGGAGGCCATTTCGCCATCAGGGAGATGCAGGAGCAAAGAGCAAACATACAAAGTTTGGGAGATGACGTTTAATGCTAAACGGCCTTGCCCCATGGCGAACTAATCTCTCAGTGAAATTTTTCAGCAAATGATTTGCTTTGGCATTTATTCTACGTGGCAAATCAATGGACAGGTATTCCTTGACTTACGACCGCAATTGGCGGGGTGGGGGGGCAGAATTTCCATTGTTAAGTCAGACGGTTGTTAAGTGAATTATGCCCAACTTTGTGACCTTTTTGACATGCTTGTTAAAGCAAATCACTGCATTGGTGAAGTGGATCACGCAGACATTAAGCAAATCCCGCTTCTCCCATTGACTTTGTGTAGAATCTTCTGCTTGAGCGGGGGAGGGGGGTGTTCAGACTACAAGACCTCCAAGGTCCCTTCCAACTCTGTTATTCTGTTATTGTCAGAAGCTGGCTGGGAAGGTCAGAAGGAGTGATCACATGATCGTGGCATGTTGCAACTGTCATACACACATGCCAGTTGCCAAGCACCAGTTGTCACGCTGGGACATCTGCATGGTGCGTCCTTGAGACACCAGCAATGTCTCACGGAAGCCGACGGATACTTGGATACCATTCTCTTCACGGCCCGTGGGCCAGATGCAGCCTGCAGGGCACTTAGATCTGGCCCACAGAGCTGCCCTGGAAATAGCGAAGGACTGTCCCATTTCACCTCTGCCAGGAAAAATGGAGCTCACGACCTGCACACAGCCCTTCCTGGCTCCATTTTCTCTGCGCACACGGCCCTCCCTGGCTCCATTTTCTCTGCGCACACGGCCCTCCCTGGCTCCATTTTCTCTGCACACTGCCCTCCCTGCCTCCATTTTCTTTATGCATTGCCCTCCCTGGCTCCATTTTCTTTATGCATTGCCCTCCCTGGCTCCATTTTCTCTGCGCACTGCCCTCCCTGGCTCCATTTTCTCTGGCAGAGAGCTGTAGGAGGATCCCCCAGCCCCACCCAGGCCAGCACAGGTGCCCCCTGACACAAGTGACGTCAAACTGGCTATGCCCACTCCGGTCACGCACATCTACCCCCCCCCCCCCGAGATCAAACACAACCCTAGTGTGGCCCTCAATGAAATCGAGTTTGACCGCCCTGCATTACACACACTGACACACACACACACACACAGACACACACGTTACTGTCACACTGTGAGTGGAGCAAAAATGTAGGTGAAAGTGCGAGTCAGTCTTGACAGAACCCATGGGTCACTGTGAGGTGTTTTGGCCATAAAACTGGAAGTAAATGCCAGTTTTTTGACAAAAACATTGTAAATCACAGTCGAGTAAAAGCAAGACAGTTGCCAGGCAACTGAGATGTGGCCATGTGCTCAAGAGGGGGATAGTCCAGCCTTCAGAACTACCTTTTGGGGGTACTTATGACCTGGTTCCCCCCCACTTTGGGGGTTCCACTCTTAATTTCAAACAGTCGTTAACCGATTGTTAAGTCAAGGACTACCTGTATATATAAAACAACAGACTCTGGAAAGCCTGACCAAGTTTCTTTCTATTCCACATTATATTAATCCTAATTTTTCTTTTTTCTGACCTGGAACACGCCCAGAGCATCAGCTGCTATGGCACTGTGCAAGGGAGTTCGTCCCCATTGGTCCCGGGCATTAACATCGGCTTCAGCTGTCAGGAGTCTGCGGGCAGCATCTGCGCGAGAGTATCGAGCTGCTAAGTGGAGAGGGGTTTCTCCAAAGTTCTCCGTTTGCTTGTCTGTCCAAGAACTCTCCACCTTCAACCCGGAAGAACGAGCCAAGGACATTGGTGGAGTCAGACCACAAACTGGAAGCATAAAAAGCATACATGAAGCATACAGGAAGATAGGATGGGCCTATTTCCGCTCGGTTGGCAATCTTTAGCCAACTTTAAATGATTTGGGATGGACAGCATTCTGATTCTGATCCCACAATAGTGGCAACTGTGAGGGGGATCTTGGAAGTCCTAGTGGACAATCGCTTAAAAAGTTGTGTGCTGCAGCTGACAAGAAAAGCCAACACAGTTCCAGGCCGCATTTAACAGAGGGATAGAATCAAGATCACATAAAGTGTTAGCAAAGCTTTATAATGCTTTGATAAGACCACACTTGGAATACTGCATCAAGTCGTGGTCGCCACCATGTAAAAAAGATGTTGAGACTCCAGAAAGAGTGCAGAGAAGAGCAACAAAGATGATTAGGGGACTGGAGGCTAAAATATATAAAAAACAGTTGCAGGAACTGGGTATGTCTAGTCTGATGAAAGGAAAGACAAGGGGAGACATGATAGCAGTGTTCCAATATCTGAGGGGCTGCCACAAAGAAGAGGGAGTCAAGCTATTCTACAAAGCACCTGAGGGCAGGAGAAGAAGCAACTGGTGGAAACTAATCAAGGAGAGAAGCAGCCTTGGAACTAAGGAGAAATTTCCGGAAGTTTTTAAGAAGAAATTGGACAACCATTTGTCTGAAATTGTTGTGGTTAGCCAGCAGCAGGTGCGGACAGTGGAGGAGAGCGAGGACTCAGATGAGGGGCCAGGACCATTAGGGAGTGGACTGCTCCCTTTGGAGATTGTGGGGGCTGGCAGCAGCGATGAGGAGGTTCCTGAGGAGCCTGTGACAAGTGCATGTGCACGCAAGATTGATCGCAGGAGAGAGCAGTTACAGCAGCACAGGCGACTTGGGAGTAAGGCTGCAAGGTAATGGCCCCTCCCTCAAGAGGATAAAAGCCAGGTTTGAAAAAGCGTTCTTTGCAGAAGGCAAAGAAGCTCTGAAGCTCAGCCTCATGGACATCATAGTTCGTGTTTGGAAAATCTTGTAAATTAGTTCTTATCTCTGGGCTTTTGGCAGCCTTGACAAACAACTTGGCAAGGCTCTTTCTTGTCGGAGCTAATTAGTTGGAAGCAGCCTTTTATCTGTGAAGGAACAGAATTCGTGATTAAACCTTAACAGGTGGGGGCTACTGCCTTTGTCTGTGTTTGCTCTCTTGGAACCCGGTTGGGTCAGAACAGTAATGGTATAGGGTTTCCTGCCTAAGCAGAGGGTTGGACCTGAAGACCTCCAAGGTCCCTTACAACTCTGTTATTCTATTCTGTTGATCTGATCTGATCTGATGTGATCTCAATCCCTTGAAGTAGACCAAATCAGGAATTTGATTCTATTGTTATAAGGTACAACAATAGATATCTGCGTTTTCCTCTGCTATGTTATTCTTTTCTTTCTCATACATTCTCCCTCGAGCCGCTCGGAGCATCCAGACTGTGGGATGTGCTTCTGAGTCCTCTTCTTTCAGGCTGAGCTTTAGACGAGGAAACGCTCCGCCCCTCCCACGTGGCATCGCGCAGCGTCTCCCCAGTCTTTTGCTCAGCCTCGAAGAATCAGGCTGCGTTTCAAAGAGCTCCTTGGCTGTTTTCACTGAATCCTCCATTTCTCCGTCCCAATAAGGTTTGCCTTCCTTCCTCCTCCTGCGCAAAGGGTCCGGACTCAAGGAAAATTTTTTCCTGTCCTCGGGGCGAAGTTGCGGGCTCGCAGCGCTTTTAGCGCGACGCGCCCCCCCCACCCTTATCAGATCTCGTCGCTGCCTTCGCGTTGCCCGTGGCACGCGCTCCTTCGCTGGATTCCCCCCCACCCTAAATGCCGACCGGGAGGGCTATCGCCCCTAGGGCTCTAGGCGCGCCGAGCTGACCGGCCAAGCCCTCCTTTCCTTTCCGTCCCGAAGGTGTCCCGGCAGTTCAGCTCGCGGCCGCCATTTTGGCTCCGCCTCGTGGTCGGGCGCCAAAAAAATTTTTTTTTTTTCTCTAATATTCAGCTGCGGTGAATTGGAACTCCAGGCCTAGGGTTAAAGCCTAGCTGCCCATTTTGAACTGCCTGGCTAGTCTTGGTTAGTGCTTGTTGGCCTCCCGCAGCCCTTTCGGGGCGAAGTTGCAGCCCCCCCCCCCTCCGGTTTTTCTTCTATTGTCTGGAGGCTGGCTGCCAGAGGCCTCCTCTTCAACTCTAGGCCTCAGGCGTTATTCGACTGATTCGGCCGGTACTGAGAGATATACATTCAAAAAAAATAACTATAATAGAATATATATTTGATTCAAATACAAAAGGAATAATAACAAAAAAGAAATAATTTTTTGGTACAGAAATTTTTTTCTCTTAGATATTAAATATATCGGAGTACCTGGATATTCAGCTGATATAAAGAAAATAAAAATAACTAAAAAAAGGACAAAAACAGGATTACATATCTAAATATATATATTTTTCTGTTATCTCTGTACAAGTAAAATTCCAAAAGGGGGAGCGGGCCAGCCTCATCCTCACCCGGCCTTATCCAGGCCTCTCAACG
>NW_020716923.1:0-19311 GCF_900518725.1 Notechis scutatus | reverse complement strand
CTCAACCAAGAAAGAGAAATTAGTTCTGGGCCCTAGAGTCAGACACAACTGGACAGGGAAACCTTTAACTTTACCTTTACACAGCACAAGTGGTAGGTACGCATTTCTTTCCTGCTGTGTGTCAAGGCTGACTTGCTTTCATCGTTGCCTGCATCAGTTCTTGGAGCTACCAGCTGGCGCAGACTGTTTTCCCAAACCAAAAGTACCTAGTGTGATTGATGGACAATGAACTGTTGGTGGCCCAGGGGGTGAAAAGAGAGTTTTACCTCTGTGGGTTTTCACAGGAAAATCTCAGAGCTGACTTTGCTTCTAAGGTCAAGGTCAAGGTTCCCTCGCACATACGTGCTAGTCGTTCCTGACTCTAGGGGGCAGTGCTCATCTCCATTGCAAAGCCGAAGAGCCAGCGCTGTCCGAAGATGTCTCTGTGGTCATGTGACTAAATGCCAAAGGCGCATGGAACGCTGTTACCTTCCCACCAAAGTGGTCCCTATTTTTCTACTTGCATTTTTTTTTACATGCTTTCGAACTGCTAGGTTGGCAGAAGCCAGGACAAGTAACGGGAGCTCACTCCGTAACGGGCACTAGGGATTCGGACCGCTGAACTGCCGACCTTTCTGATTGACAAGCTCAGCATCTTAACCACTGAGCCACCGCGTCCCTACGACTTTGCTTCTGCTGTGCCTAAATGGATGTTTCAATAAAGTTTTACTCTTGGTAATTCCTAAGTGCCAGGAGTTACTTTTTGGGGAGGTGCCAAATAGGATGGTTGACACTATGTCGGGGGCGGGGGGAGCCTTTTCTGGCTGCACTACCCACCCACCAATCCCCCGATTCATGGTACCATCTGGGGATAACTCACTTGCACTCCTTCTGTGGAACGCAGTCAAATCCATCGTACAGGCACTCCTCGTTGTCACAATGGGACTCGCAGTGGCCATCTCGGAAAACCCGCTGGCACAGGTCTCGCTTCGGGCAGTTCTTCCAAGGATCGAGCAACCCCAGCGCACAGTCTCCCCCATCCCAGCTGGTCTCTGGAGAGCTGCAGATCCGGTCACAGTGGGCATCTCCTGCTAAGGACGGGCACCTGGAGAGCGAGGTGGCATTGGCAGCAGGGCAGGATGCTGCGGAACATGGAGGCCGGTGGCAGTCTGGCCCAGAGAAGCCTTCCATGCAGAGACATCGAGGTCCAGATGGGTGGGCAATGCAGACCCCTCCATTGTGGCAGTAGGAGGACCCACAAGATGGGGCGGGCAGGTCACAAGTCGATCCATCATAACCCTAGGGTAGAGGAGATCCTTTCTCAGTCTTGCTGGATTATTTTCATTCAAGTCACCGGCAATTGGGTGGCACCTCATTATTTTTCCCAATTAGCTCTTGGGTGGGTGCAGAAGCCAACCTTATGCTAGATCAGATCTTTGGCCCCATTCATCCAAAGAACACCCCATCTTCTTACTGTATTTACTCAGCGTTCCCTAAGCTCTGTCTGGGTGATGAAGCGAACAATTTCAAAATGAAAATTTAATGTAGAGAAAATTAAGGTCTTACACCTAGGCAAGAAAAACCAAAAGTACAGCAGCTGCCAAAAAAAGCCAACACAGTTCTAGGCTGCATTAACAGAGGGATAGAATCAAGGCCACGTGAAGTTTTAATACCACTTTATAAGGCTTTGGTAAGGCCACACTTGAGATATGGCATCCAGTTTTGGTCACCCTGATGTAAAAAGATGTTGAGAGTCTAGAAAAGAGTGCAGAGAAGAGCAACAAAGAGGATTAGGGAACTGGAGGCTAAAACATTTGAAGAGCGGTTGCTGGAACTGGGTATGCCTGGTCTAATGAAAAGAAGGGCTAGGGGAGGCATGATAGCAGTCTTCCAATATCTCAGGGGCCGCCACAAAGTAGAGGGAGTCAAGCTATCCTCCAAAGCACCAGAAGGCAAGACAAGAAGCAATGGGTGGAAACTAATCAAGGAGAGAAGCAACTTAGAACTAAGGAGAAATTTTCTGACAGCTAGAACAATTAATCAGTGGAACCACTTGCCTCCAGAAGTTGTGATTGCTCTGGAAGTTTTTAAAAAGATGTTGGATAACCATTTGTCTGAAGTGGTGTAGGGTTTCCTGTCTAGGCAGGGGGTTGGACTAGAAGACCTCCAAGGTCCCTTCCAACTCTGTTATTCTATTCTATTCTACAGGTACAGACTAGGTGAAACCTGGCTCAACAGTAGTAACTACAAGAGGGATCTTGGAGTCCTATTGGACAATACTTAAATAAGGGCCAGCAGTGTGTAGCAGTGGTCAAAAAAAAGCCAATCAACAGAGGGATAGAATTAAGACCATGTGAAGTGTTAGTAGTTCTTTATAAAGACCACACTTAGAATACTGCATCCAGTTTGGGTCACCCCAGTACATGTTGAGATTTTGGACAGAGTTCAGAGAAGAGCAACAAAGATGCTTAGGGGCCTAGAAGTTATAACAAAGAATGATTGCAGGAACCGGAATATCTGGTCTAGTGAAAAGAAGAGAAAGAGGTGACATGATAACATTCTTCCAGTACTTGAAGGCTGCCACAAGGAAGAGGCCTTCTTTTCATGAAATTTAATGATTTTTTGGCAAATGGCTTTCCAAACTCTTCTTGAAAATCTCCAGTGTTGGGGCATCTA
Organism: Notechis scutatus; assembly: GCF_900518725.1. The sequence goes on along the minus strand of NW_020716923.1, from coordinate 16,656 downwards.
CAACTTCTGGAGGCAAGTTGTTCCACTGATTGATTCTCATTGTTGGCATCTATTCTCTGCCTCTCCATAGTTCTAGCTTGGTTCTTTCCTTCATAGGTTTCTTCTACCCATTGCTACTTATCCTGCCTTCGGGTGCTTTGGAAAATAGCTTGACTGCTTCTTCTTTGGGGCAACCCCTCAAATATTGGAAAACTTCTGCTCTTCAATTCTACTTTTTTTTTTCTCAGCCCCATTCATACCTGTGGACAATGGCAGGTGAATTCAAGAGGGTTCTTGGGCAGCACGCTACAGCTTCCACCATTACGGCAAGGATTTGACTGGCAACTGTCAATCATTGATTCACACAGAAGTCCTGGAGGGAAAAACAAACACAGTGTCAAAGAGTTTGTGTTCATTTTTACTTCGGTTGGTTTCTTCTTTGCAATCTACTAGCATTGTCCCTTCCTTTTTTCTAAACCTCTGGCAATTTGATCTTAGCAGTGTCTGCTACAAGGCCAGTTTCTGATGATTTGTATGTAGTTCTCCACCTACGACCACAATGGAACCCAAATTTTGGTTGCTAAGGAAGATAGCTATGAGGGGAGTTTTCCCCAAGTTAAGACCTTCCTTGCCACAGTTGTGAAGGGAATCGCTGCAGTTGTTAACGTCAAGATTCCGGCAGTTACTCCAATTAAATCACGAGCTTCGAGCCACACTCCCAAAACTAAACAGGATTTATTTGATGTTAACATTCTACGTCTGGCACTAACCTGGGCGTAGCCAACTCTGAGATACGTAATTCACTGTCAATCTTGATCCTGCTTTCCCCCCCACCCCTCTGGATGTATCATCCAACGAAAAATGTCCATAACCAATAGAGTCATCAATCATATTCTCCAATTAGTTTTTTGCACGGCAGAAGCTTCAGTCATCTAATCCAGGGGTCCCCAACCACCGGTCTGCGGACCGGTACCGGTCTGCGGAACAAGTCCTACCGGGCCGCTGGCTTGCTGGGCGCCGCCATCTTTTTTTGATGAAAAAGTGCTTCCGGTGAGCTTTTCCGGGTAGAAAGCTCACCGGAAGCATGTTTTCATCAAAAAAAGATGGCGGCGCCAGCGCTTCCGGTGAGCTTTTCTGGGTAGAAAGCTCACCGGAAGCACGTTTTCATCAAAAAAAGATGGCGGCACCAGCGCTTCCGGTGAGCTTTTCCGGGTAGAAAGCTCACCGGAAGCACTTTTTCATCAAAAAAAGATGGTGGTGCCAGCGCTTCCGGTGAGCTTTTCCGGGTAGAAAGCCATTTCATCAAAAAAAGATGGTGGCGCCCAACTGATGCCGGTACCGGGCCGCGGCGTAAAAAAGGTTGGGGATCACTGATCTAATCAGTCTTTGAAGAAAATATGAATGGAATGTACTTTCGATTCCACACTGTTGCCTGCTCTTTGAAACTCCTCCCCCCCTTCTTTCTGTTGTCAACTATAAAACGTGTATACAAAATGTTTTATGAGTTGACAGTTAAATTGGTAACACAGTTGTTAAGAAGTGAGTCTGGCTTCCCCACTGACTTTGCTCATCAGAAAGCCACAAAAGGGCATCCCATGACCCCGGGACTCTGCAACTGTCATAAATATGAGCCAGTTGCCAAGAGTCCAAATGTTGATCATGTGACTGTGGGGATGCTGCAGGAGTTGTTAAGTGTGAAAAACGGCCGTAAGTCACTCTTTTCAGTGCTGTTGTAATTTTGGAAAGGTCACTAAATGAATGGTTACCAGTCAAGAAAAATTAGGAAAAAAAATAGAATTCTTTATTGGCCAGGTGTGATTTGGACCCACAAGGAATTTGCTTACTGGGCCTCAGCGAAGCCTCTTCGTGAGGTAAATACATCAGTGTGGGGGGAGGGGGATCAGCTCAGGGGTGGGAGGCTACCAGTCCGGCCTGGTTCTATAGAACCGGTAGTTCTAAAGAGCAGCTGACACCAAACCGGTTTGCACACCCGCCCGGGCTCTTGGCTGTCCTTTATTTCCTGCTTTTTCAACCTTGCACGGCACAGCTGAAGTTGAAAAAGCAGGAAGAAGAGGATTTTCAAACGTTGCGCGCCCGCCCTCCCCCTCCCCACCAGAGGTGGTATTCAGCAGTTCTGACCAGTTCTGTAGAACCGGTAGCGGAAATTTTGAGTCATTCAGAGAACCGGCAAATCCCAACCCTGACTGACCCCATCCCCATCTATTCTCTGCCTCCCGAGTCCCAGCTGATTGGTTGGGTCTTCTTTGGTTGCCCTGCATAGGATAACGGAGCTGGAAAGCAGGTCAGTGGGGGGGCGGGGAGAATGGGATTTTGCAGTAACCTTCCCCTGCTATGCCCACCAAGCCACGTCCACAGAACCGGTAGTAAAAAATTTTTGAATCCCATCACTGCTCCCTGCCCACTCACTCTTTACCTGGCTAACTTGCCTGCTAAGTTGCTATTTTTCCTTTTTGTTTCTTCCTGACCATCAGCTGTTCTGCCGTGCCAGGAGATTTAGATTAGCTAGAAAGCAGGAAATCGTTGCATTTCTTGCTTTCTAGCTAATCTAAAAGCAGAGCCGAACCTTCCTTAGGACTGAAGCTTCTATATTTCAGGGCAGACTCGGGCAATAGATTGGCTTCACCTGATTTTGGGTAAAAGTTGTTCATTTTTAAATAAAAAAAATTCAATATTTACATAAATATTTACCATGTTTACATACAAGCCACGCCCAGCCAGTCACATGACCACCAACCCACACCCACAAATTAGGCCATGCCCACAGAACCGGTTGTTAAGACATTTGAATCCAACCCTTGGATCAGCTGTGCAGCGCGATTAAGACTAGCTAGAAAGCAAGAAATCTGGTGATTTCCTGATTTCTAGCTAATCTAAATTGTGCGGCACAGCTGATAGTTGGAAATATTGTTTTGGCCATTTTTTATTACCCGATTGTCCAAACTGGGCTGAACCAGTAGAATACCACCACTGGAAGAAAAGGAAAAATTTAGCTTTTAATTAGGTGAAAGCCGTGGGAACTTTCAGAGTTGGCTTTCACCATTCGTGCCAATATGATGTGTCCAATAAAACTGTTCTTTGAGGAATTTGCCTGTCTCGGAGTTCTACTTTCTATGGGTGCATTACTTGAAACCCTGACAGACGTACTGCAGGCTGGCTCTGCCCACTGCCAGGAATTCGATCCTTACTGGCTCAAGGTAGACTCAGCCTTCTATCCTTCCAAGGTCGGTAAAATGAGGACGCACATTGATGGGAGCAATGTGCTGACTCTGTAAGTCGCTTAGAAAGGGCTGTAAAGCTCTGTGAAGAGGTATATAAGTCTAAGTGCTATTGCTAAGTGCTAAATGCCAGTTTGGGCAAAATGTGACCACAGGACACTGCAAACGGCCATAAATGTGAGCCTGTTACTGAGTCCTCTCACTTCTGTTTCTTTTAAGAGCCGTGATGGCATGGGGGTTAGAATGCAGTATTGCCGGCTAATCCTGCCGACTGCCAGCAGTTCAATTCTGACCGGCTCAAAGTTGACTCAGCATTCTATCCTTCTGAGATTGGTAAAATGAGGACCCAGATTCTTGGGAGAATGTGCTGACTCTATGAACTGCTTAGAGAGATCTGTAAAGCATTATGAAGCGGTGTATAAGTACTATTGCTCTAGTGCTATCACCTTACCTGAATATCCAGGGTTGCAGAGACAGTGGAAACCATGTTCATCAGATTGGCAGCTCTGGGACCCCGGCCGGTGGCAAGGCTGGGAGAAGCAGGCATCCACCACCCCCTGACACCTTTCTCCCACATATCCAGGGGGGCAGATGCACAAAAACCCCTCAGGCTGAGCCACACAGGTCCCACCATAGTAGCAGGGAGGGCTGGCTAGAGAGCAGGGATCCAGGTGACAATTGGGTCCTGGAAGGACAAAAAGAACCGTCAGATTCCTCTGTTCTTCACCCACACAGTCAACCTCATTAGCTTTCATTTTGTTTTAGGCAAAAGGTCCTTTTCATTAAAATGATGAGAGGCTGGGTTGGGAGAAACAGTAGGGGTCCAAACTGGCAACACAGTTGTGTGATCAAAGCACAAAGAGCGGCTCTAATACAGTGTTTCCCAACATCAGCCATTTTAAGCTGTGTCAACTTCAACTCCCAGAATTCGCCAACTGGGGAATTCTGGGAGTTTGAAGTCCACACAGTTTAAAATGGCTGACATTGAGAAACATTTGATGACTCCAATAAATCACTCTGGGTGGATACAAAATACTTATATCCCTAAGAGATCAATTATCAGTTATATTATTTTATATAGTGATATATATCCCCCTCTGGGGAGTATCCTGCAAACATTGGTTCTTTTGTACTGCGTGGGGTATATACTCCATTTTTCCTGGGCTGACGTGGCAGCTCATTCCCAGCCCCATTTGGGGCATAGAATTTATTACTTCAAATTATCTCAATACGGGGTGTTCCACCTGGGGCTTGACTCCCCGCCAGGCCTTCTGTCACTTTGATTGTAGGAGTCGGTTAATTGTTGCTGTTGACTCTGTGTGTTTTGCTCAGGCCTACACAAATCTCTCCCTCACCTTTTGTTCCTGGCGGACACAAGCATCGAAAACCGTCTGCCGTCTTGGTACAGGTTCCTCCATTGAGACAATTTTGTGTTGGCGGGCACTGGAAGGAGAGAGTGGTCAGCAGTTTCATCACTGCAGTCCTCAACTTACAACAATTCGTTTAGGGATCGTTCAAAGTCACAATGTCAGTGAAAAAAGCAACACATGACCATTTTTCACACTTACGACCATTGCCGTATCCCCATGGCCACATGTGTCAACTAAAAAAATACTTCTTTGGTCTTTGTAGTTGCCAGCAGAAAGGGAGTGGGGGAAAGCAGTGCATTCCTTAAATGCTTCAGATAATCGCCTTGGCAGCCAAAGCTGTTGGCGCACAAGATTATTACTGGAGAGCATGATTGAGGACTCTTGGCTATGGATGTGTCTCATTGGAGAATATATATCCAGGGGGTGGGGTGAAAGCCAGGGTCAAGGGTGAAATTAATGATGTGTCAGAGTCTGCTGCAACCAGGAAACACCGACATATTAACTCCTAATAAATCAATCTTTTTTTATTCTGAGAGATGTGGCTAGAGACTTATGATTTGAATGGGGGTGCATGTTGGAATCCTGACAGCGTGATGCTTGGCGACTGACTCATATTATGATGGTTGTGAGGTCTTGGAGTGTCGTGCCAACACTTTTGCAACCTTCTGACAAGTGAAGTCCGTGGGGAAGCCAGATTCAGTTAACAACCGTGTTACTAACCTAACAACTGCAGTGATTCACTTAACAATGGTGGCAAGAAAAGTTGTAAAATGGAGCAAAACTCACTTAACCACTTAGCCACAGAAACGTTGGGCTCAATTGTGGTTGTACGTCGAGGACTACTTTCAGTAGCAATAAAATCCGAGAACCCTGGACCTGGGACCACAGTATTTAAGCAAACGAGTCCAATTCAAGTATCACTTACAGAAGCCTGGTCAGTTTCTCCGACGACACGTCCAGCAAAGGGGAGCCTGTTTCCCTTGTCTCTCGGTTCCACTGTAGACCTGATCTTAGGATTAAGACGTTTTACCTAAAATTTAAGCCAAATTGAGCAACACAAATGACTGGAAAGGAAGTCAAAAAAAAAGGACTGGAAACGAGGAACCGGGTATGTTCCTGGGTGGAGCAGAGCAAGTATAACCAGGGGTGGGCTTCAAACATTTTAGCAATGGTTTCTTCTGCCTAGTTGTTGCGTGAGTGTGGCCATGGTGGGCGTGGCCTAGTTGGCCTCCTACACCATGGTGTGTGTGTGGGGGGGGGGGCGTTTTTTGCCCTCCCTGACTCCGGAGGCTTTCCTCGAGCCTCCAGGAGGGTGAAAACGGCGTCCCTGAGGTCCAGAGACTCTCTGGAAGCTGAAAATGGGCCCGTTTCTGGCTTTCCTGAACTTCTGGGAGGCCCATTTTTCTCCCAGGCCTCTGAGAGGACAAAATGGCCTCCCCCGAGCTTTGAAGGCCCTCAGGAAGCCAGAAACAGGCCCATTTCTGGACTTCCGGAAGTTCCAGAAGGGCCATTTTTCACCCTCCCAGAGCCTCCGCATGCACCCTGCACTTACCTGCATCCAAAATGGGCCACGTGGGGACTCCTGGGAGGGGTGGGTGGGGCCAGCCCGGAGTGGGATTTGGGGGTTCTCTGAACTGTGAAGAATCTTAGCTAGCGGCTCTCCCGAACCCCTGCGAACCCCCAGCAACCCAGGCCTGAGTATAACACCACCAACCAGATGCATTTTAAACAGCTGCTTGCTTTGCAGACCAACATCAAAGCTCCTTGAATGGATTTCCATGCAATGACATTTTCTCTGCTCATTCCTGGAGGGGCAGCTATGGTTAAAAGGGTACAGGGTGGGATTTGGCCGGTTTGGACCGGTTTGGGCGAACTGGGTGTTAAATTTACATCTGTTATGCCAAACAGGTAGTTGAACCAACTGGCTGGCCTCGCCCACCCCACCCCTCCCCTCCCAGGAGTCTCCACATGGCCCGTTTTGGATGCAGGTAAGTGCAGGGTCCATGTGGAGGCTCTGGGAGGGTGAAAAACGGCCCTCCTGGAACTTCCGGAAGTCCAGAAATGGGCCTGTTTCCGGCTTCCTGAAGGCCTTCAAAGCTCAGGGGAGGCCATTTTGTCCTCCCAGAGGCCTGAGGGAAGCCCCCGGACTCTGGGGAAGGTTAAAAATGGCCCTCCTGTAAGTTCCAGAAGTCCAGAAACGGGCCTGTGTCCAGGTTTCAGAGGGCCTCTGGAGCTCGGGGGAGGCCATTTTTGCCCTCCCAGAAGCCTGAGGGAAGCCTCTGGAGCCTGTGGAGGGCAAAAAACGAGCCTCCCTGAAGTTCCAGTAGGCCATGCCCACCATGGCCATGCCCCACGCAGCAACCAGGCAGAGAACCGGTTGCTGGGATTTTTGAATCCCACCCTTGACCGGGTTGCATTCCCTCCTTGAGACTTTCAAGGGTCTATCACAGCGATGGCAAAACTATGACACATGCGTCAGAAGTGACACATCCTGTTTGGGGGACAGGCCAGCGATTGTCCACACCCGACCATTATTTTCAAAAGCATGTTCTCATGCAATTTTTGGAGGTCGTGGAGGCTGTGTGGGCGAATGGGGTGTACTCTTGCGTGGCCTCCAGAGCCTCTAAAAATTGTGTGCGAATGGGACATTGCCTTTGTACAATTTTTGAAGGCTGTGGAGGCCAACTGACAATGAGGTGGCCTCATTGTACAGCCTTCAAACCGTCCGGAATTTGTACAAGAGGACTATGTTCTCATGCAACCTCCAGAGCCCTGGAAATGAGTTTGTTTTAGCTATATGTCATTTTTGTAATTATTTGACATTTCTTTATAAAGTACATAGCAGGAGCCACGGCGGCGCAGGGGTTAGAGTTGCAGTACTAAAGGCTACTTCTGCTGACTATCGGCTGCTTGCAATTTGGCAGTTCAAATCTCACCAGGCTCAAGGTTGACTCAGCCTTCCATCCTTCCGAGGTGGGTAAAATGAGGAGCCAGATTGTTGGGGGCAACAGGTTGACTCTGTAAATCGCTTAGAGAGGGCTGTAAAGCACTGCGAAGCAGTATATAAGTCTAAGTGCTATTGCTGTTGCTAGTACCACACAATTTGACTATTTCTTTTTATATAAATGATCTTATAGAGAATTCTCTTTTGTTTGGGGAAGGGGGGAATGACACACCGGCAGAGTCAAATTAGGCATATCCCAACATTTTGAGGTGCCCGCACTCACTGATCTATCAGGTAGATGCCATCACCCACCTGATAGATGAGATTGAACAACCATTTGTCTGAAATGATATAGGGTTTCCTGATTGAGCTGGGGGTGGGACTAGAAGACCTCCAAGGTCCCTTTCCAGCTCTGTTATTCTGTTACCTCTGTGTTCTAAACTCACCTGGCAACCACCTTCTCCGCTCTGCTCCGTGCAGTTGTCTCTGTTCTGCTTGGTCCTGTGTTGGCATCGGGGGCCACCCCATCCTGGAGGGCAGAGGCAGTGGGGCGCAGACTCTTTCACTCTGCATTGGCCTCCGTTCTTGCAGGCATCTGAGGCATGTGGTAGAAAGAAACAAATAGGGAGACCCAAGTTGTCAGGCATTCAGCTCAGGAAGGGTTTTGGGATGCCACCTGCTCATTCAGGAGCATTCTGCAATGTGTGGGGGAAATGCTACAAATTTAGAATTTCGGCATTTGAGCCTTTCTAGTTAGTGATAAAGCCCCATTTCCTGGCTATATCGCTAACTAGCCAAGTATTTTGTTCCTAAAAGGTAAAGGTTCCCCTCACACATCCGTGCTAGTCGTTTCCGGCTCTAGGGGGCAGTGCTCATCTCCCTTACAAAGCCGAAGAGCCAGCGCTGTCCGGAGATGTCTCCATGATCATGTGGCTGGCATGACTAAATGCCAAAGGCACACCGAATGCTGTTACCTTCCCATCAAAGGTGGTTCCTATTTTCCTACTTGCATTTTTACATGCTTTCGAACTGCTAGGTTGGCAGAAGCTGGGACAAGTAACGGGAGCTCACTCCATTATGCGGCACTAGGGATTTGAACCACCGAACTGCTGACCTTTCTGATCGACAAGCATCTTAGCCACCGTGCAAAACGTAATCACCGAACCGGTAGTAGCACCGGTTGAATCCCACCCCTGGTGTATTCCATCACATAAAGCAGGTTTTTTTTTTCAAACTGAGCTATATCGGTGGACTCCCAGAATTCCCCAGTCAGCATGGAGTTGAAAGTCCAACCAGAGGTGGCATTCAGCAAGTTCTGACCAGTTCTGGAGAACCGGTAGCGGACATTTTGAATAGTTCGGAGAACTGGCAAATACCACCTCTGACTGGCCCCGCCCCCATCTATTCTCTGCCTCCTGAGTCCCAGCTGATAGGCTGGGTCTTCTTTGGTTGACCTGCAGAGGAGAACGGAGCTGGAAAGCAGGTTAGTGGGGAGGGGAGGGAACGGGATTTTGCAGTATATCCTTCCCCCTGGAGTTGGGAGGGAATGGAGATTTTACAGTATCCTTCCCCTGCCACACCCAACAAGCCACACCCACAGAAAGGGTAGCAAAAAAAAAAATATTGAATCCCACCACTGGGTCCAACCATCCTAAAAAGTTGCCCAGTTTGAAAAACACTAACATAACATATAATATAAAAACACTAACATCATATATTATATAAATATTCCAAAAACTGTTAACGTGTGTGCTTTTGCAGGGCAACGACATGTGAGAGAATTGGTTAAGAGTGCAGAGCTGCTGGTGCTGCTAGATACTCACAGCCTGAGCAAAGGTCCAGAGTAACCTGGCATTTGGATCCTGAATAACCTCTGGGGCAGATGCAATGAAAACTTCCAGGGCTGTTAAGACAAGTTCCAGAATTCAAACAGGGGCTCGAAGAGCATTCGTCCGCGTCTGCATCGCACGCTGCCCCTGCGAGGGACGGAAGAGTCAATGATCTGGGGAGGAGCCGTTGTGCCTGAGAGCTGCCGGGCCGCCCAAAGGAGGAACTGACAGATTCAGACTGTTGTTACCTACGTAGCCGCTGGGGCAGAGGCACTGGAAGGATCCCTGGCGGCTCAAGCAAGTAGCCCTCTGGTGGCACGGGCTGGAATGGCAAGCATTCACCTCTGCCTCGCACGTCCGGCCGGTCCATCCAGGTGAACAGGTACAAAGCGGACTTGGAGAAAAGAAGGGGGGGGGGAGAGAGCAAATGGTTTTATTTTATATTTTATTTTTCCATTTGTTATTTTATTTTATTATTTATTCATTTTGTTTTAGATGTTAGATTATTTTAGATTCATTTTATTTTTTTATTTTAGATTTTGTTTTATTATTAATTTTATTTTTAACATTTTAAATTTTTTTGGATATTTTATTTTTATTTTATTTGATATTTTATTATTAATCTGATAATATTTGATATTATTTGATATTTTATTTGATATTTGATATTTTGATATTTGACATTTGATCTTTTATTTTTATTTGATCTTTTATTTTACATTTTTATTTTATATTTTATTTTATTAACAGGTTACACAGTGTCCTACCTCATGGCCATGGTGAACCTGAAATGGTTCCAGTTAGCCTTATTCTTGAGCTGTGATGGCAAATCTACGGCACGCGTGCCACAGGTTGAACCCCAGGCAAACTTACCTCACTGCACATGCGCGCGCCTCCCAGCTGATTTTCGGGCCTTTTTTTTTGGCCTCCCAGAGGCTCAAGGGAAGCCTCTGCAGCCTTTGCAGGCCAAAAAACAGGCTCATTTCATCACTTCCTGTATTTCTGGAAATACCAGAAGTGATGAAACGAGCCCATTTTTCAGCCTCCAAAGGCTGCAGAGGCTTCCCTGGAGCCCCTGGGAGGCTGAAAAAGGCCTGAAAATCATCTGGGAGGCGTGCACATGTGCAGTGCAGGTAAGGGGGAGGCGGGGGGATCACACGTGCATGTGCAGGGGGTGTGGGGGGTGTGCATGCATTGCCTTCTGGGTGTTGGCATGCGAGCGAGAGCACAATTTTTGGCACAGGAGCCCAAAAAGTTTAGCCCCCACTGTTCTACAGGAATTTTGTCATATTATTGCAGAAGAATGACAGTGAAATCACAGCTTCACAGACCAAATTGGGGAGGGGGTTTATGTCATCTGCAGGCCTTTATTAAAGGCCAGCATACTCCCCATTGCAAGTTGCCTGACGTAGCTCCTAATAGGATGCAAATTATGCAAATTAGGTCATGCATGGCTATTTATGTAAATTATGCTGTGATACAAATGATGTTGATTGACACAAATGATTATGGAGGGCTATTTGCATAAAGATGCTGCGATGCTAATTAAAGGGAATTGTGCCAATAGGGTGCATTTGTTTCGCATCTCTTTTAAAAGGCTTGACTGGATTCGTTCAGATGCATACGGTCTCCTCAGGGGCCCTTTGGGGAATTGCTTGGTGGAAGTTTCAGCGGGTTTGACATCCGTTAAGCTGGAGAGAGCATTAAACGGAGGTCCTATTCTAGGATTTGGGAAGATAAAATTATATATATATATATCGGTAGTCCTTGACTTATGACCATCATTGGTGTTCTGACCCAGGGTTAGCAGAACCAAGAAACAGACTCCTTGTCCTGAAAACCCCCTCTTTATTTAGTTCCTGTGAATTCATGGCATTCACACACAGAAAAGTCCCTTCAATCATCCTTCCAAGGGTTAATTCAAGTACAGACATTATCGGTGGCCGAGAGCTTCCAGTTGCAAAGCTGTAAATTAATTCCTGGCAAGGAATCGGTGAGTCTCCTTGCAGACAGTTGGTCATTTGCGTCCTTTTAGAGGGTGGTTGAAGCCTCTTAGAGATTTATGTCATTGTCACCTGACTAATGCAAATGCACCGATAAAAATCCAAGTGGCCTCAACGACTCTCTGCAAGGAATATAAATCCTTCCATTCCCCACCATCCAGTCTTAGCTGAAGATGCTTCTTGGATGAGAAGTGAAACGTCTTCAGAGAGGAAAAAACAAGAAAGTGCAGTTGCCTCCTGAAAAAGGCACCTTTGGGACAACCATGACCTGGATGAATGAGAATCTCTACAGACTTTTGGTGTGTTCTAGTTCTCACAGAGTTTAGAGGGAAGGCGGAGAGAGAACGCCACTGAGACTTGCAGGGTTCTGTTCCTATAACCTTATAATAAATGTACATTTATTTTACTTTAATAAAAGTACTGTCAACTCGTAAATCATTCCTATGCCAGTTTCCAAGTTGCCATAAGGAGGAGAGGGGGAAAGGCCTGAGGGAGCAGTGCGGCAGGTGAAGGCCGTAAGCACATTCCACGCTTCTCTTGTGGAGATTGTAGCCTAGGCTACTGGATCTTCTGCCCTTAAAATGTGTGATTGATTACACCCAGACCGTGTTTTGTTGGAGAATCTGATTTATGACACACCCAGCCGGGGGGGGGGGGGGGGAGAACAAGGTAATAGATGATAGTAAATTATATGTCTCAGAGTTGGCTTCATATGGGTTAGTGCCGGACATGTTGCTCCTAATAAATCTTTTGGATTCTTTTGAAGCTTGGTTTGAGGCTCATGATTTATTAGAGCAATAATCGTCAGAACAAGTACATTTATATTTACATGCATGGCTTTGGTTTCCTAGTCCAGTCTACCTTGAAGAACTGACAGATCCATCCTTACCCGGATTCTGTTCCGTGGCAACTGCCTCCATTAAGGCACTGAAATGCCCAACAAGGGTCAGTGAATTCCTTGCAGAGAGGTCCTGTGAATCCTGGAGCGCAAACACAGGTGAAGGAGCCGGGGACATTCACACAGGTTCCATGCTCGCAAGGGGCACCACGACAGAAATCAACATCTCTCTCACACTGAAGTCCCTCGAAACCTGGGGACAAAATGTTGACACCATCAATCTTCTTCTGCCTTTTATCTGACCCTTATCCAAAGGTTATTCTGCCCCAACTCAGAAAGCTCAGGCTGCCCCAGGAGCCGCTGATGATAGAGGTCTACAAAGGAATGATTGAGTCTGTCATTTGTATCTCTGTAACCATCCGGTTTGGCACAGCTACCAAACAGGGACAGGCAAACAAACTTCAATGGAGACTTAGGACTGCAGAAAAAAACAATTGCAACCAGCTTGTTGAGGACCTGTATACTGCGGGAGCCAGAAAGAAGGCTGTGAAAATTTTTACAGATCCCCTCACATCCTGGACATAAACTGTTTCAACTTCTTCCCTCAAGATGACACCAAAACAACCAAAGACAATTTTCTCTCCATGCTATTGCTCTGCTAAACAACTGTAGTAAGCTCCCCCCTCCAGTTAAATGTTCTTTATTCTTAATATTAAGAGAGGCAGAATGTTCTATTTCCCCAAAGGAGAAATGGAGAAAACATGTTCTTAAAGGCAGAAAGCAGTCTTTTTTTCTTTCTTTTTTTAAAAATTTATTTTTATTGCACATTTTCCAACATTTACACAAATTTCCAATCTTTACAGCATTTCAGTATCGGTATCACTCATAGTTATATATTAGTATTTTCATTTCTCTTCCTTTCTTCTTATACACTATTCTTATAATAATATTCTTACACATATATTTTGCCTTTTCACAAATATCTACATATATATAATTCCTGTCACTCTTAAGTCACCTTTATCTATAGTCTTTACATCGATTCTCTAACCACTCATACTATGCTGTCCAGACAGTATATAGTAACGGGAATTGAGATAGTTAAGTTAGAATTGGGAGCTGTCCCCTTAAGGGAATGCCTCATGGTTAAATGTAGTTAATGCATCCTGGGAAATGTAGTTCATGTCATGTGGTCACATCTGTAATCCTGATTGGTCACTGAATTGACCCTTGGTTGGGTTGGGGGAGGTTCCTTCACTCTTGCCTGGACCCCAGCAGTGTGCTGGTGACTAAACCCCCTCGCTCCTTCATTATGGGATGAAAAGATCACTATCCTTTTACACTATGAAGACGACTATGCAAAGATTTGGACATTAAGATGAATCTCGATGTAACTGTGAGTTATATTTGAGGATGCCTGGTGAACCAATAAAGAAATTTTGTATGGATGCCTTTGTAGAGTTTAATCAGTCTGTCTTTATATTCAGCTAGTAATTAAAGGACAGAACACATACCATGTGCCCCAAATAATGTAATATTCTGTTTCTTCCTTATCTTTTAACTCCATTGTTAATCTGTCCATCTCCGTGCATTCAAGCACCTTTTTTATCACTATCTCTTCTGTGGGAATGTTGTCCCAGTCTTTCTTAACAGCCTCCAGCAGATGACTGAAGTCTTTAGAGATGGATATTTTTTGCCTATTGAGAAAGACTGGGTCAACCTATTCATAAACAAAACACCTTCAGCTCCAGCTGATGGGATTAAGAATTTACACCCCACCCCAAATTCTAAGGAGAAGACGTGACCTCTAGGACATAATAGGATTAACCCTAGAATAGCAAAAGACACAAGGCTCGCTATATTGCACAACTCCCTGGAGCATCTCAGAACCCTATAAAAAGCCATCCATTCCTAAGCCAAGGGTTCAGCCACCCCAGAAACATGCTTCTGTCAATGAAGTTTCTGGAATCCAAATTCTTTCCTTGCAGCCAATCAGCCTCAATTTTATTTCTAGTGCCTTTCTCCCGGCTTGGAACCAAACCGGATTTTGCTTCCCACACAACTAATGTCAGGCTTTCAAGTGATGAAATCCATTTAAAAAGAAAAGAGCAAAGTCCATCTTCCAAAACAATTTTTTTTTTATTTAGGAAAGCATCAAATTGGCAAAGTCTGTTGTAATGCCAGATCTGACACAACCTGGAATTACGCCATATAATATTGGAAATTAGAAACAGCCCCCCAAAATCACATTCCCCAATAGAAGTAAATCAACATTGCCTGGTGTCATCAATCTCTACCTCCAGGTCTCAGCAAGGTCAGCTTTCGTTCCCACGGGAAGGAGAACCACCTAGCCTAAACAACTCTCTCTACCTCCACTCCTCCCAATTTAGGAATGTGACAAGCCCGAAACCCTTCCCCCCATAACCAGCAAAGAGAAAGAAAGAAAAGGAGTATATAATAAGGCTAAATAAAATGGCTACGCATATGTCAGTTTCGGGCTTGACACTAATTCCTACAACACTGTCTATGCCCTAGCATGTCAAACCACCTAGTAGGGCTGTGTTACCTATTATCCTTTTCACCTTTTCATTTTTCCTATTACCTAATTTCCTTAGTTTCTTACAATTATAACTTTGTTGTTTGTATCTCATGATTTAGGTTAATTGTCTTAGTTTATAAAAAGTGCAAAGAATATTCCAGTACTTCAGAGGTTGCCATAAAGAGGAAGGGGGGGGGATCAATAAGGAAACCGTAAGGTAAATAAGGTAAGGTAAATAAGGAAACCGTAGGCAGGACAAGAAACAATAGATAGGAACTAATGAAGGACAGAAGCAACCTGGAACTAAGGAGAAACTTCCTAACAGTGAAGACAATTAACCAGTGGAACAGCTTTGCCTTCAGAAGTTGCGGGAGCTTCATCACTGGAGGTTTTTAAGAAGGTACAGGGCAGTGATGGCTAACCTTTTCAGCTTGGTGTGTCGAAAATCAGGAAAAAGTGTAGCCTTCCTCGGGTCATGTGTCACTTCAAGAAATATCAATAATTTGGTTTATGACGGACTGGGCTGGGGTGATCACACAGGGCTGTGAAACTCGTCTCCCTGGTCTCAGAGCTGCAGGTGCAGGATGTGGGGATCGGAAGGCCACCTTACAGGGCTGTGAACCTCATGGATCTCCTTTCCTCCTGTAGCGTTCCTGAGGTAATGAAACTGACAAACCTCAATTTATGGCGGTTAAAACTGGTTCTCTGCTGCAAAGATCTTGCGGCAGCGGTGACACCACGCCTCCACGCAACAAGCAGGGAGCAGGGATTGGAGCAGAGCACAGGGAGCCTCTAAATGTGCAGGTTTTCCCCACACCAACAGGCGTGTCAGTCAAAGTGCCTCGGCGTGTCACGAGTGACACACATGTCATAGGTTAGCCATCACTGGTATAGGGTCTCCTGCTTGAGCAGGTGGTTGGACTAGAAGACCTCCAAAATCCCTTCCAGCTCTATTCTGATTGATTTATTACACTATTATGTTGTTTGCTTATTAAGTATCTTATGACTATCACTGATTGTTGAATCTTATGATTTATGCTGTTGCATATAATGATTATGATCACGATTTATCACTGGTTGCTTGTATGTACACTGAGAGCTTATGTACTGGAGAGAAATTCCTTGTGTGTCCAATCATACCTAACCAATAAAGAATTCTTATTTTATCCCAGGAGCGTCTGCAGGAGAGTCCAAAAACAAACAACAACAGCAAACAAACAAACAAAACCAACCCCAGTCAAGAACGTGATGTAGTTTCTCTAGAATTGTATTTGCTCAGAATAGGAAAAATGATAAGATACCGGCAGAGGGAAAAGTAATTGAAAAAAAAAATTGAAAGTGCAGAAATTAGAAATTAAAGAAAAAAAAGAATCTGAATATTACATGGTATGGGATTTGTTTTATCAATGGTTAGAAAACAAATTAAAATGGATTAGATCTATTTACAAAGTAATAAGAGGAAGCTTGTAAAATAGATGGATATTACTTATATTATTAATATGGGAATGTGATTATTGTTATATTGATAATAAGAGTATTACTAGTAACTGTTAAACACATGAAATATGTAGTTCAGAGAATCAGCAAACACTCTGACTGGAGATTTTATGGTATCCTTCCCCTGCCACGTCCACAAAGCCACGCCCACAGAACTGTTAGTAAAAAAATTGAATCCCACCACTGTCTATCTCTATATCTCTATATCTCTATGTCTCTATATCTCTATATCTCTATATCTATCTATCTATCTATCTATCTATCTATCTATCTATCTATCTATCTATCTACCTACCTACCTACCTATCAAAGATGGTGATGCAGTTTTCATAGAGAGGTGGTCTCTTTAATTTTCTCCTTGCTGATACCCCCGCTCTACCCAGAATAAAATCTACCCAGAATAAAATCTACCCAGAATAAA
>NW_020716922.1:550376-569641 GCF_900518725.1 Notechis scutatus | reverse complement strand
TTGTACCCTGGCTACAACTTTAGGTGATGGATATTCAAATCCTTGTGATTTTGTCACAGATCAGGAGGGAGGATCTTCAAGGTTCTGTTTTATTTTTCCACGTGATGATCCTAATAACAGAGTTGGAAGGGACCTTGGACCTCAACTCAACAGCCATTTGTTTAGTTACAGCGGCATTGAAAAAATGATTTATGTCTGGTCCTCGCACTTAGGACCATCATGGCACCCCTACAGTCAGCAGGTAGATCCCTCCTCAGGTCTTCTTTTGAGTGCTTGGGCCACCATACTGATGATGCTACCTAGCCTGGTATTAAGACGTCTGCAGGAAAACAACCAAGTTCAGAGGAACCTGACAGTGCAACAATTCTTCCTGTCTGCTTGTTCCAGATTTGCCAGGTATTACAAGCAGCCGGGTGGAAGGGAGGAAAGGACCCTGATCAAAGCTTACGGCATCCGTTTCGACATCCTCATCTTTGGCACGGTAAACGCTTTTCCCCCTAAGTCTTCATTTTAGGTGAGGAAACCCCCCCATCGTTCCAATGAGAAATATCCCTCTCTCCACTCTGGGTGGGATTGTAAGTCAATCCCTGGTCCGGAGATCCCAATTGGGGTGTGTCTCTAGCAGCCCATGTGGAGAATTTAAATCTTCTTAAAGTCTTGATCCTGAATATTTCCCACTTCCCTCTCCTTCGGATGGGAACTGCCATTGATGCAGTGGAATGTAGTCTGGATTCCCAGGAAGGGAGGGAGGGGCTGTGTTCCAGAGGACCAAGAGACAATGAGGATTACTGTATTTTTCCATCTACAAGACGCCCCCATGTATAGGACACCCCCATGTTTCAAGTAGTTTCTTGTAAGCACACTACAAGCCATCGCTGTGC
The DNA here is from genome assembly GCF_900518725.1 of Notechis scutatus. The sequence continues at coordinate 568,760 of NW_020716922.1, read as the reverse complement.
AGAAGCCATCTTATAAGAGAGGGAGTAATACAATAACAGGTAATGCACTATAGGAACAATAGAGATGGAACCTAGAGTGGCAACGTGATACAGGAAATAACTATAAGAGAGAGGAATGATAAAGCTGCATATAAGACAGAGGCCTGTCTGGCATGTTCGACCTCCTGTGTATAAGCCACCTCTCCATTTTCAAGTAAATATTTTTGAGCAAAAGTAGCGTCTTATACATGGAAAAATAGGACAGTTTGGTTGGAAGGAAGAGTTAAAACGGCTCTTCTTTACAAGTTATCGGAGTAGATGTTTCATGATGCAAATATTCTGCGTGTGTTTGGCAAGATTTCTGCCTATACATGAGAAAGAAGAAAGGAACTACTCAGAGGTAACTCCACATGTCTTGGTTCTTGTTGGAAGTTGAGGACTAACTGTATTCCTGTGAAGGCAAGGGAAAAGTCCTAGTGGTTTTCCCTAATGTGGCACCCTTCTAACATGATGGTCATCACTTTTGCTGTCATTTTCCAAAGGCTGGGAAGTTCAATTTCATTCAGACGATCGTGTACATTGGATCAGTGCTCTCCTTCTTCGGCCTGGTAAGATACTTTCCTACTGCAGGGTCTCGGGGCGAATTCAGAGGTGAATGTCTTGCTTCAGGTTTTAAGGGTGGGGGGCGGTCTTTGTGCTGATATTTGGATGACCACCTGAGCTGTCTCGAAAAACAGCTTTGGATGCTTTTGTTGAACGGTTCTAATTCCTGGTTTCCAAATTTCAAAAACCATTCTATAAATTCGTTCTGTGTTTAGAAGAACAGCCTGTACAATCCTGCCCGTTTTTTTTTTTCTTTTCTTTTACAGGCTCAGCAAACTATCGATTGTCTGCTCAAAACAGCTAGGTGCCCCTGTTGCAAACCTAAACTAGCCAAGAAGTATTATTACAAGAAAAAGTATCAGAAGGTGCTGGGACCAAGAGATGTAAGAGTTATAACTAAATGTGACGTGTTGTCGTTCCTTATGGGCAAGGTTCTCGCTTACCACCAGGCGGAGATCTCAATTCTTCCCTTACAAAATGAACAGACCATGTTATGGTTTTAATATCCTTTGGAGACCCCTCCATGGTGGCCTATAAACTTACTAATGGCTTCAAGGCAATGTGGACAATGATGGATAAATGCTTCTTACATCACCACTGATATGCAGCACCCATGTAGCTCAGGGTTGAACTGTGGGGTCCTTGGTGCTCTCTGAACTTGGTGGTTTCCTCGTAGACATGATCCAACTAAGGGACATCTTCAGTGCTTGGAGGGAGTGGGATTTGTGGAGAGCAGGAGGAAGACTGTGGGGTTCTTGGTGCTGTCTGAGCATGGAGGTTTTCTTGCAGACGTTTCATGGCCCAACTAGGCAACATCATCAGTGCTGGGAGGGAGTGATATGATAATGCATGCAGATATGATACAAGATACGATATATGCAGAATATCCTTTCCCCCACCTCTGTTTTTGCCAACCTGAGAAATAGTTTTCTTGCATTGATGCAAGGTGGAATCTTGAGCTGTTAATAATTATGGAATATTACACTATCCTACTAAGTCTTAATTCTTTGGTTATTTTTGGCTGGAGTGTGGAAAGACTGTGTTGTACGTGACCTTTGTTGATGAGCCTGGCATCCTAATGATTGACAAATTGCCAAATATCAGTTTGCAGACCAATAAGGGCAGGATTATTGAGGTGAGTCTTCTTTAATTGGGGTTTACACAGGTATCGGCCGGGGTACCAGCCTAGAGATATGTGAATAAATTAAATGCACCCCAAGGCTTAAAGCCACAATTTAATAACACACTAAAAGCTTGGATTGTCATGGTTGTGTTTCTCTTCTCCAGTGACCACCATTCTCATTTTCAATCACAGCTACTTGCTGTGTTGTTCCAAGCTTAACGTTGCAGATAATCTTAATTTAAAGGAACCAATTTCAGCCACGTTTTATAAAGAGTTGGCTTGAGATGAATCTGTGTTTAGATCTGGATGACACACAACTGGGGTTAAGCCACAACCTACAAGGTTCTTTGTGGCTCATGCTGAGAACGGTAATCCGAGCATCAGCCATTTAGAAAAGGACTCCATTCGGCCGCCAAAGATCTTCCCAAATCCCTGAAAAAGTGGGGCTGAAACGCTGTTGCGTTGCATGGAAGGGTTTTGTTCTTAAATGGCACACGATCCCACTTCCCTTCCTTTCCAAGCGTCTCCCTTTGGAGAAAAACCACCAACCAATGTGATGTTTTTCGCCAACAGAAGCACCAAGGCGATTTCATGCCGTCTTCCCAACTTCCCTATTGGGACCGGACCATGTCCCCCCAAAACCCAGAAGAGCTGCAGCTCCTCCAAATCCGAAGGGAGGGTCCTTGCGAACGTCCTTCTTGGTGCTGCTGCGGAAAGTGCCGGCCGGCAGATCCTATTTGGGAACGGCTCTGCTGCCGAAAAACCGACGGGCCCTGCATCACCGCTTCACCTTTGTTCGTGCAGCTCGTCCTGTCCGAACCCATGCTGAAGTTCGTTCTCCTCTACAAAGATCCCTTATTGGATGTGACGGATGCTGGGCGTAAACCCTTTCGGCACTGCGCTTACGAGCAGTATATTCGCTGGCGCTTTGGCGAGGGTGACCTGGGTGCCCGGGCTGTGATCCCCAATTGTTGCCGGTGGAGAATCAGAGATGCCTTTCCAAGCGAGAATGGGGAATACCGCGGTTTTGGGAAGAAGAAGTAACCGTTGGTTGCACCTCTGTGTTACGGCGTTAAGGGTGGATACGTGAAGGGTGTGCCAATTAATCAGCTTTGCCTCCTGCTTTTCAGAAATTGCCTTTTGTGGCCCTGCCATCTTCTTGGCTCTTTAATTAGATTATTTTTAGACTATTAGATAAGGTCTGAGGTTAGTCTCAGCCATGAAAATCACCGGAAGGCTTTGTGCCTGGTTTCCCTTGCTCAGCCTTGCCTTCCTCACTTGGATATCAGGAGAGAGGCAGGATTGGAAAAGTCATTTAAAGGAGGCCAGATTCATGTTTAGGCAGCCAAACTACACACAAGCCTGTTTGTTTTTCCCAGAAACACAGCTGTGGTTTACAGGTGTGAAAGGACTCCCTTGCTAATCCAGGTAGTTTTTGTTGGCTGATCCCAACACAAAGCCACCTTTGTTTAAAAACCTCCCCTTGTTTATTTTTTAGAAGATTTATGTTCTTTATGTTGTTTTGAAGTTACTTGCACTTTCCTTTTTCTGTAACTCAGCTGTTTTTCAACTTTCTTTTCCCGTAACTCATTTCTCAGGAAATGGGGGGGAAATAACTTTCGTTTTCAACATTGGTATCTTCCTATTTTAAATATCCTTCAAAGCCTGGATATTTTCCATGCAAAATGCCTCAAGTTCAACATCTCCCACCAAGGGAGGGAGATACAGATGACAAGAAGGACTGTGCACAACTGTTCTTGAGAAGAGAAGAGAAGAGAAGAGAAGAGAAGAGAAGAGAAGAGAAGAGAAGAGAATTCTTTATTGGCCAAATGTGATTGGACACACAAGGAATTTGTCTTGGTGCATAAGCTCTCAGTGTACGTAAAAGAAAAGATACATTCATCAAGAGTCAAGAATCATCAGGTCCAACACTTAATGATAGTCACAGGGTACAATAAGCCATCAAATCATACTAGGAAACAGTCCATATAAATCGTAAGGATACAAGCGACAAAGTTACAGTCCTACAGTCACAAGTGGGAGGGGATGGGCGATAAGGAGTGATGAGAAGATTAATAGTAATAGTAGTGCAGACTTTGTAAATAGTCGGGGACATTTCCTCTTTTTGCACGTTTCTTAGGGACTAGCGCCTGGAGTGTCTATTTAACCCCCTCCAGAAATGAGTTTTATAGATCTAGGGAGAAAGTTGAACCTGTTGAACAGCTGCCTGGGTCCACTTTGATTTCCCCAGCAAAGGAGGAATCTCTGCTGGAAAGGAAAATAAATCTTTTTTCAGTGAACAGCATGATTCCAGGTTAACACATTTCCATTACAAACTTGACTTAGATTTCATATTCATCTTTCACATTTGTTAACTTATCTTAAACTTACTTTATATATTTTATTTAATTTTAATCTACAAGCTTTTCCCATCTTTTTATAATTTTTCCAATACATTGCTTGATCTATTTCTTTAAATCCTTAATACATCATTATATGTTTTCATATTCATTATATTTTATCTTCTTATTGTGTCAGGTCTGCAGTTTACTTATCTATTACTTCATCATTCCAGCAATTCACCCATTTTCAACATGATGATGATAATAATAACAACAACAAAAATACAACACCCCTATTTGCCAATTCCAAGGTGCCCTCGCTGTGGTTAGACATATCACATAATTAATCCCCCCCCCCCCCCAAGATTCGATTGGCAAATCTTGAGCCAAACTCTTCCCCCCACAACGCCCCGGATCTCCATTCCCCTTATCAGCAATTTGGCTTTTAATCTTTTCCCTCTAATGCCAAACAATGTTTGTGCAGGGAAAAGTCACATTTCCTACTCCCGGTTTGTCCCCGGAAGAAACACGCCAGCCTTGTGTCCTTCCCTTCCTTCCCGCCTTCAACTATTATTATTCCCTGAAGTTAAACTTTTGAAAAGTGAGGTTTTCCCCAGTAGAAGGCTCTTCAAACTTGGCAGCTTTAAAACTTGTGGGCTTCCAACTCCCAGAATTCCTGAGCTGACATGACTGGAGGAGGAGGAATTCTGGGAGGCGAAGCCCACAAGTCTTCAAGGTGTCAAGTTTGGGGGACCCCTCTCCCAGTATTTGAAAAGTCTGAGTGGCTCCTCTAAGTAGCCTTAAGCTTCTTTTAGGGGTTTCAAAGGGCAGCTCAAAAACGAAAGTAAAGGGAAGCTTGTCCAGGTTTTTGGCTTGGTTGTGCAAGAGTTTGTTCCTCAAAGCTTTTTAGATACTCAGTGAGTTAGCAATACATAAACTGTTGGCAGGATTCCGCTCTCACTCCCGGGTCAAGGGAGGGTCAGATTGGCCCAGCAGGTCTACCTCTCGGGAAGGCAGTAGTAGCAGCAGGATGGAGGGGAAGTGGGGTTCATTGCAGCACCCCCTCCCCAGAGAGGCTCACAGGGTCCTTGGCTGAGCAGGTTGGTCCTCCTCTTCCTCCAACTCAAAGTTCAGTGGGGGGGGGGCTCTGCCCCTCAGACCCTCAAGCCCAGGTGCCTCTTTAAGGTGGAGGGCAACTTATGTGGCCTCTCAGGGGTGCTAATTTGGCCCTTCTGGTCTTATGGACCTCCAGCTCTTTGGCCACTCAGAGCCCCCCTGCCCTTCAGTCTGTATTATGTCAGGTCAGACGCCTTTTCTCTGGCCTCTTCTGGCCTCCAGCCCAGATGTATCTGGAGGGGCTTCAGCTCTATGGTCTCAGAGCTGTTGCTCTGGCCTTTGGTCTTCCTTTTGCGGGGGGGGGGGTGCACCTCTTTTGCCTCCCACTCCCTCCCCAGCAACTTATTCATATTTTTATTTAATTTATATGAACATCCAGCTCACTTGTCAGTGACTCCAGCAAAAGCTTTTGGCCCCTCTGGGCTGCTTGTTTGGCCTCTTCAGGCCCTTCTGGCCCCTTTGGACCTCCAGCTCTTTGGTCCCTCAGGACCCTCATGCCTCTTCCCACCCACAATCCAGGGTTTCTGCTCTGGCCTCCTCAGCCTCCAGCCCAGATGCCTCTGGAGGGGCTTCAGCTCTATGGCCCCACAGAGCTGCTGCTCTGGCCTCTTTGGTCCTCCAGCTCTTTGGCTCCTTCTGGTCTCTTCAAGACTTCAGCCTGGAGGGGCTTCCAAGTGCCCGAGATGCCCAGCCGGGAGTGACTTCTGCCCCTTTGGCTCCCCCTCAGGGCTGCTGCTCTGGCCTCTTCCAGCCCTTCTTCAGCCTCCAGCCCAGATGCCTCTGGAGGGGCTTTGGCTCTTCTGGCCTCTTCAGCCTTCAGGGGCTTCAGCTGCCCCAGTTGCTCAGAGGCTCAGCAGGGAGTGACTGGGTGCCTTTGGAGGGGATTCAGCTCTTTTGCCCCTCAGGGCTGCCCTTCCTGCTTCCTCCTCCGTCCTCTTCAGCTCTCTGAGAGATGCCCTTGCCTGCTGCCCCTTTTATAGCCCTTTGTTTCCCGCCAAAACAGCCGATTGGTTACCCACTTTGGGGGGGCTCCGCTGTTTCATTGGCTCTTCACCCAGCCACCCAGCCCCAGTTTTCTCAGATGGTCCCTCATTGGCTGGAAATGCCCGCATCTTGAACTGCATGGTTTTTTATATTTTTTCCTCAGTTCAGTGTTGATGCCTTCCTGGCTGTAAATCTTTTCCCAGCTGACTGGGCTTCTGACAGACCTTGGAGTGAAAGCACCTTGCTGTAAATGTCTATAAATCTCACAGAAAAGTAAAAGCACCACAAAATTCTTCAGTAACAACTTGATATTTAACTTCTGGGGACGTCACCCTATACTTTAAGAGGCTCCTAAGGGGGGCCTGCATAAGTGCATGAACATGCCAATTGACCTTGCCACATTTTAGTTTTTTTTCAATTTGTTTGTTCAAATTTGTAATTTCTGTTTGACGAATAAATAAAATAAAATCTTTCTCATCATCATAGATTCAGCAAGGCCACTCTCCTAGACAAGCTTATTCCTTAAATGAAAAATACACAATATTGTCATTAAAATAGATGGTGAGATAAAGTACAGAGACAAGATAAGCCCTATCTCTCTGTCTCTGTCTCTCTCCCTCCCTATCTACCTACCTACCGACCTACGTACCTTCCTATCTTATCTCCATCATCTATCTATCTATCTATCTATCTATCTATCTATCTATCTATCTATCTATCTATCTATCTATCTATCATCTTATCTGTATATTGGTCTATCATGTATCTGTCAATCTATCTATCTATCTATGTCTGTCTGTCTGTCTCTGTCTGTCTGTCTGTCTATCTCTATCATCTATCTATCTATCTATCTATCTAAGCACTAAGCACTAAGAAATTAAAGTAAAATATACAAGCTCAGACCCACATGGTATCTAAATCCATTTTCTTTCTCTCTGAGGCAATCCTATTGAAAAATTCTTCCTCTTCCTTGCAGTTGGGTCTTTGTATGGGAAAAAGGTTACCAAGAAACCGACTCCGTGGTGAGCTCGGTAACCACCAAGATGAAAGGTGTCACAATGACCAACACCTCCAGCTTAGGACCCCAGATTTGGGATGTGGCCGATTATATGATTCCATCTCAGGTGAGTCCATGGGGGACCAATGTTGTGGTTTTGGCAGATTAGAAGGATTCCTTTCCTTAATCTCTACTAACAGAGTGCAATGGATCTCTTGGTTTGCAACCTCTACTTCTTGTTATGAGCAACTTCAGAGGATGATGTTTGGTTTCTATGAGAAGGCACTGATATTTTTTAGCTACCATGGTAGCAACACTGAGTGAAATACAAGATAAGTGGAGAAATGTTTGTCCATCTGTCTCCAAATTGTCTCTGCAAGCTCATAGTTGTATTCGCTCCAGAATTCCTTATCTACTAGTAGTCTACATTTTTCTCCCTACAACATGTACTTAACCCCAGGATAAGTATATTTAAATTAATCTTTCACTTCTCATGGAAACAGATGGTCCTATCTAAATGATGACACTTTCCAGCAGCTGAACAGTGGCTGGAAAAATGTGGATTTGTAAGTAATGAGCGGTGAAATGTTTTTCCTGTATTCTGCAGAGATGCATCTTTAATTCAACAGGTGCTTTGATCCTAAAGGAAGGAAGTCTTAATGCTGCATTTTCAGGCTTTAAAGCCAAACGTTTTCACTATTTCAGCTCATTTTTCCATCCTGTTTCTTTCCTCTCCTTTAGGCTGAGAACTCGGTTTTCATCATGACAAATATGATCATCACGCTGAATCAGACCCAAGGGCTTTGTCCAGAGGTAGGCTTATTGTCAGATTTTGTGTATCTTTTCTCTGAGAAAACAAAAGCACGGGTGTTTAAATTGGGATCAGAGTTCAGAAAAGGCCAGGAGATCTTATCTAGTCTACATCCCAGGTATCATTTGCCTTGTGTGCACTGGGAGCGATGTGCAGAGGTGTAGGATAAATGGATAATTGTACAATTTCTGTAAGTTGCAGAATATCTAAGTTACAACAGCACTGGAAAAAAACCGACCTACGACCAGTCTTCAAAATTACACTGCAGCATCTCCACAATCAAGCGATCAAAATACGGATGCTTGGCATTCAGCATTGACTTAACAACTGCAGTGTTTTGCTTAAGGACTGTGACAAAGAAGGGTTGTAAGATTGGGTGCGACTGTCACTGGACAACTGCCTTCCTTAGAAATGGAAATTGCAGTCCCCATTGTGGTCGTAAGTCGGGGACCACCCATATTTTTCAAGGCACTGGTAGCCGAAGTCAGCAGGGCGTTCGAAGAGAACTTTGAACTGCAGGCCAGATAACAGATTCTTTGTTTATCTCTTTGCTGCTCTTCCTATCCAGTTCCCAGATAAGACCACCACGTGCAAGTCAGATGCAGACTGCAAAAAAGGCTATGTCGGCACCCACAGCAACGGTAGGGGCCGTGCTTTGGATCTTGAGGGTCTCCCCTCCCCTTGAAAGCCTCTTTGGAGGAGGCGACAACCTTTCCAGCAGAAATTTTACAATGAATGTTGCTTGCGAAATGTGAAATGGAACTGAACAGAAAATATTGTTTGGAGTTTCAGAAGTGATGCCTGGATAACATCTTATATGGGACTCGCCATGGGGTGAAGTTTAAGGCTTCCCCTTGCTGTCTTTGAGATGATCCCAGCTTCCTTCCAACTTTTTGATGTCCCTTCTGTATCCCTTCAGGTGTTCAGACCGGAAAATGCAGAGTGTACAACCTTACAGATCCCTCCGTTAAAACTTGTGAGGTCTTTGCTTGGTGTCCGGTGGAGAATGATAGGAACTTACCCAAGTAAGCATCTGAGAGGAGGAAGAGGAGGAGGAGAAAGGCAATGGCAGGATGTGGAAGGCAACTCTTCCTAGAAACAGCACCTTGCTGAATTCTTTGATGATGCCAGCTCCTTATCTTTATGTCTGGAATTACAATCCTGGCTTATGCTTGTATCTCACTCAGGTTCTAGCAGGAAAACAAAATCAACTGTCCAAATAGTGTCTCAAAGGTGCTTTTTCAAAGGGTACCTGGATTGTGGGGTTTTTTTCCTTGAGGAAAACATTTCGTCTTTTGAAAAAAACACCTTTGAGATAACCAGGACCTTGATGACTGAGAATCTCATAGACATTTGTTCAAGTGGTGCTATTTTGCAAGATTAATTGTGGCTTGTCCAAGAAAACTGAACTAAAACAGATCTTGGTTTAGTGTTTAGCAAACCCTGCCCTCACATCTCATTGGATCTCAAAGTTCTTTTTGAAAGGGTGATGTTGGGTTTGAAATCAAGGTGTTTTATGGCGATGGGTAAGAATTAAAACGTTGGCTATAATGAAATCGGATTTTTTTCACAAATACTTTTTCTTTCATCTCCCTCTCTTTTGCTCAATCGCTGCCAGGCCAGCTTTCTTGCGGGATGCTGAGAACTTTACCCTCCTTGTGAAGAACAGTATCTGGTACCCAAAGTTCAACTTTACAAAGTATGTGTATTTTTTAAAAAAATCTCTTTTGGCTAGAGTTGGGGCTAGGGGGAGAAATTTAGGGAGTATCAGGACTCCAACAAATCCACCCCCATTGCTGGAGTCCTGACAGCCAGCCGATACTAAAATACATCATTCATTTCCCCCTTGACCCTGGTCTTCCCCCCACCCCCTGGGTGTATATTCTCCAATGGGACACATCCATAGCCAAGAGTCATCGATCATGCTCTCCAGTAATAATCTTGCACTCCGACAACTTTGGGCTGCCAGGGTGATTATCTAGGCACTTAAGGAATGCACTGTTTTCTCCCGCTCCGTGTTTCTGATGCAGACTCGATAGTATGCTTTTCTGAGGTCTAATTTGGTATACTCCTTTGGTCTTTTTAGCTGCCAGGGGGCTAGGTGGGTTATGCAAAATGGCTCCGTGAAACACCGGCACCATTTTGATGAAAAGACAGTTGAACCAGTGAGAAAGCACAACATATACAAAGCGATGATAGACCTATTTGAGGGTTGCTTAGCACCTGAACATGGACTCCTTTGGGGTGCATAAACCCATAAACCTCTTCTCTTATAGGAGAAACATTCTTCCCATCATCAATCAAACCTACCTCAAGGACTGTAAATACAACATCAAAACTGATCCCTTTTGCCCGATTTTTCGCCTCGGGGACATAGTTGAAGCTGCTGGTCAGAACTTCCAAGAGATGGCCATTGAGGTGGGTCTAAAAATGCATTGGGCCTGGAAAGGAAGAGCAGTTTCATTTGACTTGGGTTTTCCTCGCTTTCTGCCAAAGGCAGCACTTAATGGCTTGACGTATTGAAGGGAATTCAGAGCTGACCCACCAAAATCCTTTGAAATTTGGAGCGATCAGCTGCATCGGACAGGTGCCGGTCAAGGGTGGTAGTAGCCTTTGCGCCTCTTTGATTATGTCCTTTTGCAGGGTGGTGTGATGGGCCTGCAGATCCGATGGGACTGCAACTTAGACAGGTCGGCTTCTCGCTGTGTGCCGAAGTATTCCTTTCGACGAATTGACCAGAAGGATTCTGCTCATTCCATTTCCCCAGGATACAACTTTAGGTAAGGCCGTTCGAACAGACAAAGCTGGAAGTTGGTGATGGGACATCACAGCTGGAACTGGGTGACTTGATGGCTCCAGAGGCTCATTTCATTTTTGCACCAAATGCAGATGCTTTTAAACTCTGGAGAATTTCATATCTGACATGATTTTTAACTGTATTTTGTTTTGTGTTTTTATTTTTATGATTTCCCCCTGGTTATTTTTACAGCTATATGCCGAAGTCGTTGAAGGTGCTACTGCTAGATAATGTGTAAAATATATTTACGAGTTTGTTTTAGCTGGGAGAAACTACTTGAAGTGGTATTTTGATTTTGTATGAATGTAGCAAGTGACCTATAATTGACTAAACTTTTACTGAGAAGGATATTATTTTGTAATAACTGTGAAGTTCTTGTGTTCTATACGTGAATGGCCCATCAATCTTAGGAAGGTAGTGAAATTTAAAATATTTTATTTTTTTGGGGGGGGGGGGGGGGCATATTTCTAGCATAGAAATGTTGCTGTGATGGTATCATAACCATTGGATTGAATTTTACTTATTTTCTCTGGTTTAGGTTTGCAAAATACTACCGGATCCCTCCCAGTATTGAGTATCGGACACTCATCAAGGCTTATGGCATACGCTTTGACATTATGGTATTTGGCGAGGTAAGTTTTTTTGGAAATTGTATGATGTTTTGTAACTCTTGGAAAGTGGTTTCAGTTGAGAAATGTTGCTCTAAGCCAATGGTTGCCAACTGGAGGGCCATGGCCCACCGGTGGTCCGCGAGAAAATTTGGGTGGTCCGCAGAGAAATGTCACCCCCCGAGCACCTCCCAAAGCAATCCAGTCTGCACGGGAGCACAGCTAGTCTTTAGATTTTCGACTCTGCTTAAAAGCAGAGCCAAACCTCCCTTAGGACTGAAGGTTCTATTGTTCAGTGCAGACTCAGGTAGCCGATGGCAGACACATAAATCTCTAAGTGAATCTGTGATTCTGTGAGTAACTCAATCTGCCTGCCTGCTTTGCCTAATTTTGGGTAAAAGTTGCTCTTTTTTATATAAAAAAATATTTACATAAATATTTATAATATTTACATACAAGCCATGTCCAGCCAGTCACATGACCACCAAGCCACACCCACAAATTTAGGCCATGCCCAAGAACGGGTTGTTAAGAAATTTGAATCCCACTCCTGCCTGTGTGTGTGTGTGTGTGTATGTGTGTGTGTATGAGAGAGACAGAAGGAGAGAGAGAGGGAGAAAAAGAGGTTAAATCAGATCGATCTCTCCCACCAATATCAGCAAGCCACTGTCAGTCAAAATTCATATTAGTGGTCCCCAGGATTTAAAATTATGAGTTTGGTGGTCCCTGAGGTCCAAAAGGTTGCTGACCCCTGCTCTAAGCCATTAATCATGACACATAAACCATCAATAAAGTCACACATGGCAACAAGCCAGACTACAGCTTTAGTTCATTGTATGAGTTGAAAATAGTATACAGACAGTCTCTGCAGCGTTCTTAAGGAGATGTAATATTTTGCTTCTATTCATATGTCTCAGGCTGGGAAGTTTGATATCATCCCTACTATGATCAACATTGGATCTGGCTTCGCCCTATTTGGCGTGGTAAGAAACTCTTTTTCTAGAGCAATTTTTAAAAATGTTCCTGGTCTTTGGAAGATTTCATTTCTCAAAATGAATTCCTTGAAACCTCATCTAGACCACCATCCTCTGTGATATCATTATCCTGTATTTTATGGAGAAAAGATACTACTACAGAGAGAAGAAATACAAATTCGTGGGAAATTACGAACTGGTAAGCTTGCCACTTCCCTTTGGTTTTATATGGTTTTTGCCCTTTGTACCCAAGCCACTAAATTAAAAACGATATTCTCCTATTTATGGGTGTTAGCTTTGGCCTTCAGAAGTAGAGAAAGTTAATTGCAGACTTGTCAGTGGGATTGCTTGTGGTCTCTCCAGATTGCCCAAGAATTATAATGTATGTGTGTGTGTGTGTATGTGAGAGAGAGAGAGAGAGAGAGAGAGAGAGAGAGAGAGAGAGAGAATATCAGTGTTGAATGAATCCAGGAATCTTGTTAAACAAAGAAGCTAAACTGTTTTCACGGAGTGATCCATTTTCTATTAATTGCTAATCTGTCAATTTGGGAGGAAAATGTCAGTCTTAATTCTGGGGTGTCCAAGTGTGGTAACTTTAAGACTTGTGGACTTCAACTCCCAGAATTCCCCAGCCAGCTACGTTTGGACACATTGGTTTCTCCCATCCTAAAAGCTGCCTTTGTTTTAGCAGGGAGACCATCCGTCGTATGCATCCCAGACAGATGTTCAAGACGACTCCACAACGCGGTGATTCTTCTTCAAACAGATCCTGCTCATTTCACCCAGCCGAGGGAGGTCTTTCATCGGCAAGTTGGACCTGGATTTTCTCCTTGGGAAAGAGCGGATCTGTGATTTTCCCCCGTCCCTCCTGGGCTCTGTCCAGCTTTGCTTCCGTTGGTGGCCTCCTGGATCAACCTCGAGATTCGCCCGAGGAAAGCAACGTCCTCCTGAAAAACCTTCAACGCTTTTTTGGGCGCAGGGCCTGCCAAGCTTCGAGTAGTCCGAGATAATTTTGCATCGGATCTTCTATGTGCCTTTCCCACCGTCCAGTTCATGCACAGATGGGGTGCAGGGCGAGGTGTTGGGACCAAGACAACTTCTTTAATATTTCTAGAATTGCCCGTTTCTGATGGGCTCCCCTTTGTTACGTATCGCGCCCCTCTTCATTTGGAAAAGGTGGAAAGGTATCACTTGTTTAGACACTTGTCTTCCATGGTCACCCTTTTAAAAAGAGCCACTTGGTGCAATTTGCAGTCTCTATTTTTGAAATGAAGCAGATCTTGAGAATTCCCGCCCGACTGTAATCCCAACCTGAAGATCCCCAGGATATTAAATAAATGCGACCTGTTGACGGGTCAACCTCTCCCTCTCCAGCTTCTACTACTATGTTCCTACTGCCCTGTTTATAGCGACGCAAATTTAATATATAACTGAAAAGAGAATGGTACTTTCCCTCTTTTAGGAGACAGGGGTAAGGCAGTTTCGATGAGAAGGATCTATTTTGCCGGAGAAAATAAAGGCATTGGGAAATATGATTTCTATCGCTTTTTTCCCCTTCATGTTAGTGAATGGTTGAGTTTGAAAATAGAGTGTCAAAAAAATACACCCATAATGAGAGTGGGAAGAGGGAGTGAGGGAGAATGAAGGAAGGAGAGAAAGACAGACAGGAAGGAAGAAGGAAGGAAAGAGAAAAAGAAAAGAAGGAAAGAAAGAGAAAGAGGATATAAGTATTGATCTGGGAAGGTCTATTGAACATGAGACTAACTTCTGAGCAAATTTACGTAAGTCTACAATTTCAGCCTCTTCTGAATTCTCTACTTTTTTAGCCTGAATACAGAAAGCAGTCCTTAAAAAGTCTTTTTAAATGTGTATTTACCAGAAAGGTTAAATGCATTATGGTCAGATACCTCATGAAAGTGGAATGCATAGTAGGAAGCTGGAAGCTAGGAGGGCTGTAATCTAGTAGAAACTTGAGGCATTCATTGCTGATATAAAAAATAGCAATTGTCAGGGATTCTTCAGCAGCAAAAGGTAGCCAAGCCTTATAAAAAAAATGGCTTGAAAGACTTCACATTCCTGATTCTTAAAGTAGCATCATCACAAACGGCTTTACAGACACGCTGCAAACACAAAAATCAAAATTACTCCATCCAATGCTTCTTCATAACCCCACTCTCACCATTTCTTCGCCCACAATTCACACTATTCCTGGCAGTATTTCCACTGTTGCAGGTAGCAGCAAACATAACACAGCCCCCCCCCCCCCCCCCGCATTTGCCCTTTAGCTTTTACAACCATGAATGTTACTGTCTCACAACCCCGTGGGGTTAGAATAAGAACAATGCTATGTTCCAAATGACTTGGCTTGCACAGAAGGAACCTGCCGGAAATATTCTGATGCACGTGTTTTTTTTTTTCCTTTTTCTTATTTAATGGAATGAAAACTTTATCTTTTTTTTTAAACATGTTTTTTTTTTTAAATGAAAAAAAAAAAAAGAACCACAGCAGCCTTTCCATGCGTTAATTCTTGGCTGCTTTTTTAAAAAGCAGATGCAAAGACTTGAGTGAGCCGTATAACTTCCGAGCGAGGTTAATCTGTGAAAAAAGATTAGGGGTGAGGTTCATAGTATGTCGAGATCCCCTATGAATTGGTTTTAACAACTGTTCCCTCACTTAGGAGCTGTGACTCTACTGGAATACATAATGCTGAAGTGTGGAGGAAAATAAAAGAACTACTCTTTATACGCGAATCGTAAAAGTGCTCAGCAGCAAAAAATAATAATAATAATCTGGTTTTGGTTTAAATCCTTGGGAGTCTTGGAAAAACCGCAGAATCTCTACATCCATCCTTGAAAGTTATTTGACTATGAAAACATGCCAGCAAGCACCGGATGGCTACCATTTATAAAACCCTGAATTTTGGGAATGTAGCTGTACAGTCACACAGGTATAAAGTATAGAATTATGATCAGTGAATACGAGCCTGGGCTTTGCCAGCCAAACAGACCACGGCACCAAACAAACGCATATTGGCAATTTGTGCTTCAACGCAACCGCGCAAACCATCTTCAAATGCAAATTGGCGATGCACGTCCCTTCCGTCTTTTCGCTCCCGACGAAGGAAAAACTCAAGAATCTTCCAAAACTCGCTCTTAAAATAAAACTCAATTGCCTGCTCACAAAAAATGAAGCGTTCTGCAAATACCCCCTAACCCCTTAGTGTGAGATTGGTTTGGTTTCCATGCAATAAAAAGGATAGCAATAATAATAATTATTTTTTTTAAAAAAAGAAATCCCCCCTCCCCAAAAGCAAGCATTTTCTTGATCCTCGTTTGGCAGTAAAGCACCGTGGTTTAGCCGCCCGTTGATATATTTAAAAAAAAGAAAAAATTAAATCGGACCGTGGTTTTTGCAAAGGGTTCGGCCTGAGTAGATGTCGCTTTTCTTTCCAAACTCGGTTTCATTTTGGGTGAGTTTCTTTGTTTTGCTTTTGTATTTTCTCCCCGGAAATTCGGCATGAGACTTCCCAGAGCACCAGCCACCCTGAAGAGGATCATCCTTCTCGGTTCCCAAGTCCTGTCCTTCAACAGCAGAGATCTTTCTGGAAGGTGAGAGGATGGGTTCGGATCTGTACAGCATGCTGTCACAAAAACTCTTTACATTCGGTATTTAGACAATGAACCAACGTCGTGGAAGGCAAGCCGGCCCCATTGCAGGATGCCCTCTTCTCGCAGACCCTGCTTGGAGCCCCCTTTCCAGGAAGGGCAAAGGGTGGGGTGTGTTTTTTTCTTCTTCTTCAAGAAAGCAGTTCGTCTTCGCTGACGTTTGGCAGATCGTTTGTGGCACGGAAAGCCTCTTCGCTGCTTTGTTTTCTGCTTTGAAAGGAAGACAAAAGATTGTCAAAGCCAAAAAGTTTTGTCCTTAACTCAAAGGAAGGAAAGATTGTAATGCTTTGGTGGGGGGAGGGGGGAGCGATGATAAATTTTATTTCATTTGGATGGCTTGCTCCCTGTAGGAAGGAAAATCTGGGGGAATTTTCTCCAACCCCACTTTTTCAAGTTTTAAGAGATGTTCAATCTCAAGGAGAAAAAAGGAAGGAAGGAAGGAAGGAAGGAAGGAAGGAAGGGAAGGAGGAAGGACAATAGGAAGAGAAGAAAGGATGGAAGGAAATAAGGAAGAAAGGACAGAGGGAAGGAAGGAATGGAAGGGAGAGAGGAAGGAAGGAAGGAAGGGAAGGAAGGACAAAAGGGAGAGATAGAAGGAAGGAAGGAAGGAAAGAAGGAAGGAAGGAAGGAAGGAAGGAAGGAAGGAAGGAAGGAAGGAAGGAAGGAAGGAAGGAAGGAAGGACAAAAGGGAGAGGGAAGGATGGAAGGAAAGAGAAGAAAGGACAGAAAGAAGGAATGAAAGGGAAAGAATGACGGAGGAAGGAAGGAAGAACAAAAGGGAGAGAGGGAAGAAAGGAAGGAAGAAATGGAAGGGTGGGAGGGAAGCTATGCACTTACATCAAGTAAGTCTGTCGGTCTGGTGCAGACAGACCTCTTTCTTCTCTTCTACTCCCTTCAAACGGATTCCCAAAAGATCTTTTCCTGATCATGGATTTTACCAGGATCTGAGAAGAGAAGATATTTCCGCATTGACGTCAAGCCGTCCTCAAATCACAACTTTCCCAATTATGACGGAACGAGCAGGTTCTCTTTTTCCCATCCATCTCCTTTGTTGCCACGGTCCTTGGAGATCTCTCGTGTTTATTGTAATTATTAAATATATCAATTCAGAGGATCTTTCCAAGATAGAGAGGTGAATGCCTTTCACCTATGATGAAAAAACTTCCCAAGGAGGGAAGCCAACTCCTGGTCTCAGGGATCTTAACAAGCCAGAAATAGACCCAAAGGGAAGGGATAAATATGGCACAGGTATTTCTGAAAAAGACTCTCGATTTTAAAAGAAAGGTGAAGACTGCATTACAGTGAAATTAAAAACTAGGCAGTGGGTAACTCTGTCAAAGAACGGCAGGTAAAATCCAGAATTATTGGGGAGTTTGGCTTGGCTTAGGATTTTCTTAAAAGTTGCATCCACTTCTCTGCACACAACAGCCCTTTTGTGCATTAACAGGGTATACAGATAGTCCTGGACTGTTCATTTAGTGACTGTTCCAAGTTACAATGGCACTGACTTAACGACTGTTTTTCACCCCATGGTCACGTGACCAACATTCAGAAGCTTGGCAGCTGGGTCCTGTTTATGATGGTTGCTATGACGTTGTAACTTGGAACGGTCACTAAATGAACCACACTCTTGAAAACAACTAGGCAGCCTTCATCAATCTCTTGCACAGGGTAAATCTAGAATTCGGCCAGCTGAGTCCATTATTCCCATTTGAAGCTCTTAAGTCAGCCCTCCGGCTCTCCGCAGAGACCAATAATGGTTTCATGGCAAAAGCCATTACCGAAATTGGAGATGATTTGAAAGACGTCGGATCGACACTCCACAAAGGCTGGCGGTGCGCCAACTGCGGGATGGGATATTCGAAGCCCACTCACCACGGTGGCTAAGCTGGGGATGTGCTTGATCGAATTCTCCACCTCTTCTTCCGTCACCTCGATGAGCGTGCAATTTTCATCTTCGGTGGGCAGCGGTTCGGTGCCATTCTTGGTGACCCACAGATGCAGCTGGGGGCACGGATAAGGTGGGGGGAGGGAGGGAGGGAGAGACAAGCGTTAGCAGCTCGTTTCAGAAAAGCCGATTGTAAAGACGAACGAATATAGATACAGAAAAGTGAGGCAATGAAATGAAGTTAAAAAGGAAAAAAAGAGGGGAAAAAAATACCACCCTAAGGAGTATGGCGCTTTGGCACATATCAAAACTTCCCATCTCCACTACATTTAGTCTCTACTGTTTTCAGGAAACGGAGGCTGGCCATGAAGTTACCTTAATTTCTGGGATGGTGATCCTGAATTCGGGTTTTTTATCCAGCATCTGGGTTATTAGATCCTTCAGTTCGTCAGAAATGTCTGGTCTTGGATGAGAAAGAGAGAGAGAGAGAGAGAGAG
>NW_020716922.1:537861-549976 GCF_900518725.1 Notechis scutatus | reverse complement strand
GAGGGAGAGAGAGAGAGAGAGAGAGAGAGAGAGAATGAATTTATTTCTGCTTGCCCCTCAAAGGAGGTCAGGGTCAATAACTTGAATTGTGATTGTGATCAGAAACACGGCCTTCCTTCCCGGATCAGAGCTGATACAGTTCCTCCCAGTGGTGCTGAGAATTTGTAATGCCTCTAAAAGCATCAATGCATCTATTCAACGTGGGATCCAGCCATACACCCCCCTCCTCCCTGTTGAGCGTGGAAGGGGCCCTTTCCAGAGTTCAAAGGGCCCTTTGCAAATCGGGGATCGCCTTGGTCACCCCTTGATTCTGCAGCAGGTTGCAGGATTCTTACTTACTGGTCCGGAAATTCCAGCGTTTGGCTCTTGATTTTGCTGTGCAGACTGAGGATCCGCTCATCCATAAAAGGACACTGGGAAGGATAAGAATATCCCAGGGAGATATTATGGGCTGGCACAGTTTGTGGAAGGATAGAGGAGAAAGGGGCTGGGTTCCCCTTCGAATCGCACTGCGTGGGTGTGACAACAACAGTTCTACGACAACCTGAGCCACAACTGGGTCACCTACAAAAGGGTTGAACACCACATTCCTGGGGTGTATTGATCAGTTGTGGTGAGGGAGCTGCCTTGCTCCATTAAAAAAAAGGCGTATTAATCACAACAAACTAAAAAAAAAAAGAAGTGTATTTTCATGGAGTTAACAAAACTAGATTAAAAGCTACACGTTCTGCAATCTTGCCTGCTTGCAGAATTGTACGCGGAAACACATTCGAGTTTTAGCGCATTTTCTTCTAAAGGAATTTCAGCCTCGCAGAGGAATTGGGCAACTCAAAGGAATGGGAAAATAGAGAAAACCACAATTGAGAGAGACACCCATTTCTGCCTGACTTAATTTCCATTATTAAGAGGCTTGGATTCTGTAAACTGGATGCTTTCTTTGGCCTGGCATTAGACCAACGGAAAAACTGGCGAAGAGATAGAAAATGAGGTTTGATTACCTGTCCGAAGACAAAACAGTACAGTGTGATTCCCATTGCCCAGACATCTAAAGCCTTGGAGAAGGAAGGAAGGGAGGGAGGGAGGGGTAGAGACAGAGAGGGAGAAAGGGGGAGAGAAGGGGAGGAGAAAATGGGGGAGGGGGGGGAGAGAGAGAGAGAACATTAGCTTTTAAAAATGCTTGCTCTTTGCATTATCATCATTTATACTACTATGAACTGGATGATATTTGGCCTCTTTATACAGCAATGTCTCTATTCCACTCACTTCCCAAGGCTGGCATAAATTATTATTATACTGACCTATAAAACCAGTTCTACAGGGAGATAGGGGATCTGCCATAAGATTTAGAGATCTGCCTTAAGTTGATCCTAAGATCAGACAGCTTCATAGTTGAGGCACGGACACAAATCCCCAAGCCGCCGACTCATCTTAAATCATGGCTAGGCTCACCTATTGTGCTACTTTAAGGTTTGTTTTAACCAAACTTTAACTATTGTTAGGATTTACACAAAACACCCTCAGCCAAAAATCGCAGATTGACGTTGGTTTGTTTTAGGCCAGGTTTGCAGACCATGTCATCTTGATTTATAATCCAGTTCTAAAAACCTTTTCGTTGCCTACCCAATGCTAGAAAAACACGCTAAGTTGGGAACACGCAGGCTGTTTGCCCTTCCCTCCGCTTACCTTTCCTGAAAATATTTTTCTGGTTTCAGAGAGCGTTTCTGGGGCCATAAATGCTGGCGTGCCCACCGTGTTGGTTAAGAGGGCGTCCGATCCTTTGAATTCATTGCTCACGCCAAAATCGGCAATTTTGATGTGACCGTCCTCTCCCACCAAAAGGTTGGATGGTTTAATATCCCGGTGGATAATTTTTTGGTAGTGTACTGTGGAGAAACGTTACATGTGAGATGTTCAACTTCTTCTGGTGTCTGGTTTGCAAGGGAGCAAGCAGTTCCTATTTATTACAACAAAAGGCTACACAGAACAAGGTTACTCTTCGTGGGTTCAAAAGATGCCATCTCCTCCCATCTTCCAAAGCCCAGCCTTGGGACAGAAAATAGGCTCCCACACTCAAGTCTGGCTTGGTGCTGAGCTGTGTGTGTGGTTTTTTTCTACACACTCACAATATTCAATGCCTTTGATCAGGTCTTGGAAATAGAATCGTGCCTGGTCTTCATTTAGAGGTTTCAGGTTGGGGACTTCCATCACTGGCCTGCAAAGGGAAAAATAAACGTCAGAATCGGGGGGCAGTTTGGATGGAAGAGAAGCAAGACTTTAAATTAGGGAGTAGCAGCCTTTCCTTGAGTCCATAAACACCTGGTACCTGCAGTTTTTTATTTCCTCAGGAGCAAAACAATTGGCTAAACAGGCAACGCTGGCATGGCATTCAATTGTAAAGCATGGATTTGCTCACCCCGTCGAGCCAAAAATATACAAACCACCTTACGGCTGGTGCAAAGTGTGGGCCGTCGTGGTTTCTACAAGTCATAGTAAACGTGGTTAGTTCAGGGCTCCAACAAGCAGAGACAGCTGTTGCTAAAAATTGTGAGTCATATTGTAGTCCTCGTAGGGAAATAAAGAGCTTTTAAAAGAGAAAATCCATGGCAGTGTTTTTCAACCTCGGCAACTACAAAATGTGTGGATTTTAACTCCTAGAATCCTCCAGCCATTAAGATGTATAAACTTCAGTTCCCAGAATTCCCCATGGTTAGGGAATTCTGGGAGTGGAAGTCCACAGTTCTTAAAGTCACAGAGATTGAAAAATCTTGCTACAGGGAGTAAAATGCTGAGGGCAACCATTTTGTCATGTCCCTGTTAGAATCTGATTCTGAGGGGGAGGTTGAACAGCTGATAGGGAGTGGGAATGTGGCTCCGGTGGCTGTGGAGGAAACTGGGGAAGGGCACAGTCCAGCTGGGCATTCAGAGGAAGACCCAGGCCCACCCCCTCTTCATCCTAGGGCACGCAGGGAGGAATGGAGAAGGGAGCAACATGGGTTATGGGGGAGAAAAAGGCCCTGATTCCCTTCATTAGCTGCAGCTGGGAAAACAAGATATAAAGGTTGTTTGCGCACAGCACCTTGCTGGAAGCAAAACGTGTATTATCTTTGTTTGTCAAGTCTTATCTGGGTTCTGGCAGCCTCCCAACTGTGTGTGTGTCATTCTCTTTTGAAGTCTGCAATTCCTTATCCTGGCCTGTCTCGTTAATTGCTGCAGTTGTGGTTTGTGTTGGTTTTTATTGATAATTTATATGTACTTTGGGTTCGGACTGAATTTCTTCCCTTTAAAAACTGTTCTTGGGAGAGTTTTTTCTCCAGCCGATGATAACTGGACATTGGGGGGCCAAGTTGGAGAAATTAAAGGGACTCTACCTACTTTTGTGACTTTGTTGCTTTTGTGCCACGCCCCTTTGGGCCATCACACATTTCTCCCCTTATTCTATAATGCAACATGTACACTATTAGTTTAAAATGATGAAAACAATAATCATCTTACCCTTTTTTCACCAGTTCGAACACTGAAATGCAAAAAAAAAGAGAAAAAAAAGAGGCAGGCCATTAATTATAAGGAGAAACATTTACATAAGAAAAATATCACAGATAGTTGACTGGGTCAATCAAACCCTTTGGCACGGTTCTTATGATCTATTCAGCCCCTGGTTGATCTACTTAAAAGTCATGACAAGTTGGTCAGCAAGTCAATCGTTGGGGAAGGAGTAGATAGGCAGGGTGGGCCTATAGGAAGGGGTTCAAATCCCTCCTGACTTCTAATACAGGAGCGGCCGGAGGGAATAAATACACACCTGGCTGCCTGAGCCAAGAATTGTGTTGGGCTCCAAAATCAAATTTAATTAGGGAAACAGCAACACGCAACAAACACCAGATGGCATGAGGAGGGATGGAAATACGGAAGGGCCGTTTGCCACTTATTTTTGTCTTGCTTCCATCTGGAACGGGGCCCCGATGTAGGAAGCGTGTTGGAGAGGCTGCCCTGCAGAGTGTCGAATGCTGCTTTTCTTTTATCCACGCAGAATCCTCGGCTAGGCTGGATAAAGGAAGGCGGTGCCGCAAACAGCCTGTCCTTTCAAACCAAGGTTAACGCAACAATCTGGGTTTCAATTTTGGTACCCTCCAAGCAGGAATTCCAGATGAGTTTTGCCTTTTTGCTTCTCCAGATCCACCGTAGTATTTAGAGCAGTGCTTCTCAAGGTGGACTTCATCTCCCAGGTGGACTTCATTTCCCAGAATTCCCCAGCCAGCATAGGAATTTTGGGAAATGAAGTCCACCTGTCTTTATTTTATTTTTTTAAAATAAACTTTACATTACATTAAAAACAAAAATATATCACTCAATAATAGCTATTTGTGGTGCTTATCATATAACAATCATTTGTGCAATATTTACAGGTGTTAATTTGCACATAATTATATTCTAATTCTATCTATATTTAATAATTACCTATCCTTAATCTGTCTCCGATCTATCCAGCTATACCATTGTTTCCATACCTTATAAAATATTCAAGCTTCCTTATCTTTTAAACTCAAGCGTTAATTTATCCATTTCAGCACAATTCATAACTTTTTGTATAACCAGCTCCTCTGGGGTGTATGTGGCTGTTTCCAACATTGGGCAAAGGAGGACCTGGCAGCAATCAATATGTGTAATAAATAATAAGTATTTTGTGCTCTTTACGTATTTTTTTTTTGAAGATTCCTCAATAGGGAAGAAGTCCACCTGTCTTTAAATGGCCAAGCTTGAAAACTCCGATTTAGAGCAATGCACCAACAAGGGTTGCAAACAAGATCTATAACCCTTCTTAAATCTTGAGATCCTTCGCCCCTTTCAAGGTTGAAGACAAGCCAGAAGGAATGCAACCTTTTGGGGGCATAAGAAACTCTATTCCCTCCCTTTTCAGGATATCAGAAGAAAGACAGAATACAACGGCTTACCCATGTATAAGTGATCTTCGGTGGGGTCATCCAGTACCTGCCAGCAATGAGGAAGACAAAACGGGATGCTGCATCTTAGCTACACCCATGCCATGAAATTCCCCTAGTAAACATAGATTTGAACGTTGGAAAAAGAAACTTCTCATTAACTTCTGGCCAATCTTTCTGGTGGTTGAAGTGGGTCCAGAATGGAAACCTATCCGCTCACCCACTTCTCCTGTGAAATGCCACCGGACTGGCACGTGATACCCCAACGCTACAGACACATTCTGGAAACACAACACCCCCTGCCTCCGGTTTCAAGGTCAGCCTCACCTCCACCAGCTTGACAATGTTTGGGTGGTCCAGCTTCTTCAAGATGGCGATCTCTTGGTAGACCTGCTCAATGGGTCCTCTGGGTTGGCAGAAGCCTTCCAGGGGCAGTTTTGCACCCCGGGGAGGAGGCCGGCCTAAGGGAGAAGATACGGAGGTGATGAGAAGGGGGGGGCATCCCTACCTGGGATCAGTGCCGATGGGGAAAACCAACTTGGCCCCAATGTCCAATTATCCTCAGCTGGAAATCAAACTCTTAAAGAAAACAGTTTACGGAGGGAGTAAATGCAGTCCGCACCCAAAGTAAATTCGAAATAAAAAACTAAACATAAAACACACTGAAGGAATTAGTACAGTAGGCACGTAGATGATTAATTGCAGACTTCTACCAGACAACGCAGCTGCCCCAGTTGGGAGGAAGCCAAAACACAGATAAGCTCCGACAAGAATAAAACACATTTTGCTTCCACCACTGGGCCATACGCAGTTTGTCCTTTTAAACAGTCCTCACAGCTGCAGCCCATGAAGGGGATCAGGGCCTCTTCCTTCCCCGTAGACCACGCCATTCACGTTTCTCCCTTATCCTCTCCTCCCTGCATGCCCTAGGATTGAAGAGCGGATGGGCCTGGGTCTTCCTCTGACTTGTGCCCTTCCTCAGTTTCCTCCACAACCTCCAGAGCCACACTTCCATTCCCTGTCGGCTGTTCTTCCTCTCCCTCGGAGTCAGATTCCAACAGGGGCATGACAGGTTTGGTCAGCCTTAGAAGGTAGACCAGGCAGGAAAGGCCACCAGGGGAGCAAATTCTACTTTACAGTAGCAGAAATGTGCAAGTCTGAAAGTGCCATTCTCCCATCCCCCGTCTCCTTTACAGCCTGAGAAACTAGAGTCTCTTCTGAGCTTTTCTCCAACCATTATGTAGCTGAGGGCTAGGCTGTCTCTTATCTACGTGTCCTCCCAAGGCCATTCCCACATGCCATTTACAAGCTTGGATTGAGTATGGTAAAGCAGGGACAATCCCAACAAATTGCTTTCTTCCCCTCACCCCCTTACCTCACCCCCTTACCGCCATCTGCACATCCCAACTTACGTGGGAAGCCTGCTTGTCTCATCAGCTTCTTCTTCGAAAGCACTTTCATTGCCTGCAGGAGGCAAGGAGATTGTGTTGAGTTGCTGGGGAACAAAACAACTTTGCAACGCAACCCAAAAATTAATTGCTGGTTGCTCCAAAACGGTTTTCAATTTGAGTTCTACACTGCTTGTTCTTTCTAGGGTATTCTAGATCTGCACTGCAAATTATTCTAGGAATAAAACCGACACACAGGATTAAATAAAATTAAATTCCAGTGCTGTGCAAAAATTGCGGATTCTCCCTTACCGAAACTCATCGCCTAACTCCACCCTCCCCTTCCTTTAGTTCAAAAACTTCCTTCTTTTTTCTTAGGTTGAACCGACTCAATCCGTGACAGCTAATGAGTGCTTACTCACATAGTAAGTGTTGTCATCTTCATTGTACGCCAGCTTCACAACACCGTAGGAGCCCTGTGGAAAAAAAACAAAACCACACACACACACACACACACACAAACGGTAGGTGAAGAAAACAGGAGGGAAACAAGAGTTTCCCTAAATGTTGCTGGAATGATTGACAAGTTCTTTTTATTGGTATGTTTATTTACAGAGGCAGAAGGTCAGACGGTGTCCACCCCAAATACGCAACAGCTATGCAAGGACGTGTTTGTGTATGTGTGTGTGTGTGCGCGATTACCTTTCCAATTTCATCCTTCAGAGTGTATTGATTGAGCTGCACACAATCCTGAGAAAGATGAAAAACAGGGGCAGAATGAACGACCAACATCGATAGCAAAACAACCTGCCATTAAGCCATAATTCTTCCTCTTCCTCCCCCTTGGGTATCATAAAACCTCCTCCATTCGCACAGTTAAGTTACTGCTACTTGTTTCCATAGAAGCCACCAACATGTGGTGTGTGGGTGTGAGTACACACACACACACACATATAAACAGAGGAGCATCTGCCAGGGATGAATTGCCCAGGACTCCGGCTACTGTTATTCCCAACCTTGACTTCAAAACAACTTGGAAGACATTCAGCTGCCTATGTTTTAACTTGTGCACTTATAACCTGATTATTTATATTTTTTATATTGATATTTGTTTAGACTTGCAGGTCGCCCTCGAATTACGACCACAAGGGAGCCCAAGGCTTCTGTTGCTAAGCGAGGCGTTTGCTGAGTTGGAGAAACTGGATTCGCCTTAGCAACGGCGTGGTTAATTTAACGGCTGCAGGGATCCCCTTAACCCTTGTGGTGAAGAAAAGCCGCAAATAGGACCAAACCTCACTGAACAAATGTCTAATTTAGCAAGGTAAATTTCGGGCTCTGTTGTGGTCTAATGTCTAAGATGGACATCTCAGAACTGTCATTTGGGACAGATGGACAGATGGACATCTTAGAACCGTCATTTGTGACAGATGGACATCTGGACATCTTAGAATCGTCATTTGTGACAGATGGACATCTTAGAACTGTCATTTGCGACAGATGGACAACTATGTCAATGTTCTCAGTAAATAAATAAACATAAAATGAATATATTTGCTCAATATGTTTCCTCCTTTGATAGCTGGGAAGAACCAAGAACAAAAAAAAATGGCAGAAAGAGAAATAGGGGTTTCCAAGCCCCCAGACCCTTCAGCCTTTGGGAACAACTCTGCAGTTTTAAGGATCCTGGGAGAAGAAGAAAAAAAAAATAGCCCCAAGTCCAGAAATGCATTGGACGCTACTCTTCTGCTTTGACGTAGAGGAGCTAATGCACCGTTCGATCGTCCGGTCTTTGCTTAAAATGCAGTGGGCTTAATTGGAAGGGAAGTGCTCCAGAAAGCCTCAGGCACTCATTCTGCCAACGATCAAAGGTGCGGCTCCACTCACCACTACCTGGAGCCTTAATGGCAGAAGATACATTGCCTGCAAGGTCTCGGAATCAACGTTTCCCAACCTCGGCAGCTTTAAGAGGTGTGGACCAACTTCCTTTTCTTTTCTTTCTTTCTTTCTTTCTTTTTCTTTCTTTCTTTCTTTCTTTCTTTCTTTCTTTCTTTCTTTCTTTCCTTTCCTTTCCTTTCCTTTCCTTTCCTTTCCTTTCCCTTCCTTCTTTCCTTCCTTCCATTTAATCCACCCATCATCCTATCTTCTATCTATCTATCTATCTATCTATCTATCTATCTATCGTCTATCTCTTTTATTTATTATCTATCTATCTATCTATCTATCTATCTATCCATCCATCCATCCATCCATCCATCCATCCATCATCTAGCTCTATCTGCCTGCCTACCTACCTACCAATCTACTTATCTACCTATCCATCCATATAGCTGCCCATCTTAGAAAAAGTGAGCTGTAAAGGACAAAAAGGTTATAAAACGGTACTAATAGTTCCAATTATTATTGGTTTTTCTTTTCTTTTTTCCTCAAATCTTTTCTCATATTGTTAAAATAATTCAACGTACTTTTTTTTTTAACAGTTCCATTTCTTAACAATATACTGGGAAAAAAATAGCCATACAATTCTCCGTAATTCTGTCATCCATGTTGTATTTCTGCACCCTTTTGTTCTCCTTTCTCCTTCCTCTTTTTCATTCCCCACCACTTTTCCTTCTCCTTTTCAAAACGATGAGCAGAGTCAACAAACCAAAGGTGGGATTCAGCCAGTTCTGACCGATTCTGGAGAACCAGCAACAGAAATTTTGTGTAGTTTGAAGAAACGGCCAATCCCACCTCTGACTGGCCCCGCCAACCCCATCTATTCTCTGCCTCCCATCGAGTCCTAGCTAATCAGGTGGGTCTCCTTTGGTTGCCCTGCACGGGAGAACGGAGCTGGAAAGCAGGTTAGTGCGGTGGGGAGGGAAGGGGGACTTTGCAGTATATCCTTCCCCTGCCACGCCCACCAAGGCACGCCCACACCACACCCACCACGCCATGCCCACCAAGCCACACCACGCCCGCCACGCCCACCAAGCCACACCACGCCACACCACGGCCACCAAGCCACGCCCACAGAACCGGTAGTAAACATTTTTGAATCCCACCACGGCAACAAACTCTGCTCCCGTTTCCTTCTCTTACCTGCAACCCCGTGATGGACACTCTGTGGGACTCGATGGTGGGCCTCCGGGGCAGACGCGGGGAGGAGTGTGGGGAGGTGACAGGGGAGTAAGGAAGGGAAGGATAAATGTAGCGGCCATTGACCCCCATGTTCCCGCTGGGGGACTGGACGGAGGGGGACCTTTCCTGCAAGGACAGCTTGCGACTTGAAAGGTTGACTTTGATCCAAGGTTCCCTGGTGTCCCTGGAGAAAGTCCTTGAAGGGTCAGCCGGGCCTGGTTCTCCGAGGTCTCCAGGGGTGAGAAGGCTCTGCTCCTCTCCTGGCTCCATGGGTTCCTCATCCCCCAGCCCCTCCAGCTGACCTGGGGTGGGACTGGGAGGCGCGTCGTACTCCGCAACCACCCCGAAGGACTCCATGGTGCTCCTTGAAGAGGTCACATTTTTAGTTCTGTCGAGCAGGAAGGCTCCTCTTGCGCGAGGCCAAGGGAGTCACGGCCGAGGAGGAGCTTTGCGGGGGCAGGCCAGATGGGAGGCACACGGGAGCATTATGGGCTGGCCAGCTGAAGGCCTGTGCTGCGAGAGCTGCTGGATCAGGACGAAGGAGAGACAAGACCAAGCAGGTGAAGTTGAGATGGACAACAGGCGAAGCCAAAAACTACAACCGGCAGAAGCTGTAATGCCCGGGTTCACATAAGACGAATCAAGTGTATTGTGGCTTAGAACGAAGGATTTATCCAGCCGATATGGGGGTTACAACATGAACCCGTGATCTGTGCAACTCTTGGGTCTTTCTGAGCTTGGTTGCTTGCTTGCAGACGTTTCCTGACCCAACTAGGGAACATCATCAGAGTTTGTTAATGGCAGTGATGATGTTCCCCAGTTGGGTCATGAAACGTCTTCAAGAAAACATCCAAGCTCAGAGAGCTCCAAGGACCCCATAGTCCGTCCTTCCTTCCTTCCTCCTCCTCCTCCCCCTCCCCACTCATAAACCCAACTCTCTTCTAACACTGATGATGTGACCTAGTTGGGTCATGAAACGTCTCCAAGAAAACCACCCAGCTCAGGGATCACCCAGGATTCCACAGTTCAACCCTGAGTTCCTGAGATTCTCTTCTATGGGAAGCCCCGATCTGAGAGCTGAACCCACAGGAAAAAAACAGAGGAAAATGCCGCTCAGTCCAGGAGCCTTCCTCTATTTTCAGAATTGCAACTGTGAGAAGCTACAGTCAAGCATACCTCAGGATGACAGTCCTTTTTTTTTCTTTTTTACTCGTGCAGATTTTAAAAGTGAAATAAAACAAACTCATTTCTTGCTTCTCTCTAAGCTGTGAGAAACCATAAGCGGGAATTAGAAACACACGAGGAGCAATTTAACGCTTTTGAAGAGGAAGCAAAGGACTCCTCAAAGTTAGAACCGCTCCTTAAAATGCTTGTTTGAATTCCACCCTCAGGCCAAGCAATTCTGAATCTCTCCTCACGAGAAATACCCATTGGGTTAATTCATAATAAGTGAGGAAAGCAATGTGGGCAGGTGAGTGACAGGTGCCGAGAATTCTTTTATTCCTTCTAAACAACTGTGCATTGAAACACCCACCTTGTTCCTCCTCACCCAGAACAGGGGACTGACAGATTTACCACTCACCTCCCCTATTTAACTTTTTTTTTAAAAAAAAATGCAATTTCTAATGCAACAATTAAAAAAGAGAGAGAAATCTCTTCGTCTTGTGCAGACTATCGCTGGGTATTCGGGCCTCAGTTCTCAGGCAGAGCACATCAAGTTTAAGAGGCATCGAAGGCCAGAGAGATCCTGAGGTTTGGGCAGAAGGAGACTGGGGTTCCCACGGATTTTAGACTTTCAGGATACAGCTGGAAGAAAACGAGGTTTCCCCCTGTGCTCTGTTTAGCAAGATGGCTTGGGAATTATTCAGACATTCAGAAGAGGAGTGGGTAAAAAAATGCTTGTAGGAAAATGATCTGAAATTAAAAAGAGAAGCTGGGTTATAAAACAGCCTTTGGCTCTGAACCGATGGCCTCGGACGGCTACCTTTTACAGTTGGGATGAGCTTGAAAACTCCCCACTATATAACGCTCTCTCTATTCTCCTTATAGAGTTCTAAAATTTCCCCAAAGCCATTATGCAGATGCTTAAAAGCAATTCGGAGAGAATGAGAGCAGAGATAATGAAGCATAATGAAAAGACTTATCCAGGCTGAATTAAGGATGACATTCAGTCACAGATCAGAAACTGGGGGAGAAAAGACAGGCTGGCTTGATGGAATATTGATGAACCGTGGTTTGTTTCCATTGTGATCCAGCCCGTTGATATGGCACTAAGACGTGAGCTTAAGGAAACCGAGAATGTCTTACAATGCACCCATTGGGCCGAATCATGTTGCTTAACCACTATTCATGGAATCAACCATAGGTTCTAAACATCATCGCCCATGATGGCTGGGGAATTCTGGGAGTTGAAGTCCACCCGTCTTACAATGGCCAAGGTTAAGAAGCACTGCCTTAGAGAAACAGGGGATCTCATCCTAGGTCTAGACAAGGGCCTTCAAACTTGGCAGGTTTAAGACTTGTGGGCTTCAACTTCCAGAATTCCCGAGCTAACATGACTGGGAAGGAATTCTGGGAGTTGAAGTGTTCAAGTCTTAAAGCTGTCAAGTTTGAAGACCCCTGATTGATCTATCTATCTATCTATCTATCTATCTATCTATCTATCTATCTATC
>NW_020716922.1:515157-529987 GCF_900518725.1 Notechis scutatus | reverse complement strand
GAAAGAAAGAAAGAAAGAAAGAAAGAAAGAAAGAAAGAAAGAAAGAGGGAGGGAAAGAAAGAGAAAGAAGAGGAAAAAAAGAGAGAAAGAAAGGAGAGAGAAAAAGAGGAGAAAGAAGGAAGAGAGAGAAAGAAAGGGAAAGAAAGAAGAGAGAAAGAAGAGAAAGAAAAAGAGAAAAAGAAAAGAGAGAGAAAGAAAGAGGGAGGGAGGGAAAGAGAGAGAAAGAAAGGAGAGAGAGAGAGAGAGTCAGAAATTTTGAACCACATCCGTCCCCTTTTCAAAATAGGTATTTCAACAGATGCCCACCCACCAGCCAAATAACAGGGGGCAGTTTGGCATAGTGGTTAAACTCATTGTGGCTCTTTCCGAAGCCCCAGGCAAGGGAGCCAGGCTGGCAGAAACGCCCGTTCAGCTCCGTGTTTTCGTCGAAGAGCAACCACATCGTTGCCCTGGGGACGCCGACGGTGGGGAGAGCTTACCTTCTGCCTTCTTGGCGGGCTCGTAAGAGGCCGCCGAAGCAACCTGGCACTTGGCCACCAAGAACATGGCGGCTCCTTTGTCCAGCACAGCCCCATGGGCCAGGATGGGCTCTATGGCCATGTGCAGGATGCTGAGGGCTTGCTCGGGAATCCCCAGGATGAGCTAGGAAAGAAGCAAACGCAACGACGGCAACGGCTAAGGATTTGACGATGCCAGCCGGTTGTAGTTTCTTCAATCCACAACCAGCTTAACCCTATACTTAGGGGAGGGGGTGTGTGTGTAGATAATCTGGGGGCTTGTAGGCTTGGCAGCAAGGGTCCGGGTCCCCTTCCAAGCAGCCAAGAGAGAAAACGCAAGGAGGAGCAGAGCTGATACCTGGGCAAAAGCCAAATTGAGGATGGTTTCCGAAGCCAGGTACTGCAGGCGGTACTCCCTCGCCAGCGCCAGGGCCTGCAGCAGGATGGGCAAAGCGATCGTGTGGCACAGAGACTGCCAATACAGCTCGGCCATGGAGAGCAGGACGCTGGACCCAAGGAAGAGAAGGAAGAGAAATGAGGAATTAGAAGCGTCATTTCCCAAGACGCTTTGAAGCACCGTCTCTGGGGGTTCCGATTAACCACTGGGCATTTCTGGAGTGTTTTCCTAGTTCAGGGGTCCCCAAACTTGGCAACTTTAAGACTCGTGGGCTTCAACTCCCAGAGTCCACAAGTCTTAAAGTTTTCCAAGTTTGGAGAACCTCTGTCCTATTTGCTTTGTGATTGGCCACTCACTGTTGTTTGCAGCCGGGCGGCCTTATGAATAGGAGCTATAAATAAAAGGAGTAAGCAAGCAAGCACATCCTTTTGTGTTTGGTCACACCTGGGACGCAACCCGAAGCAGTGAGGGAGGGCCCCCCAAAACATGAAAGGGTATCAAACTATTAAAGGGTATTGATTTCAAACCATTAAAGGGTATCGATTCTCCTGCTTTGGGCAAAGATTGAAGCAAAGCTTTTAAACATTATCATCCCTTGAGAATAAACAGCAAGCCTCCTGCAGATTTGGCTCTCTTCTTTACAGGTAGTCCTCGACTTACCACGGTTCATTGAGTGACCGACTGTCAGGATTCCAGCAGTTACCCCCATTTAAATCATGAGCCTCGAGCCAAACTTCCAAAAGATTTATTGGGAGTTAACATGCCGGCATTGCCTGGGTGTAGCCGATTCTGAGACACATCATTCATTGTCACCCTTGACCCTGGTTTTCCCTCCGTCCTCCTGGGTGTATCGTAATTCATATTCTCCAATGGGACACATCCATAGCCCAGAGTCATCAATCATGCTCTCCAGTTAGAATTTTGCACGGCAGAAACTTCGGTCACTTAGTTACTATCTTTGAAAACATTTATGGAATGCACTTTTGGTTTCCAAGCTGATGCACTGCTCTTTCAAACCCCTTCCCCCCCACTTTCTCTAAAAGGACCATAGAAATATTTTATGAGTTGACACCGACATTACAACGGCACTGAAAAAAGTGACTTATGATTGTTTTTCGCATGGCCATTACAGCATTCCCTGCAGTCACGTGATCCACATGCAGGCCCTTGGCAACTGGCTCCTATTTATGACCTCTTGGTGTGTCCTGGGGAGTCACATGATCCCATTTTCCAACCTCCTGACAAACAAAATCAAGAGGGAAGCCAGATTCATTTAACGACCGGATTACTAGCTTAATCATTCACTGTGGCCATTCAGGGGCTGAAGCGAAGCACAGGAAGAGGCCCAGGATAGGCCACCCAAAGCAAGTGCCTCCTTTGGCTAGAAATACTTGTCTCTTACCTGATGACCATCTCGATGTTTTTGATTTTATAGCAGTGGCTCAAGAGCTTCTCCAGGAGCTTGTGGGCCTTGGACACCTGATTCTGGGCCTTAAGCAAAGTCACTTTCCTGAAAGACAAAAATCCAAGGGCAGAAAGGCAAGAAAGTTATTAAGCCACCCAGCCGAGGTGCCTTTGTTTATTTGCATTCATTTATCCCTTGGTTATTGTTATGTTTACCTTTCGTCTCATCCACCCTCCAGTTTTATTGCTGCAAGCCGCCCAGGGTGGCACCACGGTGAAATAGTAGGCAAATAAATTTAAATTACAAAAATAAACAATCTTTTGTTCGCAGCAGGACCAAGCATAAAGGTGTCTTGTGAACCCCAGCCCGGCCCCCAGGAGAAAAATCGATGTATGGGCGAGCAAGAAACTGATACGGCTTTCCACAGTTGATTTATGGCTTGTTTAAGGACCAGAGTTACGGCAGCCTTGCAAAAGGTATTTTATGGTCTGTCAAGCACTTCCAGCCATCATCAAAAGCTGCCCCCGCTTCTCCGTGACTGCATTTCAGGTGCTTGGGAACCGGCTCACAGGTACGACTCAAAAGTAGATAACAGATAATCAGAGTTGGAAGGGACCTTGTAGGTCATCTAGTCCAACCCCCCCACCCCCTGACCAAGCAGGAGACTCTACACCAGTTCTGACAAATGGCAATCCAGTGTCTTCTTGAAAGCCTCCAGGGATGAAGCTCCCACAACTTCCAAAGGCAACTTCTGTCCCATGGGTTGACTGTTCTCACTGTCAGAAAATTCCTCCTTATTTCCAGGTTAAATCTCTCCTTGATCAGTTTCCATCCATTATTCCTTCTCTGGCCTTCGGGTGCCTTGGAGAATAGCTTGACCCCCTTCCTCCTCTCTGGGGCAGCCCCTCAAATACTGGAAGATGCTCTCCTGTCTCCCCTGGTCCTTCTGTTCCCTAGACTAGCCAGGCCCAGTTGCTGTAAGCAACACAGACAGGATTCACATTGATTTATTTTTGCCGCCTGCTGATCTCTCACCTGTAAACCCCCTCACAGCTGTTCAGCGCAGTGATCCCAGCCACCAGTGAGTCGGCAACGTGGTACCGGCCATCGTTCAGGGCTCGATCGAATTGGATTTTCTGATCGAACAGCATCCACAGCTGCGAAGGAGGATCGGAAAAGATTTAGAAAAAACTGGATTTTTCATGTCTTTTGTGACATTTGCACACCCCACATGTATTGTTGTCTGTCCAGTCTCCATTTATGTGACATCCCAGATATGTTGGGACTCCCATCCTCCTCAGTTTTGGCAATGGGCCATGTCGCCTCAGGATTATGGGGCTTGCAAGCCCAACCCACCCAGAAAGTAGCAGGTTACGTTAGCCTGGTTAATGCATTAATATAGTTTGGGTTTAGACTTAAAAAAAAAATTGTGATGCCTTTGTAGCTCAGTTGAGCATTATTTTTTGCCTGACAAAATCCAGATCTGGCATTATTGAGAAGTGCTTCTGGAAACAAACAACCAGCGCAACGTTAATAATTCAACTCGCAGGATTTTGTAAGCAAAACGCATAAATAAATCAAAGTCAGAAAGCATTCTTCTCTCAGGATTTACTACTGCTGGAGCTCACCTGGGCATGCTGACTGTTGGTGGGAAATCTCTCCTTAAGATGCTTCAGAACCTCGGAGGCCGCGGTGAAGTAACCCTGATGCATAGAAAAGTGAGATTGGAAAGAAGAGGAGAAATTCATGCCCAAGCTAAAACACTTCGATGCCTTAGTTCCAAAAAATAAAAATAAAAAATATACAGTGCCAAGAAGTGCTTTCATTTATTCATTCATTCCATTTACATGGCCACCCATCTCACTTTTATGTAGCTTACAATAAAATACTTCCTGGGGAAAAATATTTAATACATGGTCAGATACATTTAATAAAGCTGCGCCATTTCAAATTCTCTCAAAAGTCTTGTTCTTCGGTAAGATGTGGCTTTGTTTTAGGGCAACATGGATCACTTTGTCAAGATGCTGAAGCGTCATATAAACAGATTCTCCCAAGTAGAAGTTGTACGAACGCCTGCAGACAGGCTGCCTGGGGGAATTCTGGGAGTTGAAGTCTGTACATCTTAAAGTGGCCCACGTTGAAAAACGCTCCTCTACAGTGACTGAGTGGTGAGTAGAGCAAGGGAGCAGGGATCTACCCAGATGAGGCAGATGGGGTGTGCTGTGGTTCGCTGGTGCAGACAGTGGAATCGGACAGTGGGGAAGAACATGGGCCAATCCAGGAGTCTGGTGAGGACTCGGATGAGGGTCCTGTATCCGATGCAGAGATGGGGCCAGGACCATCTGGGAGTTGTGTGCTGACTCCGGAGCCTCCAGAGTCTGGCAGCAGTGAGGAAGAGGAAGAAGGGGAGCCTGTTCCCAGTGTGCGTGTGCACAGAGCTGCTGGAAGGTGAGAGCAGCTGAAACAAAAGGAGCGACTCCGGAGTAAGGCTTGGAGGTGATTGCCCCTCCCCTAAGGTTTAAAGGAAGTGCAAAGATAGATAAACCTTTGCAGGAAGCAAAGTCGTTCGCTCTGCTCGAATTAAATCTTGAAGCTCTGTCCGGACTTTGTACTTCGGTTGGGTTTTTTATAATTCATTTGGCACTTTAGTTGTTTAGTTGTTCAAAGGAGAGAAAGGTGGATGCTTATCTCAAGGGACTGTTTGGGACTCCTTACTGGCTGGGAATGCACATAATTCCCAGCACTGAAATACAAAGAGAGTTGTTTGGACTAAGCGTGTGCTTAATTACGGTCTCAGAAGCCTTGGTCAGAATAGGGTTTGGGAACTCAGGCCGATTCCCCAAAAACCCGACTCTCTTCTTCAGCCTTAAGTAGGGCACATGCCAGAACTATCGGAAGGGTCATACGAAACGATGGCAGGGAATCTTGGGCACACAGCAACACGCCACCCACCTGCTCCGCGTGCAGCTCTGCCAAGTGACACAGCACCACGGCAAAGGACTCGGTGTTGTTTTGCTGAACGCCCACGTTCACGGCCTCCAGGCTGTTCATGCTCAAGAGCATCTGGGCCTGCTGGAGCGCCATTGTGCTAGGGCGAGAGAGAGAGAGAGAAAGGTAGATGGGCAGAGAATAACAGCCTTGGCACTAGGCCCGTTCCTTTTATTCCGTTCGGAACAGAGGCTCTCAGTACCTTTAAAAGAAAAAAAATAAACTCCATTCAAGAGCTTAATTCCACGGTGGCCATTATGGAAATCAGTACAATGTATTGTGTACTTCCCACCCACCCCCCCTTGTTTGCAGGTGCACCAGGTGTGCTAGACATCGTATTCAGTTCCTGGGATTTGCTAAGCTAAATGTTGTGGCCTGTCAGCCGCCGGCCCCTCCAGCAGCTGAATCAGATCAGGGGGCGGTGTGGGAGTCAGGGCCACCATCGAGGCTAGAGCTCCGAGGGGGAAGAGGAAATGGAGGGGAGAGAGAGAGGGAGGGAGAGAGGGAGGGAGTGGGGGGGAGAGGTAGAGCCTAGGCCGTCCATCAGCCCTCAGATGGAGAGTCAACAGCCCCCAGGTGTGGAGGTGGCTGATGAGGAAGAGGAGGAACAGCTGGGTCCAGTGCCTGATGTGCGGACACACAGAAGGCAGAGGAGAGGAGAGCAGTGGAAATCTATGGGCTGGTCCTTGGGACAGAAGAGCCACCGCTACTAGCGAAGCCCCACCCTAGCTCTGGGGGAATAAAAAGCAGGGAGGAGACGAATAGGTGTGGCAGACAACTATTCATCTTCTGGACAGACGGACTTGTCAGCCTGCATCGAGAGAGAGACTTTTTGCCGGGGTTACTGGCGCTCCTAATAAAGGAATCATTGATTTAACTAAGTTTGTTGTGTTTGGGAGCTGGGTCAGAACACTAAAGATATACTTTTGCGCTCTTAATTTTAATTCAGAGGAACCTAATGAATAATCCTGAACGCGGCTTCCTGACGGTTTCAGACGGGAAGGTTTTCTGAGCTTCCCCAAAATCCCTAATGCCATCTCACACCTTCCGCCCTGCCCGATGCCGGACGTACCTGCGTCCATACAGCCTCCAAATGGCCGTCTTCTGGGCGATGCTAATATCAATCAGTTCAGACAAGCTGTGTTTCCAGTGTAAGAGGTCGGAGTCTTTCAGAGCATCCATTAGTTTGTTGGCCGTCTTTCCTGCCAAAGCTCTTTGCTGGACCAAAGACTGGATCCCCAGAGAGGCTAAATACTAGGAAAGGAGGAGAGAAGGGGTTTTAAAAGAGGAAGCTGTTAGTCTCCCAGATGAAAGACAGAAGGGCCAAGTAGGGAAAAGTGACTTAAAAAAAGAAAGGAAAGGAAATTGACCAAGGGATTGACACATACTGGTAATCCAAAATATACAGCTTTCTTCACAGAGTGCTCTAGAAGTATGCAGCTATCCGATCTTTTCTGTTCCAAGATGTGCAGCCAGCTCTGGTCAAAGAAGATAGGAGACAAACAGGATGGTTACTGAGAAGTCCCTTCACTCAAAAGTCTGGTCTCCATGGACACCTCAGGATTAGGAATTTCAGGGTCAATAGAAGCATCCCTGCATGCCGCCCAACTTGCTATCGCTAAAAAAGGAAATGATTCCGTGAAAGGAAACTCAGGCAGCCTGTTCTGACCCAGGCTTTGCCAAAGGTAAACACAAACTTGTTTTAAAAGCAAAACCTATTTTATTGCAATGCTGGGAATTACTTTCATTCACAGCCAGGACTAATTATAAACAGTTCCCTAAGATAAGCACACACCTTTCAATGCTGTGGAATGCTGCCAAAAACAGAAGTGTCCAATTATACAGAAAACAACCGAAGTACCAGAAAAAAACCACCAGAGCTTCAAAGAGAACTTGGAATCTATCAAACTACTTTGCTTCCTGCAAAGCTTTCGTCATTGAGGTCTGACTTTTATCCCTTATGGGAGGGGCAATCACCTCCCAGCCTTACTCCCGAGTCGCCCCTTTTGTCTCCGCTGCTCTCGCCTTTTAGCAGCTCTGCACATACACGCACTGGGAACAGGCTCCCCTGGGTCCTCTGCCTCACTGCTGCCAGACTCCGGAGGCTCCAGAGTCAGCACCCCACTCCCAGATGGTCCTGGCCCCATCTCTGCATCACATGCAGGACCCTCGTCCGAGTCCTCCCCAGATTCCCTGACTGGTCCCCTTTCTTTCTCACTGTCTGACTCTGCTGCTGTCTGCAGGCGAACCACAACACTGCCAATTATTATTTTTCTTTTCAAAACTAAATCAAAACTGGCCAGACTTGCACGTTTGGCCTCGGTGATCCTCAGATTCATGGCACAGGCAGCTGCCATCTCAACTCAAAGCATTGGAACAGAACGGGGGTAAGGAGGATCTCAGATCTTCTGCTAGGAAGCCTTACCAAGCAATGCTGCAGGCAGACGTGATCGTTAGACTCCTGGGCAATCCGGATGGCTTCCTGCAGGGCCAGCTCAGCCTGGTGGCTGCAGTCAGAGAGGAAAGACAGCCGCTGTTAAGGCTCTAATAATATGTAGACCCTTAAGAATATACAGGTTGACTTACAATGGTTTGTTTAGGGACTGTTCGAAGTTACAACATGACTGAAACAAGGGATTTATGGGTGTTTTTCACACTTACAACCCTTATAGCATCCCTGTGATTAAGATGATCAAAACTGAGTTGCTTGGTAACCGAGTCAAATTTATGATGGTTGCAGTATCCGCTTTTGCAATGAGCAATGGGAAAGCCAGATTCATTTAACAACTGTATTACTAATTTTACAAGTGCAGTGACTCACTTAACAACTGTGGCAAAATGGGGCAAAGCTCACTCAACAAACATCTCACTTTGCCACAAAAATGTGGGGCTCCATTGTGTTCGTAATATATATATGTTATTATAAATATAATATAGAACCAGCCACTAAGGAAACAAGACAACTCAACCTCGTTTTCTTAGGGGAAGACATAGAAATTCAATTTTCTTTGGGGGACAAAAGGAAGAACATTTTACCATTTATATTGGGGTGTTTGTTTTTTGGATTAGGAGTTATTAGATATATTCCGCCTGAATCCCAACCCACGGCTGAGAAGATGGGAGAACCAAGGAGTCAGGAAAGGTTACACTTCCCTGCTGGCTTCTGAAAGTAGATTCAAAACAACTCACTAGTGACCAAAGCGGCAGTGCAGCGCAGCCAAATTAAGAGCAGCGTATCGGAGGCTTCGCCCATAGCCTTCGTCTCCGTTACTTTTGCTTTCTGCCCCGGTAAGAATCAAGCGGTCAAAGTAGTGAAGGAGGCTATGCGTTGAGCTGAAGACGTCTTGGACTCGAAGGCTGTTTAAGTAGCTCAAGTAATGCTAGATAGAAACAAACCAAGTTTGTATAAACTACCAGGGACATATATGAGCTTTGCATTAAATAAGTGTGTCCTTAATCACAAGTGGACTGGATGATAGGGTGCGTTTCCGTATGACATTCAGTCACAGACTATGGTTTACAAACCATGGCTGGATTGATGTAAAAAACAGCAAAAAAATGGCCGTAAATTTTGACATGACTCACTTAATGACCACATCACTTAACAACAGATGTTCTGGGCCCAATTGTAGTTCTAAATCAAGGATTACATGGATCAGAACACCAAATCAATCAATTGGCACCTCTTGAGTCTGCCTTGCCTCCCTGACATTCACGCAGCTTGATACACCCGGTAAGGAAGGATACACCCAATAAGGCGGGACCTAAGAAAACAAATTAATCTAACTTACCGCTTCCGCAAAATCCGGGTTAAATTTTAACAAGTTGTTCAGCTCCTTTTGTAAAGATGCCGGAGAAAGTGCTTTAGTCTCATCGTTTTTCAACAAAGATGCCTAGAATTAAAATTCCAAAAATAAAACTTGTTTCTGTTAAGAGATAGATGTAAATTCACCGGAACGCTATAAATTGAACCTTTCCATAATCAACACTGCTAAAGAACTTTTCACAGCATTCTACAACTTTAGCAACTTGAAGGTGTGTGGATGTTGGGGGTGGGGGATTCTGGGAGTTGAAGTTCACCCTTCTTCAAGCTGCCAAAGTTGAGAAGCCCTCCTTATACTGCATGTGCTTCTTACGCAATCAACTGCAGATAATTCATTTAGGGAGATCATAGGAAATTTGTTAAATAAAACACTTTGCTTTTTGGAATTGCAGATATATCCACACTCTAGTCCTCAAGCTGCAGAATCTCTTTCACACTCACTGCTCATCTTCCCATATATTAAGGGATGGGAAGTAGAATACACCACAAATATTCAGTCTGTCTTGAGCTTATCAGTTAGCATACCTGTTGGGAGAGGAAGTATTCCGCTTGCTTCTGTGAAAGTGGGCCATTGCAGGATATCTCTTCCTCCCTTCAAAGAGAAAAGCCATCATGACATTTCTCCAGAAAATTAAAGACCCAGAAGTAGCAAAGAAAGCAGTTCATTTCAAAAAGGGCCAAAACCCCCCCAGAGCAAAAGCCCTCAGGTGTCACCCTAGAGGGTGAAAGTTTTCACATTCATTGTTAGCTAAGGTGCTCTGAGAACTTGCAAGCTATTTTGGTAGGTATGGATAAAGCTACAGCTACTGTACATATTACATGAGCCCCCTCCTGCTGAAATGTAGACAATAGAACCATTTCAGAACTTTTGGTCAAATTTATCCAAGAGCTTGAATTGGCCACATACAAACCAGGGAATCTTGGGATCACTCCTAGCTTTTATTCAGTAACCAAAACCAAGATATACTTAATTATAACAGTGTGCAGAATTTCCACCCCTCCCTTATTTAAAAACTGGCTGTTCCCCCAGTTTTGGATTCGAGGGAATGACACTCCTGGTATGTTTTCGCTTATTCGATGGTTGTTGGTTTTCTTTGCTTTTTCAACGTTATGTACAATATCATCTTGTTGTTTTAATAAGCTGTTCAGAGTCCTCACAGATTGAGGCTGAATATGGATTTCCTACAAATGAATAAATAATAACCTGAGCGGTCCATCAAGTTCTTCTTTCTCCATTTCCTCATCCGGTTCTCCACAACGGGTCAGCTCCATTTCACTCTCATCACCTCTGCCTTTCTTCTCTTCATTTTGGAAGAACTGCTGGAGAGCCGTGTAAAGCTTGTAGACTTGGCTGAATGAGAGTTTATTATAAGCCAGGATCATGTGGCGCAGGAACAAGCCTGCAGAGGTAACGAGGAG
Source organism: Notechis scutatus (assembly GCF_900518725.1). Next base: position 519,458 of record NW_020716922.1, on the reverse strand, counting down.
GCTATTATTGTGGACTTGGCCCTTCTCCTGCCTTATCAGCTCGACAATGCGATACAATCAAACCTCCTATCTTCCTCAGGTTTTGTAATACCCATTTCTACCACAACAGGGAGCATTTCTCCAAACGGAACAAGTGGCAAAAAAAATAAAAATGATTTGCATCAAAAAGATTGTGCAAATCCATAAAAATTAAGTTTGACAAACTAAGTTGGGTTTGTTTTATTGAAGCAAACCAGCTTAGGCAGTTAGATTTTAACTAAGGAATGAAGATCCAAGATGTAAAGTAACTAAGATTTTTTTTTTTACCTACAACACTTGTTTTGTGAACTTCTGGTTCGGTTCCACTGAATGAGTCTGAAAGATCGTCAAAGAATTGTTCCATATCTTTCAATTCACCTTCCGCCATCAGCTTGATCCTGTAAGTGAGGCCAACAGATGATGCTGCAATGTTCTATATACAAAGCACACAAACTATATATAGATCCTCCAAAAGATGAATATTAATAAATAAGTATTTTGAAATCAGAATTGAAATTGTAGCACCAACCCTCCCCACCAAAAAGGATTAACAAGTTTCTTCATCCAAAGAAATATTTTCAAACTTGTAAAACAAACTTCCTATTCAGAGAAAGACCCTAAAACCTGGAGAAATTTATTAAAGTTACATCCTTCAAAGCACATTTAACCCCACTAACAAGTCTTTTTAAGCAAACAAGAATGGACACCATTGAAACAAACTGGAATATGCAAAAAGGAAAAAAAAATCACACTTACCTTGTTTGAACAGAATTTGCTATTTCACGGCAGCATTCATCAATAGCTTGAATCAAACGAGACAATGTCATATCAGGACCCTAAATAAAGAAGTAACACTAACTGTTAGAACATAATCTATTAACTCACAGTTCACGAAATATGATTTCCTGAATTAATCCCATTGATGGATACATACAGCATATGCAACCATAAAATCAACTTTGGATGAATGTGCCCAATTCACAGGGACAAGCTACACCATTCTGACTATTTGTCATAACCAGAAAGACTACATTCATTTTGGCCCTGTCACCATTTTATATTTTGTATTTATATACAATATAAACATATAATGTACTTATATACTGTTAGCTTGTTAGTTTCCTTTTCTTCTTCTTTTGGATTGTGTGTTTTTCTCATCAGCTGCCCAGAGTACACTATCTTTTAAATTACAAATTCATAATTAAATGTACATCTTATTTATTGAAGTAAATAGAAATAAATGAAACCTTACCTGACCTCAAAACCTCCCCTCCCCTTGAAAGCCCCAAATGACATAGGAAAAGCCGTTAAAGCCATATTTTTATTGTGGTCTTTTTCACCCTTTATTTTATTGTTCTGTTATTTTACTTCTGTTTTTATTAAAGTTTTTGACCTTTTAAAATTTAAATTAATAATTTTGCCATTCCTAGTTCCTGCATTTCTGACAGGAGATGACACTTCTGTGCATTCTTTTCATTTCTTCCTTCTTATTGTTGTAAGCCACCTAGAGTACACACAAGGCAATATAGACGGCAAATAAAAGTCTGTATAGATTCTCAGTCATCCAGGTCATGGTTGTCCCAAAAGTGCTTTTTCAGGAGGAAACTGGACTTTCATGGTTTTTACTTTTGAAGGCATTTCAATTCTCATTCAAGAAGCTTCTTTAAGAAGCCTCAAGTGACCCCGAAGACACAGATAAACCTCCAAGCGGCCTCAATGACCCTCTCAAAGGATGCAAATGACCAGCTGTCTGCAAAGAGTATAAATCCTTCCATTCTCCATCAATCCAGTCAGAGCTGAAGCAGTTTCTTTGGACATTTTCCAAAGTTGCCTCTTGCAAAAAAGCACCTTTGGGACAGGAGGCAAATAAATTTAACAAATAATGTCCCCCCCTTCTCCACAAAAAAACGCCCCAAAGGGATGCAGGTTTCCTCTTTCTCCCCTCCACCCCCCTCCACCCCCCACAACCTGCAAGAGGGGCAGTAGCAGCCGGTTGAGACGCCGTCTTTCCAGCAGGCTGAGTTGCGGCCCGGTCCGGCCCAGCTCCCGGATCAGCACCAGCAGGGCCATCTTGTAGGGGGTGACCCAGTCCTTGATGCCGAAGACATTGGCATGAACCACGCCGTTGGTCATCATGGGGTTGAAGTAGAGGCTCTCGTGGACGCTGGCCATAGCGCCTTCCGCGACGCCACGATGGGGGACCGCATACGGAGGCGCACCCGCAGCATCACCCGGGCAACCGCCGCTGAGTCCCCGAGCAGCCAATCGCCGAGGCCGGAGGAAGTGCGCGGGGGCCGGGCCTGAGCCAATGAGAGCGAAGCTTGAGGGGTGTCACGGTCAAGGGTAGGAGCGGGAACGAAAGGCGCGGTGCCAAGAGTTCCGCTGGGCTTAAAAGAAATAAGGGAAAATGGCAGAATAATTAGAATTGGAGAGTAATAAGAATAAAAATCTCGGAGGTCTTCTAGTCCAGCCCCCTGCACAAGCAGGAGACCCTATTCCATTCCAGACAAATGGATTTCAGAGGAATCACTTCAGTGTTCTAGATTACAAATATCTAGGGTTTTTTTTAAACTTCTATACTCTCTCTTTTTTGTAGGTCTCCCTAGAGAAGGAGTTCTGTGTATGAAATATCGGATGATGATTGATAACTCAACACTGATGGGGCTACCTAATATTATAATGAAATGTTTGCAAGCAAATTACCAAGCTCAAGAGACAGCAGGAATCCCACAGTTCTACTTTAAACCACAAATATTCTTTTCTCCTGGAGAACATGAAAGCTTGCGTCCTTTTCCAATATGTTCATACAAGACTATTCACTTTTTAATCATTCTCACGTCATACCCCACTTGCTTAGGGTAAGCTTGGATTGGTTTAATGGCTGTGTGGTGTGAATCCTGCCCATTAGTTTCTAATTCATTTATCGTGCAAAGTCAGAATACGATTTAGTTCAGCAACCAGGTTAGGTTGTGTAGACTCGGCTTCTGAGGAAAAGAAAGAATCTTTGGGCCTATTTTGGAACTGGGAACCTAAGCAAATTCATAACTAAAGGGATACTCTTCATTCGTATTGCTCGTCTTTTGCTTTAGGTTTACAAAACAGGGACATACATGTATATATAATGCTATCATCCTGCACATTCAGCATGTCAATAAATGTTACATTTCAATACTAAAAGTTGGTTTTATTAACATTTATTTCACAATTAAGCAAAGGTCATATTACCAATTGCTATGCTAATGACCTTGGCGTAAATTTAAGAAGACTTTAGAATAGCAGATAAGAATGGCTTACTTCTCCAGCATAATCTCCTGACCAGAAAAGCTTCCTGCTCATTTCTCTCCATATGACGTGATTCTAAAAACTGCTTTTCTGAGCGATCATGCACAAACTTTTGCTGACATAAGACAGTTTCTGTTTTCCAAACAACAGCTGTGTTTCTAAACTATTTTTGCAGAGCTGGAACTTTAAGGACTAGTTTATATTATTGAGTTCATAATTTATAATTTGGGAGCAGATGAAAAAAAGTAGAACCGAGGGGGGAAAACTCAATAAATGAATACAAGTTAGAATACAACTTTTTTAAAATTATTGCTACTAGTACAGATTATTCCAAAATATTTCCAAAAGGCATATTTATTTAGAAGTATTTATAAAATCATCCCAATCAAATAAATGCTAATAGTTTTCATTATAATAATCATGAATCCCCAGAGAATGAATGCAATGACGGATATATGACGTAAGAGCCCCAAATCTTTTCTTAAAATACTGTGACGTCACACTCTCACCCCCCCCTTTCTCAAGAACGTCCTGATAAACCCACCCCATCTGCAATTCACACCAAATTTCCCCCCCTCTCCATTTCCCACAGAATGGAACCGCCCGATTGTGCCGCTGTCATTGGCCCTCGGGGACAGCCAATGGGAAGACAGAGAGGGGAGGATTGGGACGGCCATCGGCCTCTTTCCCGGTCCCCGCCCCCCCGGCTGGCCCCGCCTACCTGCTTTGGACACCGAAGGGAGGGAAAAAACGGCTGCGCGCATGCGCGGAATAGGGCGAGTGGCCGTGGCGCGAGAACGCGCGGGCCGGGGGCGCGAGCCGGAGACAGTTGAGCCGTTGGAGCCCCTTCCCCCCACTTCCGGTCCTATCCCGGTCCAGGCGAAGACAGGAGGCGGCTTCAGAGCGGCCATGAAGGTGAACCAGCGGGGAGGGGGGAAGGAGGAGGGGCTAAAATGGGGGGGGGGCTGCGGGGGTTCCCACGGGTGGGGGGAGAGGAATTG
>NW_020716922.1:494277-515057 GCF_900518725.1 Notechis scutatus | reverse complement strand
AATGGGGGGGGGCTGCGGGGGTTCCCACGGGTGGGGGGGAGAGGAATTGAGTCTGGGGGTATCTGGGCTCCCTGAATGAAGGGGGGTGGCTGCACATCCGGGGCGGGGCTTTCACCCATCAATAATGAACCGGTATTATTGTGCATTGTGATTCTTATGATTATTAGCTACTGTTATTGTTTCTCCCAGAGGGGTGGATGGATACCCCCCCCCAAAAAGGGTCTTCCCTTCAGGTTCCCCCCCCCCACCTTAAATCCCAGCAGGGCTTCAAAACAGACCTTCCAGCAGGACCACAAACTTCCCTCCTGACCCAGAAGGATCAAAGTGCAGAGAATTATGATTATGAATATTCATTAAGCATGAAACTCAAGTCAACTGAACATTCAAAAATGCACTCAAAAATTATGTTGTTGTTGTTGTTATTATTATCATCATCATCATTGTTTTGTTGTTGTTATTATTGTTATGTTATTGTTATTATTATTATCCAAGAAAAGCTGCCTTCTGCAATTGACCGATGGCAAATTTGTCAATGCCACTGATGTTCAAGTGGTGTTCCCGTTGTTTTGGGACTGTACCCAAGGTGCCTATGACTATTGGTACTACCCTTGCTTGCCTTTGCCATAGTCGTTCTATTTCCATTTGTAGGTCTTTGTATTTTGTTGTTATTATTATTAAATGTTTATTACTTCTGGATCTGGGCTCAGCAGCAACAACCCTCGGGCCCTGGTCTTGGTTTTGGGGGGCACCGGTTGGAGGAAGATTTTTCTGAAATGAGAGCAATTCGACAGCCCTCATCGGGTTTATCTGCTGGATTGGTCTTGGGAAAGGAGTGTGTTTGTGGTTTTGCAGCAAACCCACAGTGCACAGGGACACCGCTTGGCATCAGGACCAGCCTCTGGGCACTCTGCAAGGAGCCCTGCAAATAGCAAAGAAAAGACAAGAGGAGGCAAAAAAGAGTTTCTGAAGGAAGGAAAATAAAAGCCATTGGAGAGAAGTGACCAGGGAGATCTCCAGAAGCCTTAAAAGAGGTTGTAAATACTGCCAGGGATGTGGAAGAGCAGTCTGAAGTGCTGGTGCCGCCTGCAAAACTTTGGAATGGGACCGTGTCTGAATTTGCACAGTAACAACTATGGGGTGCTATTTTCTCTCCTCGGGGACAAGGCTTCTGGGTTTCACGGGGGCTTATTGGGAGGAATATGTGCAGGAATGCCGTTTGTTTATTGGAAAGCAAGAGGATCTAAGATGACAGCCCAGCCCTTGGGGTTCAGTTTCTTGGCAATAATCACCACCAGAAAACGTGAACCAGCGCGATGTATCCCATTACAATTGCTTCTTTCTTTGGTGCCAGCTGTTTTATAAGTAATCAACCAGAATGTAGAGTGGAGCTTTGGAATATTCACTATAGTGCAGGTGATAAATTCTACAGCCTAACAAATAGTGGGAAAAGCAGAATGAGAAAGGACATCAAATCCTACGCTCTGCTTAGTGCAGGGTTTTAAAGGTCCAAGAAATTTGACTATCAAAGCCATGCTTGGAGTGGCCAGTTCAAAGTCTGTGACAAAAATGCTTGGGTATAGGTTAGCTTTGCATTTTTATGTGGGATGTATATATACCTATAAATTATGTGTACAAGGATATACTTCATCTGATTAAATAGATCTTTAGCTGCAATCCTGCCATTTGCGTAAGAATATATCCTGCTGAATGCCTAAGGTCTGTTTCTGAATAAACACAGATGGGTCTTCCATAGTCACAAAAGGTTAAGTTTATTGGGTATGACTAACAGTTACACAGGTACAGTTTTGGACGTGATCTCCTCCCCAGGGTCACTTCCTGCAAGGAAAAAGGATCAGCAACTGTGATGGTCCTGCTTGCTATTGAAAGATCTTGAATTCTTATTTACAAGCAGCAGGATCTTCTCTGCTGTAGCCCCAGATCTAAAGAATATTATTTGCTTGGAATTCCACGTAGATTTCTTCTACACTCTGTTTGTAAACAGGTAATTCAAAAAAATTTCTGGGCGATAGGGATTAGCTGGAGATTTCCTTTAGGCTGTTCTTTATGTAGTTTTAGGTTTTTAAAAAATACATGGTTGTGGGTTGATTCTAGATTTGTATATTGAATCTTCTTGGGCATTTCTTGTGATCTTCCTCTGAAAGAATGATTGTTCAAGTAAGTATCTTTGAAAGAAACAGGATTGCAGCCGCACAATTGAAACTGATAAGAATTTGGCTGTTTTTGTGGCTATCGGAGGTTCAGGAGTGGTTGTGAGAGAAATGTGAGCTGGAGAGAGAAAACGAAACCGGCTCAAGACAGGAAGAAGGGCACTGGGGACTAAAAGATAAGGGCAGAATTCTTAAATTCCCCCAAAATGCTTTCTTAGTCATTCTGGCTACAGCGAGTTCTTTTGTTCAGAATGCATCCAGAAACTGGCCAATTAAAAACGAAAAATAAACTAGCTGGAAGAACTGTTCCACCGAAGTGCCTGCTTGATGCCAACATTTCCAGGGTGGAAGGGGAAGACCTGGGGTTTTTTTGCCACTTTGATAGCTTCTCCCGGCATAAATGCTGTGTGAAAACTGGCACAATTCCATGTTCTTTGGTGTTTCTGTACTCAGTGTCCTGTTGAAGCTTTGCTGTATAAAACCAGCCTGTTAGACAACAGCCCAAAGGTTTAGGGTTAGTTTGGGGCACAATTTATAGCTCGAATTGTCAGCACAATCCCCGCAGCACGCAAGGAGATTTCTAATCCTAGCTAGTTTGCACACTTGTTGCAGTTCTTACAGGATGTGTTCAGAGCATAAGGATTTTGGAGTGATACATTTCAAATGTCCTCCGGAAGAATAGGGGAACAAGTTTTGTTTTTCCTCCATTAAAATACGCTTCTTGTTTTGGTTGCGGTGTTTTCTTCTCCAAAGAAACAGCGTGATGATGTAAGTGTTTGTGTACATTTTTTGTTAAAACTCTCCCTGAAAGTCAACAACATCTCGAAGAATCTGAGAAAGGTGTGTTTCTCAACAGACTCTTCGGGTGGTGTTATATTTTATGTATTTTTCTATTCAATTCAACTCCAGGAGAACAAGATATAAGATAAATAGGAACAAGATAAGAAGGAGCAAAAACAAGCTAAAAAAGATAAGAAAACAAGGAATCAAGGCCAAGGCATGTGAACTGCAATCCTGGCGGTGGGGATTTTAGCCTCTTTTGGCATCAGCAATTATCTAAAGCTGGATTGATTATCCATCAGGCTGATCCCTGAAACAGATGGCACCTGCATCCTGGGGCGGACCGTTACGTCTACAGTTACTGTCCGGGCTCATTTATTTATTTTTGCTTTTCCCTTGGTGTAAATCCCAAGACTTGGGTAGCCTTTGCAAGAGACCAGATTCCTTTCTGAAAAATCTTCCAAGGAAGCTCAGCCAGCCTGCTTGAATGGGGAACATTGGAACTGTGGTGCTGGTTGCTTTGCTCCTTGGACTCCTTTATTTTCCAGCTTTGGCTAAATGATTCAAGACAGATCGGAGAAGAAAATGGCAGGTGCGCAAGAGATCCCAGAGCCCCAGGGGGTTGAAGTGGGAAGAACCGAGCTCCCTTAATGAAAAGAAGTACAGACTCCTGAACCAGGAGAGCCACATACCTTGCTGCAAATGCCCTTCTCCATCGGAGAACAAATTGTGTGCTTGTCGTCATCGTCACCCCTTAGCCTAGACCTGAAAACTGCCTGCTCACCGCCTGGAGCGATCGTCCTAACCAGAGGACCGAGTTCCTCTTCCAAAATTCTTAGTGGAAAAGGGGAGCATCCTGCAACTTCTCTGGTTGATGGACAAGGGACAGGAATCCGGATCTCTTTGTCGGGTGCCTCTGTGGGTCGTCCCTCTCCGTCGGTTCAGGTGTTAAAGAGATTGGCTCTCAGGCTGGCAAGGCTTCTGGCAAAGACGGACAGGGGCAGGAGGGGAGGGTGCCTTTGCATGCTTCTTCAGCCTGGGAAGACTGTCCGGACGTCAGAGGCTGAATTTGCTTCTGCTGGTCTCTTCCAGGCAGGAGCGACCTCCATGTGGGCTTCCTGCTGCGGGTTGCTGAATGAGGTCATGGGGACGGGAGCGGTTCGCAGCCAGCAGCCTGGATTCGGAAGCGGGGCGAACCCCTTTCGGTTCGCCCCGAGCACGGACTTCACCGTCTATTCCTCAGCGGCAGCGACGGGCGCCAACCCCGCCCTCTGCAAGTCTTGCGGCCTTTCCTTCTCCGTATTCAGGAAAAAGGTGAGCGTTTTAAGCAGGGGTCCCCAAACGTGGCCGGCTTTAAGACTTGTGGGCTTCAACTCCCAGAATGTCTTAGGGTCTGGCCTTCATTAGAGCATTAGGGGTCTCCAATCTTGGCAACTTTAAGACTTGTGGACTTCCAACTCCCAGAATTCCCCGGCTGGCATAGATTCATAGCTGACTGAGGAATTCTGGGAGTTGAAGTCCACAAGTCTTAAAGTGGCCAAGTTTGGAGACCTCGGGTTTTAAGGCTCGGAGGGCAGGTAAATCTCCAAGGTTCAACCTTACCCTGCATGCAGGCTCTGATCGACACGTGGGAAGGCAAAAAAATAAAATAAAATGGGAGAGTGGGGACATTAGAAAGCCCTCATGGCTTAGGGATGAGGTCCACCTTGGAAGTCAAACCTGGAGCCGAAGCCTCCTGGCCGCCTTGTCATTTTCCAGTGATGCTTGACTGCTGATAGAAAATGCCCAGGATTAGAGATGGATTTAAGGATTCAGGGCACCAGTTGAGGGCTGCACGCCTTTCCCATTCCTTACGGGTTTTTGTAAATACAAGTAAGGACAAGGAACCCTTACAACAGTTTAATTTAGCGGCCATTCGAAGTTACAAGGGCACTGAAAAAAGTGACTCGGGACCATTCCTCACCATGATCCAAATTCAGACGCTTGGCAATCGATTCATGTTTATGACCGGCGTCTGATAAGCTCAGTCGAGGGGGGGAGGAAGCCAGATTCACTTAACCAGAGCAAGATTCCCTGAACAGCAGTGGGAAGCAAAGTTGTAAAACGGCGCAAAACTCACTTAGGAATGGAAACTTTAGACTCAGTTGCAGTCGTAACTCAAGGACGACCTGTGTAAAGTAAGGACTCCCGACATGCAGCCCCATTCAAATCATAAGTCTCTAGCTGCATCTCTCTTAGGAGTTGACATGTCGGCGTGTCCTGGTTGCAGCTGACTTTGTGACACGCCCTTCATTTCCCCCATGACCCTGGTCTTCCCCCCACCCCCTGGATGTATATTCTCCAATGGGACACATCCATAGCCAAGAGTCAGTCAATCACATTCTCCAGTAATAATCTTGCGCACCAGAAGCTTCGGCTGCCTAGCAATTATCTGAAGCATTTAAGGAATGCGCTGCTTTCCCCCACTCCCTTTCTGCTGGCAACTCAAAAGACCAAAGGAGTATTTTTTTGAGTTGACGCTATTCCTCCTTTTTTCCTCCTCCACTGCGAGGCGTGTAACACCCCTCCCTTTCTCCCCCCCCCGCCCCCTCCTCCTCTTCTCCAGCATGTGTGTTGCGAGTGCAAGAAGGACTTTTGCTCGGTCTGCTCCGTCTTGCAAGAGACCCTCCGCCGGTGCTGCACCTGCCAGTTGCTGCAGGAGACAGGCTTCCAGCGGCCGCAGCTGATGCGGCTGAAAGTCAAGGACCTGCGCCAGTACCTGCTCCTCAGGAACATCCCCACGGAGACCTGTCGGGAAAAGGAAGACCTGGTCGACCTCATCCTCAGCCACCACAGATTGGCCTCCGAGGAAGAGACGGACACTAGCAGTTTGTATTCCACGCGCTCGCAGGCATCCAGCCTTTCCACCCAGCATGTTTCCCTCTCCGGATCGGTGTCTTCCTCGCAGGGAGACCTCGCCAACCGGCAGGAGAATGCGGGCAATGAAACGCACTTACAGGTGAGCTCCTGGAAGGCGGTGGGGGGGGGGGAAGAGAGGGAGGCGATCTTACCTGCCGATGGGGAGCGGAAGCTGCTCTTTCTAGAAAGACCAAAGAGGGGATGAGTTCGCAGTAACTCTTCTTGTGCATTTAGGGGCCAAGCGAGAGACTCTCGGCCGATGTGGGGGCGGAGGAAGACCACGCAGCAGAAGAAGTAAGGAACGAACCACCTGATGACATTTGACCCCAAGGGTTGTTTTTTTTACTCCCTTCTCAGTTTTCTGGTATAGTTTTAAGGTAGAGGTCTCCAACCCTGGCCACTTTAAGACTTGGGGACTTTCAACTCCTACAATTCCCCAGCCAGCCATGCCTGCTTTTTTTCTCTCTTAATCTCCTAAAGTGGAAAGAGATTGCAGAGGAAGGGATTGCAAGAGAGTCAGCTATGCTGGCTGGAGAATCCTGGGAGTTGAAGTCCACCAGTCTTAAAATGGCCAAGTTTGGAGACCTCTGGTTTAAAGCACCCTCCAGAACTTTTAAGACCCGTGGACTTCAACTCCCAGAATCCTCCAGCCTGCATGGAATCCTCCCCAGCCCGGAATTCTGCGAGTTGGAAGTCTGCGGGTCTTAAAAGTTGCCAAGTTTGGACAACCCTGGTTTGAAGGCAAACCAAACAATATTTCCCAACCTAATTGGGGTTCCTGCTTGCGTATCCTCTCCCTCTACATGCAGCAATGGATCTTTTTTTATCAACGTGGGTTGGATAACAGCTGGCCTCAAAGAAAGGGTTTGGCAGGAAGTGCCAGCAGGGTAATCGTGGCTGGCCTGTTGCCAGGCGGCGTCCCCTGCAGAAGGTAGATGCCCTTTCAGGGGTGGGGGGAAAGGGAATCGGTGGTGGTTTGGCTTTCCAGTTTTGCAGGATCGGTGGGCTTATTGCCCCTGGAGCGTTCTTCTCCTGTGCCCATGGAAAACACCTGTTGTTTTTTTTTAGACTCCAGGCCAGTCCAGGAAACGTGCCAGGGCCTCGCTGTCCGACATCTCCAGCCTGGATGACGTGGAAGGGCTGACTGTCCGGCAGCTGAAAGAAATCCTAGCTTGTAACTTTGTCAATTATTCGGGATGTTGCGAAAAATGGGAACTGGTAGAAAAAGTCAGTTGGCTCTACAAGGAGAACCAGACGAATCACCGGCTGCGTGAGTCTCCCGGTTTTTGTCTTTCCCGTCTCGCCCATTTGTTCGCGGGAGGGAAGGCGCGCCCTCTCCGTTTCCCTTCCGGAGCCTTGGAATGCCTCGCTGTCAGAGCTCCGGCAGTTACCCCCATTTAAATCATGAGTCTCAAGCTGAAGTTCCAAAACTTGATTTATTAGGAGTGAACATGTCCAGCACTGCCTGGGTGCAGCCGACTCTGAGACACATCATTCACTGTCACTCTTGACCCTGGTTTTCTCCCACCCCCTGGGTGTATTGTAATTCATATTCTCCAATGGGACACCTCCATAGCCCAGAGTCATCAATCATGTTCTCCAATTAGAATTTTGCACAGCAGAAACTTCAGTCACCTAGTTACTATCTTTGACAACATTTGTGGAATGCAGTTTTGGTTTGCAAGCTGCTCCACTGATTGGCCTTTCTCCCGGTAACTCTAAAAGAAATATTTTATGAGTTGACACCCGCTTAGTGACAGAAGTTCCTATCCCCAGTTGCCGTAGGTTGAGGGCCGCTGTCCTTAATGACACAAACTGGGTCAGTAAACGGGAGGCGTCCTCTAACCGTGCCGTTTGCTCCTTTGGCAGAAGGAGAGAAACCTCTGCTGACCGACGAGGACGACAACCTTTGCCGGATATGCATGGACGCGGTCATCGATTGCGTGCTGCTGGAGTGCGGCCACATGGTCGCCTGCACCAAATGCGGCAAGCGCCTGAGCGAGTGTCCGATCTGCCGCCAGTTTGTCATCCGGGCCGTTCACGTCTTCAAGTCCTGAGCGGCTGGGCTCAGCCACCCTCCGGAAGCTTCCCGCTGCACATTTCCTCCCGAGATGGCCACGTAGGGTGGGGGGGGCAGGGAGGGAGGGAGGGGAGGCTCTGGAAAGCCTCTGTCCCAATCCATTCATAGCATCCTGACCGGGACCTTAGGAGCTTTGACCGATTGTATTTCTGCTTTGCAAGTCAGATGCCTCTTAAAGATAGAGATGTGTGAACTGGATGGCTTTTCCTTTTCCTTTTTTTATTTTTATTTTTCCAAGACAGCAAAAAAAAAGGAAAAAAGAACAAAAGGCAAGACTCGAGTTAAAGAGTCTAACGTGCAGGAGGAGATTCAACGCTTCCGATTGTTCTTTTCTGAAAAATAGCACAAGAGGCGAGGAAACCTTCCCAGAGAGCAACTGGATGAAGCAGAAGTCTTCCCTGGGGGGGCAGGGGGGCGTTTCTTGCCCAGGGAGGGAAATTTTGCAGGCGGACTGGCGGAGCAGTTCTTGTGCCAATCACCCAGAGTGTCAGCACACCTGGGGATCGACAGTTAGCCTTAATGGAAAGCGCCTGCATCAGAGCGAGTTTGTACCGCCGTTCCGAGAGCCTAAAAATGTCCTCGGATTCAGAACGGGAAGAGTTTTGAGTTTACACGCTCGCTCTGAGAACGTTTCCCAGGCTTTGTCACACGTTGATCTGGCCCTCCCGTGACGCCAAAAGCAACGCTGGGTTGCGTGGAACAATCCGTAAAGCAACGTTAGGCATGGAAAAACATTTTAAAAGCACTGTAAAAAAAATATGCAAACCACACGGAGAATCCACGACAGTGTTGAATGTCTAGTTCCCTGGAACCCTCAGACCTGATGACACAACCAGGCCTTTTTGTGGGTGGGTGGGTGGGAGGTTGAGGGTGCTGCATAGGATAGGTCAGAGGTCTCCAACATTGGCCACTTCAAGCTTCAATTCCCGGAATTCTCCAGCCGGCATAGCTGACTCTCTTGTAATCCCTTCCCCTGCAATCTCTCTCCACTGTAGGAGTTTGAGAGGAAAAAAGCAGGCATGGCTGGCTGGGGGATTCTGGGAGTTGAAGTCCACCAGTCTTCAAGTGGCCACGGTTGGAGACCCCTGTATCCGCCTCGATAGAGAAAGGTTTGGATGGACTGCCTACCAACAGGAACACCTCCAACCCTCTTCTGAAACTGGCTCCATCGGTGGCTGGGGGTGGACCAATCTAGTGTGTCCAGTGGATGCCAGGATCTGACCACAAGCAGTGAGACTCTTTCCCCCTGGGCTTCGTATCACAGCCATTGCTCTGACGGCAACGCCGGGTCTGGTGTGTGATCCCACTCCAGGCCGGGCTCTGGATAACCTGAGGGAGAAGCCCTCGGCCGTCAGCCTTGTTCCCAAAGCCAAGTCTTCCCCACATCAACTGGGAGAGCCCCCCTCCACTCACTCCCGTACCAACTCCCCCAGGAGAAATGGGTCCATTCGAAGTAGCTCCCAGCAAACGGGGAAGCCTCTGTGGTGGTGGGGGGAGGTAAGGGGGTCTATAGTAGCCTGCCCCTCTGCTGCAGCTCCCCTGCACCCAGCCAGCCCTCAACCCCCCCCCCCCAATGTCCACCGAAGTGTAGACATTCAGGAAGGAACCAGGTCACAAACCCAGCAGCAGCAAAAAGCAACCCACAGCAGACCTAACGGGAATTATTTTTTTAAAAGAGCCAGGTCTAAGAGCAACCGATTGCAATCTCACTTATTTAGCCCTGCTGCTTTGGGGGAGGATTGGGGTGGGGGGAGAATTGAAGTTGACCGTTTTTTTCAGAAGGGAGCAAGACATCACGGCTTTGGGGTTGGTTTTGGTTTGAAAATTGTCTCTCAAGGGGACGGTGTAGAATATCGACTCATTCAGGGCTATACGTGCATAATGGAGAATGTAGCATATCCATAACATTCTGAGTTAACGGCTGGCTTAATAAATGTTTTATCCATTGGCTTTGGTCTGCTTTTCTCTCTCCGTCCCCTGCCTGCAATAAAGGAGGCCCTTAATTTTCCCCGTGTGTCGGGGAAGTATTAAAACCTACAGGCTCGACAGCCTTGCACGAAAGCTTTTTGTGAGTTGCAGATTTCTTTTAACCATCATTTCTACAGCTGGTGAAAAGGGAAAACACACCACCAGGTAAGCAAAGTTCTTTACTTTTTGCCCCAAGGGACAAAGCAACTGGATTCCCCTGGATCACAAAAATGCCGTCCGAGTTTGCTCTTGAGAAACAACTTTGGGGGGGGCTGGGGGGAGGGTGAATGGGGGGGGGGGGGGACTTTTCCAGGAAATCTTACACAGGTTCAACAGATATAATACAAGCTAGCCTCTATTTTCTGTACAATCGTTTATACAAATTTGAATAGAGGTAAAACCGTATGAGGAAGAAATGAAACTGGAGACAGCACTTTTAACAACATTGGCACTTCATGTACTGTATACTGAATTCCCACCTCCTTTTTTAAAAAAAATGTTAATAAAGTTAAATTATAGCAACTCATTTAAAAAAAACACAACCCAAAAACTCTTTAAAACTTGAAAGCTCCAATATCTTAAATTACAGAGATCTCCAAACTTGGCAACTTTAAAACTTGTGGACTTCAACTCCCAGAATTCCCCAGCCAATCGTGTCTTTTTCTCATCCCCCAAAAGAGGAGAGATTGCAGAGGAAGGGATTACAAGAGAGTAAACTATGCTGGCTGAAGAATTCTGGGAGTTGAAGTCCACAAGTCTTTAAAGTGGCCAAGTTTGGGGACCCCCTGTCTAAATACTTTTCACCAGAAGATTGGTTGTAACTGAAAAGCTTTCAAAACTAAGGAAAAGGTGGGCTTTATATGGGAAGAATTTAATAACACTTTCATCCTTCATCTGTACACCCTTGTTTTTTGCACCCACACGCCTTACCGTGTTGCTCGAGCATACAAAATGGTATACAAAACGTGCTATTTCCCCCCCCCCTCCCTCCAATCTTAAAAAGTCCTCCCCTATTTTCCCTTCCACCCCTTCAAAAGTGGGGAAATACCCATCCGATCGGTCGTCGTCTCTCTTCGGAAACATTTGGCAACGCGAAGAAACCCAAGTCAAAACGCGGGAGATGCATTCGAGAACTTTTGCATAAATAACTTTTTAAAGGGATTTTGTACAAAAATAGTTTTGCATTAAGGTCAAGATGTAACGGGGGGGAGAGGGGAGGAAAAAAAAAAACCAACAACAACCAACAACCACAGTCCCGTAGGCAGAAAAAACCCAGCAGGGGACGGGCCCACCTTCATCAGCGCAGAAGGAACGTTCTGCTTCGGAGGCCTGCCGAAAGTCTTCGCGGGCGTCCCCACGCTCCAGCCGCAGTTCTGAGTTGGCGCGTCCCTATCTTTCCCAGCACACGAGGTGCACGTGGCTCAGCGGAGCACCAAATGGCTAACCTGGGTGCCGTAGATTCCCGTGGGGTCCGGAGGATGGAAGCATCTTCCTTGGGGTCCTTTTTGCCCCCCCCCTCCTCTCCCCACTCCCCCCTGGCTTTCATCGCCTCTATTTACAACTCTGTCCTTGCAAATACTAACTCAGCTTCTTCAGCAGTTTCTCTTCCGTTTGGCTGAACTGGACGCTGACCGACATCTCAGCGATGAACTGTTCGCAGCCCTCCCGGCTGACCTGCTTGCAGTAGCGGAGGTCGATGTGGCAGATGCTCCCGCAGCGCTTGAAGTACGACAGGCACTGATCCGTCACCTTGTTGCAGTCTGGAAGCGGAAGGGAGGGAGGGAGGGTTCACTTAGTGGCCGTTCAAAGTTACAACGGCGCTGCAAAAAGGGACCAACGACTGGTTTTTTTTCTACGCTTACAACCCATGCAGATTGTGTGATCAAACACAATTGTATTTAGGACCCACAACCCCCTTTTGTGACCTCCTGACAGGCAAAATCCAAGGGGAAGCCAGATTTATTGCCAACTCATCAGCTGGAGGGATTCACTTGACAACGGTGGCAAGGTCGTAAGACGGGGCAAAACTCACTTAGCAAATGTCTCGCTTAGCAACAGAAAAATTGGGGGCTCACTTGTGCTCCGTAAGTTGAGGAATACCTGTAATATGAGAGTTTGACCCCAGGCCAAAGGCAATCAATGCACCTCCAAACCTCTGCTGCCAAATTCAAGGAGTCCTCCAATTACGACTATCGTTAGGAGCTGAATTATTGTTGCCAACCTGGTTAAGGGAGTCACGCCCAATTTTGCCACCTTTTTTTGGCCATGGTTGTTAAGCAAATCACTGCAAGTTGTAAAGTGAATCACAACTAAGTGAGTCCGCCATCCCCCAGGTTGGAAACCAGCTGGGAAGGTTGCACACATGGCCTGGGATGTTGTTGCAACTGCCGTTAAATCCATGCCAGTTTCCCAGGGGCCCACAATTCCGATCGCTTGGATTGTGGGGAAGCGGCAACGGTTGCACGTCCAGGGATTTGCCAGTTTGCAAGTCCCTTTTTGTCAGGATCATTCCCCTGTTTAGTGAGTGTCCCTAAAGAAATGGTTATAAGTCAAGGACTTTCCTATGGTAAAGAAGGATGCAAGGTACACGAGGGGGCATTAATCAGAATAGCTCGTTCCGTCCCCGTTTTTACCAATCCAGCAGGGTTTTTCTCTGGGATTGTTTGGGTCGCAGCTGGACCCTTAAATCACGATGTGCAGAGATCTTTCCAAGGACTCTACTGTTGTGGCCTGTCGGAGGCGTGGGAGTCAGAGCCAGTATCAAGGCAACCTGAGAGCTCCGAGGGGAAAGAGGGAATGGAGCTGGCAAAGAGAGACAGAGAGAGAGAGACAGAGACAGAGACAGAGGCAGAGCCTGGTCCGTCTGTCAGCCCCCAGATGGAGAGTCAACAGCCCCCAGGTCTGGAGGTGGCTGATGTGGAAGATGAGAAACTGCTGGGCCCAGTGCCTGATGCGAGGATGCACAGAAGGCAGAGGAGAGGAGAGCAGTGGAAATCTATGGGCCGGTCCTTGGGACGGAAGAACCACCGCTGCTAGCGAAGCCCCACCCTAGCTCTGGGGATAAAAGGCAGGGGGCAGAGATGAATAGATTGTGGCAAACAACTATTCATCTCCCTGTTGGACAAACTTGTTAGCCTGCAGTGAGAGAGAAACTTTGCCGAGCCTGCCGACACTCCTAATTAAAGGAATCATTGAGTTCACTTCAGAGGGTTCATCGTTGTTGGGGAGCTGGGTCAGAACATCTACCTGTTGAATCTCTCCCGGCCTACCTTTCAAAATAACCTTGGTTAGGGAGTCCCGCGTGGTAGTCCCCACCGCCGTCAACAGATTGATGGACTGGTCCGTCATGTGATTACAGTAGCTGAGATTAAGCTTGGACAGGAGAGGCATATGCCGGATAATCAGGCGCAGAGAAGCGTCCGTGATGTCCAAGCCGGACAGGCGGAGATCGGTGATGTTCCGTAGCTTGCTTCGGTTGTCGATTTGGCCTGCGCAAGGAACAAAAGGCAGCAGAAGTCTTGTTGTTATTTCATTTACGGAGGCTGCGATTCAACAGGTTCACCCATGCCTGGAGATGGTCAAATGAGGTATCCTTTCTACATAAAAATATCACGCAGGAGAAGACAATTTTGTTCACAAGGTAAACAACTTACCCCATCAGTTGATATGGGTGGATAGTTCCGCCAATGTTTTTCGTTTTAAGAGGAGTGGGCTTCAATTCCCAGAATTCCTCAGCCCTCAGGGGGGAATTCTGGGTATTGAAGCCCACCCCTCTTAAAATGGCCAACTTTGAAAACTACTGTTCTAGCCCATCCTTTTTAACTTGTAGCCTAGCCTTCTCTGAATAGGATAATATATATACTTTAAACAAAAAAACACCAAATAATTCCCTCAACACTGTCCGACTATTGACAAAGTCTGCACTACCATTACTATTAATCTTCTCATCACTCCTTATCGTCCATCCCCTCCCACTTGTGACTGTAGGACTGTAATTTTGTCGCTTGTATCCTTACGATTTATATTGACTGTTTCCTAGTATGATTTGATTGCTTATTTGTACCCTATGACTATTATTAAGTGTTGTACCTGATGATTCCTGATTCTTGACGCATGTACCTTTTCTTTTATGTACACTGAGAGCATTTGCACCAAAGACAAATTCCTTGTGTGTCCAATCACACTTGGCCAATAAAAGAATTCCCCTTCTAAAAAACAAATCTCATACCACACCCACAATTCTACTCTACCCATTTCCTCTGCCCCATTCTTGAGGCCACCATCAATGAGAAACCTAGTAGTTTTATACTCTGGTTTCTCTCCTGAAAAGAGATACCCAAGCCTTGTTTGCTGGAGTCCAAAATTGGGGGTACATACCTGGCCGGTTGTCAGTTGGTGGGGACAGAAGGTCTCGCATCTGGGCATCCTTCAGGCCTTCCACCCACTGGCTGTCCAGAGTTCGAAGAAGGGGACAACTGGAGCTGCAAAGTGCGGACACGGCGATCCACGAGCAGCCAGCCAAAAGCAGATCCCGGAGACCTATGGGGAAGGAAGGATGTAACCCTCAAAAGTGATCCTAACTTCAAGACAATCCTTCCTTCCTTCCTTCTCTCCACTGCTCCATCTAAGGCAGGATGTCAGGGTTCCAATTAACACACCCAATGGGATCGAAACTCCAAGGCAGGCATATTCCTCAAAGTACAGATTTACTAGCTCGATCCCTGTGCTTTGCTACGAAAATATGTGGTGGGGGCTTAGTTTTTGGGGAGGAAAATAAGTGGAAAAAATTCTGCCTCTGCCTACCAGCATCCATCAGTATTCATCTGGCTAGCGTCCTGTCAGTGTGAGAGTGTTGAGGGCTATTTGGAAAGTAAAACAGTATTTGCTATGTGAGCAAGGAGACAGCAAGGAGCCTGGGCGTGGCTTAGCTCAACTGTTCTGTACAAAAGATGCTTGGTGCTCTGAAACTAAAACTGAAACTCCTCTGCTTGTGTTTTGCCTTTGGAAGAGATTTCTTTCTAGGTGGGGCGGGGGAGTAGAACTCCTTAGCACCAGAGCAAGATAATAATAATAATAATAATAATAATAATAATAATAATAATAATAATAATAATAATAATAATAATATGGGAAATACTAATGCTCTGATGGTCATTTCGAAAAATCCTTTCTTAGTGAGCCCCTAGAAGCCAAGAGGAACATACGGGCCAAATTTCAAGTTTGTAGGCTTTACGTTTCTGGAGATTTTCTGATGATGCACGAGTGGCATTTCGCTTATATTATGTATATAGACTAGGCATGACCTATTGGCACATCTGGGGAAACCCGACTCTAACCCCAGCCTCCAAGTTAAAAGTAAAGTTTTCTTCCCCCTGCCCTCCATCACGTGGTCCAATCAGGTCACAGCCCAAGGTCAGCTGGTCTCAGTTGGTCCCACCTCCTGTAGCACCTGGTGGGAAAGTCCTTGGTTCCCAGAGGAAAGAGTTTTATTTTGGCTACAATCCTCTCCCCCCACCCCACCCCCGGCAAGCTCTGCCTTTTCCCCGTTGCTGTTTCCCACAGCTCGACTCATCTCCGCTGTGGCAGCCCTGAAGGTGCCGGTGGTGGGAAATGGCTTCAGGATTGACACAGGAATTGCTAAGGTGAGAACCTACCTGGAAGCCGGGTAATAAGCCAGCTGAGCTGCTTTTTGGAGATATTTGTCCAGCTGAGATCTAACGTGACCGGCTGCCTTCTGATGATACCGCTCAGCATCAAGGGAGTGATGGATTTGCAATGGTTGAGGTCTATTTTGGTCCACAGCCTTTTATCACAGCACCTGGGGGAGAGCAGAGGAGAGGCAGGTCTGGCCCACATCTTGGAAAGAAATACAAGGCTTGAAATACAGGTATTCCTCGGCTTACAACTGCAATGGAGTCCAACGTTTCTATCGTGAACTGAGATTTAAGTCGGTTTTGCTCTGTTTTAAGACTTTCCTTGCCTTGGTTGCAAAGCGAATCACCACAGCTGATCAGTTAATAACCTGGTTGTTAAGGGAATCCGGCTTCCCCATGGGCTTTGCTTGTCAGAAGGTGTTGTGGTTAGCCGGCAGCAGGTGTGGACGGCTGAGGAGAGCGAGGACTCAGATCCATCCAGGACCATCAGGGAGTGGACTGCTGCCTTCAGAGATTGTGGGGGCTGGCAGTAGCAAGGAGGAGGTTCCTGAGGAGCCTGTGCCAAGTGCGCGCAGGGTTGCTCAGAGGAAAGAGCAGTTACAACAGCACGGGCAACTCAGGAGTAAAGCTGCAAGGTAATGGCCCCTCCTTCAAGAAAGTAAAAGCCAGCTGTGAATCGGATGTTCCTTGCAGGAAGCAAAGACGTTTTGAAACTCGAGCCTCGTGGACATTACAGTATCCGAAGTTGGTATTTGAAGACTCTTTTGTGTTGTAAAATATCTCTAGGTAACCTTATCTGTTATTCTTGGCGGCCTCGCAGTTTTGGCGAGGCTCATGCTTATCAAAGTTAGTTTGCAGCAGCCTTTTAACCAGGGATTTGTAAGAATCATTAAAAGGTTTCTATTCCCTTTGGTTCGTGTTTCTTTTATTGGGAAAGGGTTTGGGTCAGAACAGAAGCTGGCAAAAGGGGAAATCACGTCACCCTGCAACATTTCAACCGTCATAAACATGAGCCAGTTGCCAAGCCTCTGAATGTGGAGGTTGTAACTGTATTTTACGGCACCAAAAATAATCTTCTCTTTCTTTTTTACTTTAGACTCTTCTCCCTTTTTCCTTTCTCCCTTTTATTTGTATTTTATACGACAATAAATTCTAACAAAAGCCAAAAAAAGAGGACCACACAAGGTTTTCCAAGCCCCACTGAATTCTCGCCTCTCTTTATCCTGATCAGAGTCAGACCGTTGCAATCCTGGCCGCCAGATACTAAGGGGCCCCCTGACACCCCAGTTCCAGCCTGCCCTCCCATCCCTAATAGCCCCCCCCCCCCCCCATTCCCCCCCTATTCCTTACCACCGATTCCAGGTCCGGCACACTCTCATGCAGACGCAGAGTTCCCCGGGTCGGAGGCAGTTGAAGACAGCCATCCACACCTCCCTCTGCATCACGTGGGCCCCTCCGTCATCCAGCAGGAGCGAGTCGGGCGGGGGACTGATGGGGGGTGGCCGCACCACGTGCCGCTCCATCTGCATGCACTTGGGGGGCGAGAGGGAAGGCGGGGGCCGGGCGATGGCCCTGGGGGTGGGAGTGGTGGCGCCGCCACCGCTGCGGAGGCTGGAGAGGATCTGGTGGCGGAGTTCCCGCGGCGTCCCGTTGAAGCCCTTGGCAAGGGGGTGCGGCTGCTCCGGGCCGAGGTGGTGCTTGTCCTCCTCGGTCTCGCTCTCCGGCTCCGACTTGATGGGCTGGTGGTTCTCGTTGGCCAGGCTGTTCTCGGTCTTCTGGATCTCCTGGTTGAGCTCCTTGCTCAGCTCCTTGCTCAGCTCCTTGTTGGGCAGCCGAGCTTTCCGACGGATCTTGAACTTCTTCTTCTCCCGGGGCTCGGCGCCTTCCGAACTTGGCCCCGCGGTGGGTGAGCTCGAGCGCGACTGGTCGCTCTCCTTGGTTTTGGGAGCTTCCTCCGGGAAGGCCTCCCCGCCTTCTTGCTTGAAGCGCCTCAGGGGTTTGATGGCGGCCACCCGGTCATCGGGGGTCTTCCAGGAGCGCCTCTGGAAAGGGGAAAGGTACCCCAACATCGAAGGAGAATCGATCAACCATGGTGCGAAACCCAACGTGGGGAGGCTGGGGAATTCTGGGAGTTGAAGCCCACCCCTCTTGAAGTTCCCATGGTTGAGGAACGCTTCTACATACGTAGTCCTTGACTTACGGCCACAATGGAGCCCCCCAAATTTTTTGTTGCTAAGCGAAACATTAAGAGAGTTTCACCCCATTTTATCAACTTTCTTGCCACAGTCGCTAAGTGAATCACTGCAGATGGTCAGTTAGTAATACGGCTGTTCAGCAAATCTGGCTTCCCCATTGATTCCCCCCTTCAGAGGGTCACAAAAGGGGATCACGTCACCCTGGGACGTTGGGCCGTCATAAATATGAGTTGCCAAGAGTCTGAATTTTAATCATGTGAACCTAGAGATGTCAAGCCCCAAACCTGACATATGTGTAGAGCCATTTTATTTAGCCTTTTTATATATTCCTTTTCTTCCTTTCTCTTTGCTGGTTATGGGGGGAAGGGTTTTGGGCTTGCCACATTCCTAAGGTGGGAGGAGTGGAGATAGTCAGAGTTGTTTAGGCTAGGTGGTTCTTCTTCCCGTGGGAACGAAAACTGACCCTGCTGAGACCTGGAGGTGGAGACCGATGACACCAGGCAAACGTTGATTTGCCTCTGTTGGGGAATGGGACTTTTAGAGGTTGTTTCTAACTTCCAATATTATGTGGCGTAATTCCGGGTTGAGTCAGATCCGGAATTACAACAGACTTTGCCAATTTGATGCTGTTGTAAATAAAAGAAATTGTTTTGGAAGATGGGACTTTGTTCTTTTTTCTTTTTGAATGGATTTCATCACTTGGAAACCCGACAAGAGATGTTGGAACGGTCGTGTGAAAAACATCCGTAAGTCACATTTTTCAGTGCCGCCGTTTAGTGAAGAGTCACTAAACAGTTGTAAGTCAAGAACTACCTGTATAGTGACTGGTGTCCTATGGGGGGGGGGGGGGGAGAAATCCATACAGATGAAGAACTTACCTTTTTCCTGAACAGCTTTTCTTCTTTCCCCAGTTTTAGCTACGGTCAGGGAAGGAAGGAAGGGAGGAAAAATGTCAATTTTATTTATTGGAAGTCGCTCTTTCCAGGCCGCCTGGGGCAATTCTGGGAATTAAAAGTTTGCAAGGCTTAAAGACCCAGAGATTTCAAAACACTACCCTGGATGGCCGGTTAGTTTAGAAACAGACCATTTAGACCTCTTCCACCTCTGGGCCCCTTCCAGGTGTGCTAGAATTGGTGGTGGGTGAAAGGGACAGGGAATGCTTGGGGGTAAAGTGAGAGTAATAGGAGCGAGCTTGTCTCCCAAGAGACAGCGTTTCAAGGTCGCTTCCCGGGGTAAGAATGCAGCCCCAGGGCAGCTTCTCCTCAAGAGTGACCATTTCAAAAAAACGTTTTCTCTAAAATGGATGGGACAACCTATTGCTGGGGGAGATTTGGCGCACAAATTTCAGTTCTGGCTTTGCTTTACCGTAATTCCACTTGACCTTTACTAAACTATACCTTTCTCAACACATGGAACCCAGGGTCTTTCTTGCTTAAAGGTTCAAGCTGAGGCAGGACTGACAGGAGGCTAGGAATTTTTACATTCATCCCTCTCTGCAAATGTGGATTTGTACCAGGTTGGAGGAAACGGTCCGATCGCGGCTTATAGGGAAGGGCAGGACAGTGACCTTTCTTACTGGGGGGGTGGGGGGTGTTTCCCCAGCTCCTGACCCCCCCCCCCTTGTCATGTGCTTCTTCTACAGAGGCACCTTCTCCGGCCTTTTTGACCCAAAACACCCAAGGGGGAACACACGATTTCCCGGGTCTTACCCGCTTCCTCAACGCCGGTTCTTGGGGTTTATCCAATTTCCGCTTGCGGCGCAGGTGGGCTTCCTCCGAGGACTTCCTCCTCAAGAGAGGGTCCAGGGGGGGCTTCGGGGAGCGCTCGTCGGATTTCTTGCGAGGCGATTCCTCGCACTCGACTTTCCTCTTGGGGATCTCGGGGACGACTTCCTTGTTCTCGCGGTTGATCTTCTGCTCTTTGAGCAAAGAGCCGGGCAGGTTGGAGGCGTATTTGAACCCGGGGCCCCGCTTTTGCTTGTACGCCAGAAAGAGACAAAACACACAAGCAAACTTTATATCTTATGCCCTTTTTTCCCCCTCTCCCAGAAAGGGCTAATTCTCTAAATCGGGAGGCACCCCCTGGGTGTATCCTAATTCATATTCTCCAATGGGACACCTCCATAGCTAAGAGTCATCCATCACGTTCTCCAGTTAGAGTTTTGCGCTGCAGAAACTTCAGTCACTTAGTTACAATCTCTGAAAAACTATGTAGGGAATGCACTTTTAACATCATTATCACTTGGGAATAGACAATGATCCTCCTGCAGATTTTGCTCTCTTCTGCACAGGTAGTCATCAACTTACGACAGTTCACTGAGTGACTGGCTGTCAGGACTCCGGCACTTAACCCCATTTAAATCATGAGTCTCAAGCCAAACTTCCAAAACTAAACAGGATTTATTGGGAGTTAACATGTCCGGCACTGCCTGGGTGTAGCTGACTCTGAGACACATCATTCATTGTCACCCTTGACCCTGGTTTCCCCCCCATCCCCTGGATGTGTTGTAATTCATATTCTCCAATGGGAAACCTCCATAGCCCAGAGTCATCAATCTTGTTCTCCAATTAAGATTTTTGCGCAGCAGAAACTTCACTCCCCTAGTTACAATCTCTGAAAAACTATGTATGGAATGCACTTTCGGTTTCCAAGCTGCCACACTGCTCTTTCAAACCCCTTATTCAAAAATAGTCTTCAAAAGAAAGCAATACAGTCAGAACTCAAAGACCAGATAAAGGTGAAATAAAAAAAACCAAAACAAACTACAATGAAGGAATTTCCACAACGGACCAAGATAAATAATTACCAACTTCAAGGAGATAACAAGGCACAGTCTGTTGGAAGGACGCCAACCAAGATAACTTCAGCCCAAAATAAAACACGCTTTGCTTCTGGCAACGCTGTGTTGTAACCACCGTCTCTCTTATATACTATTCTCCCCAGCTGCAACCAATAAGGGGTATCATGGCCGCTTCCTCTCTCATAAGCCAAGTTGTTGCTTTCTCCATTTCTCCCTGCGTGTCCTAGGATGCAGAGG
>NW_020716922.1:478443-490567 GCF_900518725.1 Notechis scutatus | reverse complement strand
TTTTCTTTCTTTCTTTCTTTCTTTCTTTTTCTTTCTTTTTTTCTTTCCTTCCTTCCCTTCCTCCCACCCGCACTTTCTTTTTTCTTTCTTTCTCTTTCTTTCTCACCTCCCTCCCTCCCTTCTTTCCTTCCTTCCTCCCACCGTCTTTCTTTTCTCTCTCTTTTTTCCTCTCCTTCCTTCCTTCCTTCCCTCCCACCCTCCTTTTCTTTCTCTCTCCTTCCTTCCTTCCTTCCTTTCCTCCCTCCCTCTCCTTCCTTCCTTTATTCCCGGCTTCCCACCCAGCCCTCCAGAAGGGGGAAGACTGGCAACCTCGCCCCACCCCACCCATTTCCTTGGCCTTCCTCCCCTCCCCCTTGGGGAGAGGACCCTCCCCCCTCCTGCCTTCTTGCAACCCCTGCAAGGCAGGAAAAAAAAGGAGACACCCAGGTGCAAAACTTTGCCTGCCATTAAAAAAGAAAAGAAAAAGGCAGCCAGACCCACCCACCGCCATGCATGCAAGTGTGTGTTTGTGTGTGTGCAGCCCCTGCGTGCATGCATGCACACACATGCACACACACACACACACACCCACACCCCACCTGGTCCTGCTCCGAGTCGTAGTCCTCCTCATCGGGACTGGCTGACATGGCCATCTCATCACGGGCAGCCCAGCAAGGGCCGGGCTGGCATGGCTGGCAGCCGGTGTGGGAGTCTAACCCGGCTGTCCGAAGCCTTCGGCGGCGGCGCTCCTTCCCTCTCCTTACTCCCAGTGGGAGGAGGAAGAGGAGGAGGAAGAGGAGGAGGAAGAGCCGAGAAGGCCCTCATCCATATGCATGAGGGCCCCGAGAGGAAACCAGGAAGGGGCTGAGCTTCCTCGGCTGCCAATGGCGAGCTAACCCGGAGTGGAACAATAGACGGGCTCCCCATTGGCTGCCCAAGCCAGCCGGGGGGGGGGGGGGGGGGGGGGGGAGTTGGGGGGGGGGCAGAGGGAGGGTCTTTGCTGGAGGAGGAGGAGGAGGAGGAGGAAGGGGGCCTTGCAAAGCACCCTTCCTTCCTTCCTTCCTGGTGCAACAGCGGGGCTGAGGTCCTTGCAGAGGGAGGTTTTGCAAAGGGGCGACGGGCTCCGATCGGTGCCCACCCACCAACGGAAGCGGCTTCCTTTCGGGGCACGGGGGGGGGGGGGCTGCAGAAGCAAAAGAGGGGGTTTCTTTTTTTAAAAAAAAAATACGAAATGTTTTTGCATGCATGCCAAAAAAAACAACCCCTTTTGCTTTGGTTCTGCCAGGAGGCCTTTTCCCTCCTCCTCCTCCTCCTCCTCCTCCTCCTCCACAATCAAACCCAACCAGCAGCCCTGCAATAACTCACAATAACTCACATATCACCTGTTTTTTTTGGGGGGGGGGGGGGCACTAAACCTTGAACCTGCCTTTATTATTAGGCGCCCTTAAAGGCACAAGATTTTAAAGCAACAGCCACGTTTAAACCAAGGGCACTTCTCTATGTGGAACTGCAAGCGGGTTCAGGGAAAATAGCGTTGTGCGGTGCACCACGAACCACAAAGGGAGCTAAACACACACACACACACACAATATGAAATTATGCCAAAACATACTTTGGAAGGAAAAATAAAAACCCCTCTTTTTGGGGAGGGGGGTTTGGAAATCTCTTTGCAGGATAAAAACAGTCTTGACTTAAGGATTGAGGCCTGCAACCGAAAGAAACCAGGATGGCCTACCTTTGCGTTTTTCTTAGGCCAGGATACCACGGGAATCCCAGATATGGCCAAATTCTGGTCATCCTCTGCATGTTCCTTCAGGATGTTCTGTTTCCAAAGCAGAGGGGAGGAAAAAAAAAAGGAAATATTTGGCTTTTGCAAGGGCCGATTTCACACAATCTCCTGCATTTTAGGCTTCGTTTAAAAATCATCGGGCTTCACAAACCATGGCTTGTTTAAGTTTGCACGTGGGTGGAGCCATAAGCCATGTCGACTTATTCCATAAATCATAACAAAGCCTATTTTGGGCTGGTCGTTCCCCATAAAGCAAATCAAGGTGATTGAATTGGACTTGGACTTGGCGTATTGCGTGAATTCCTGCAAAAAAACACCATCCATTCTGGCTTGGGGTAGAAGCTACTGCAGGAAGAGATGGCCCTGAGGCTTTCCCCATAAATTAAACATAATTTGCAAAGCCAGAGAATTGGGGCTCCTCTCTTAAATGCTTCAACGGCCTTGTGGAATGGCACCCCCCCCCACCCTAAAAATTAATTAAGGATTTTCTGCGTTTTCCAGAGGGAGAAAAAAAAGCAAAGCCCCTCATTTGTTCCTGAAAGAAAAATAAGAAAGGGCCTTACACATTTCAATTTTCCAATTATTAAATTTAAACCCTTGAGTGGGCTATTGTACCATATAATCTCTTCTTTTTTAAAAAAACAAAAATTGAAATGCAAAAGAGGGTAAGGAAAGAAAAGAAACAAAAAGGGAAATAAATAGGTTTTAAAACTGCAGAGTAAAATCAGGATTAAAACTTTTGGGTGTGAGAACCACTCCTCCCCTTCCTGTGTGAAGCTCCTACCCATAAATTTTACTTTACTGTACCGTACTTTGTTGTCATTGCACCTCCTACAACGAAATCAAGCACCATCTTCAGTGCACACCATGACCATGACCATGAAAATAAACACAAACACACACCCTTCACCCTTCACACATTGAACCGGAAATCCACGACACCACACCAGCACTGCACTATACAGCAGAATTCAAAAGAGCTCCTGCCCTGGGATAGAAGCTGTTTTTCAGCCTATTTGTCCTTGCTTTTATTATTCTGTACCAGCTGCCAGATGGTCATAGTTTAAAAAAAAAAAAGGTGCCCAGGATGAGATGGATCTTTGAGGATGTTTTGAACTTTCTTAAGGCAGCGGGAGCTCTAAAGCTCTTCCAAAGAGGGGAGAGGGCAACCCATGATCCTCTGATGGGCAATGACGTTCACCCTCTGGAGCATCGTCCTATATGCCCCTGTGCAATTTGGCAAACCATACAGAGGTGCAGTAAATTAAGATGCTCTCTATGGTGCAGCGGTAGAAGGTCAGCAGCAGTTTTTCATTCAGTTGTTGTTTTCTGAAAAGCCTCAGGTTGTATAATCTCTGCTGGGCCCTTTTGACCAGGGCTGCAATGTGAGCAACCCCAGGTCAGGTCCTCTTTTAGGGTAACACCCAGAAACTTAAAACTGGCCACTTGCTCCACTCGGTCTCCATCGATAAGCAAAAGGGCTGGAGGTCTGATCTGTTCCTGCACATCAAACATGAACGAGGGTTGCTAATTCCCGCTGGAGTCCTAAACATCACAGTTGAAATGTAAAGCTATGAGAGGACTGTACCACTTGCCTGAAGGAAATGGGAAATTTATTTTCTCCTACAGTCTCCAAAAACCACCATCTGACACCAACCATAAATAGGGTTTGTTCTCAAATCGCTCAACACAACACAATCCTGCAATCTACTTGAATGGGCATGCTTAAAGCCTGTCCTCACAGCACTAGCTAAGCCATGGTTTAATCACTGTGAGGTTTTTTTTAAAATAGGTGGGTCCACAAATCCATTACACGTGTGACCCTGAACTTGGTGCCTTCTAAATACCATGAGACCTCAACTCCAAGCCAAAAGCACAAGAACATGCATTCAGCCAGGGGGCTCCAACCTTGGCAACTTTAAGAGATTTGAACTTTAATTCCCAGAATTCCTCATGTGGACTTCAACTCCCAGAGTTCCTCATGTGGACTTTAAACTCCCAGAGTTCCTCATGTGGACTTCAACTCCCAGAGTTCCTCATGTGGAATTCTGGGAATTGAAGTCCACACGTCTTAAAAGTTGCCAAGGTTGGAGACCCCTGACTGAACCATGAGCCACGGCTTACAAATGACACCGATTGGGATCCAGGCTAAACCACCAACCAACAAACCACGTCTCAGGTCTACAGAAGGACACGCTTTCCTGCTACGCACCTTCATATCTTCCAGGAGAGCTTGAGGATCGCCAATGCCTTCGGGGACACATTTCTTGTTCTCCGGAAGGGATTCCAGTTTTTCCACCAGGGCCTTCAAACCTTTCAGCTCAAATTCGGTCAAGTGAGTCCACTTGGCAGGCACCTCCGTGGCAGGAGACCCAGTGGGAGTCTTCGAATAGTCCACCGTGGCTGACTTTATACTTTCCTCCGACTCGTTGGACAGAGCCCTTTTGAAGAAGCGCGATTTTGGCTTCTTCCCCAATGTCTCCTTCCCCTCCGAGTGTGTGCTGTTAGGAGAAGACGGGACGTCGGACAAGATCTTGGGGACTTTGTCGGGACTGTTATCCTTGTCTTCCTGAGCACGAACATCGCACGAGTCCTCATCCATGTCTCCCCAGGAATCGGACGAGAAACTATCCAAGCTACGTTTCCTGGAGGTATCTGGGAGCAGAGAAGAAGACAAATTAAGAATTGCGTTGGCACAATGTTGGAAGGGCGAACAAATGCCAACAAATAATTTGATTACTCAGAAAATACTTGACCGCGCTGAAATGGGCCTACTTACACAAAAACTTAGGAATAAGGAAGACTCAAGATATATTACAGCTTGGGATAAATGGTATAAGTGGATTAAAGAGAAAAAACCAGGAAATTAAAAGATATGTTTTTGATGAATGGAGTAGTTAAATTAAGAATGTTTTACCAAATAAGAAATGAATAGTAGTAAAATTATTACCAAGAAAAAAAAAACACCGTCTTAGTTGATTAGAAGCATATGTTTTATATGTTTATTTATTATGTATATGTATATATAGATTTTGTCTACAATGTAAGGTTGTATTTGATGTATTGTACATAGCATTTTTCTTTTTTTAATCTGTAATAAAAGTTTTCTTTTAAAATTTAAAAAAAAAAAGACCTTCCGGAAAATCGAGACCTCTAGTAACAACCACCAACGTTCTAGTTCAACTTCAACCTCAATTATTTCTGTCTTTTTAAAAGCTGATTTATTCCACCAAATCTCTGCTCTTTAAGAGTCTTCACGCATGTCTTTGGAGTTATTGAGCTATCCAGCTCAGTCCCTAACTTGAAAAAGTTTCTGCAACCAAGAGTAGCTTTCCCTCTCTTGTCCCTGCTACTCCAAATAACACACTGAATTACTTACCAATTAACATTGATTCTTGTAGATACTCCTTGCTGAAATGAGAGCGCTGCGTTAGACAGAATACGTATCTCTCCAAAACATACCAACACATTTCATAGTAAAACGGGTAGCGGAACTTGGCTTGTACCTGCGGACGGGAAAAAATAGGACATAGGGACATGTCTGAATGTGGGCCACAATTTGCTCAGATGGAGGCAGAAAAGTTGAGAAGCTATCTTCAAAATAAATAAATAAATAAATAAGAGCCTTTTCTTTGTCGGCCAACCGACCAACAATCTACACCTTCCTGTGAGAGGCAATTTATCAGATAGACGGATTCCATTTAACGGAGATGTTTTATCTTGCCTGAGTTGACGTCACAATCACCATTAGCCATGGTTCTCTTGAACCACCATTTGTTGAAGAAATCACCACACCAGTTGGATCCATAGGCTGGGCCAAACCATTAACTGTTGTTTCCAAACCGGAGTGACCGGCTCACACAACAAAAACACCAACCAACCAACCAATGACACTTTCCTTGTCAGTGGTGTGATTCGTTCTGCCTGAAGTTCTCATTCTTCGGACCTCTAAAATCACATCAGAGCTGAGTGACCAAGAGGCCAGCAGAGGTCTAAATCTTGCCCTCAGGAGCATCCATACTCAGGTTCAAGAAAGTCAAGGTATGCATATATATATATATATTGAATTGAGATCTCTGCATGTGCTGCCAATTATCTTAAGAGGGTTGACCTTAGCTTTGGATCTGGACAACCACAGAATAAATTCAATATTTGCTTCTTCATGGCTAAAGGACAGAACTAAGAGCCCTGGCAAACGGTGTGTTTCTTTCCCATCTTTGGACCCACTCTTATCTCTGGGTTGGCATAATTTATGGCATTGGGGATGATGGTTCAAATTCTGGAGCAGAAAGTTTAGGTCACCTGCTGGTCCATAATTTGTTTCTCTGGGGATCTGAGGGACTCACAACTTTTGGTGGGAAGGTTAGGGTCCTGCACCCTGGTCGGAAGAGACCCTGAAACATTTGACCTTCTTCTCCAACTGTCCATTCCCAAATAGGTGTAACTGCCACTCACATTTGGGGTATCGGAGACCCCTCCCTAACCTGGAGCAAAGAGTTACAAGTCTCAGGCTCTCACTCCTTGCCTATTCAGAAGGGATTTCCAAAATTTGGGAAGGACAGGCCTCACCAAGGTAAAAAAAAAAAGAGCGACGTCCATAAAAGGAACTCAAATCATGCATTTTCTCCCTCCCGTTTAATTTCACGACAAAGAGAGCACTGCGGGGGAAACAAAAATTTGCAAAGAATTTGACTTACAAATAGGAAGATGCCTCTTTCCACCCCTCGGCCTTCAAAAGGTTTTCAGCCACATGCCTGGGGAATATATTAAAGACATCGTTTGCTCAATGCTTTCCTGACATTTGTCTTTTCTTTTCTTTTTCTTTTTTGCAATTCACCAAATTTAGTTTTGCTTCTTTTTTTTTAGGGGGTGGGGGGCGAATGGGGGAAACCAATGCTTTTTTTTAAAAAAAGAAGAAAAATAAATAAATGCTGAAGACAAAGAAAAAAAGCATGCAGTGCTCCCCTGCTGTGGAGGGGATCAAACTCTCAGCATCAGTTTGAGTTCCTAATAATTTCGCCTCTCTGGACTCCGTCCCATTGCTAGCTGTCTCTCCATTTCCCTTTTGCACATCTGCAAAGTCACAGGTACGAGGCAGACATTGGCACCCCCCCCCAAAAAAAAGGGCTTCCCCATTGCAAGCCAAATGTTGCAGGGAGCTAGAAACAGCTTAACGCTTTCTCTTGCCAGTTTTTGAATTACGATAGTTGGAAAGGACTTTCTGTTCAGAGTAGCCTTTCTCCACTGATCCAGGAAGGTGGCTGCTCTCGTGAGAAGGTGCGAGATGTTTCAGAGTAGGTCCCTCAGCAACTAGCCACAATCTGCATCTTCCCAAGCAGTCTCACACCGAGCTACACATTTATGGTGGGTCAAATCACGAGAGATTTGGCCATCCTTCCATGCCCCAAGGAAGACGAAATCTGGGATTCCTGCAAGAATCCAACTTTGGCTTGGGGTTGGCATGCCAGTACATGCCCGGCGTGGAGAAGGCAGGTTCTTGGGAAAGGAATTTAGACAAGGAGGGGATACAGGTAACAACTGTTCACCTGGAAAGACAAGGAGAGCAGAAGTAAGGCACAAAGGATCTTAAGGTTGCCTCTCTTGGATAGTCCTCTTATAGGCCCTTTAGTGCAGGGGTCTCCAACCTTGGCAACTTTTAAGACTTGTGGACTTCAACTCCCAGAATTCCTCAGCCAGCATAGCTCCAGAAACCATAGAGTCTGTTCTCTAGAGAGGCCATACCCTGGGGAACTCTGGGAGTTGAAATCCACAAGTCTTAAAGTTGCCAAGGTTGGAGAGCCCTGTCTTAAAGCATTGGTTCAACCAACCCACCGAACTCCAGCAACCATAGAGTCTGTTCTCTAGAGAGGCCAGACCCTGGGGAATTCTGGGAGTTGAAGTCCACAAGTCTTAAAGTTGCCAAGGTTGGAGACCCCTGCTATAGTGGACAATGTTTGAGAAGAAGACCCAAACGAGAGACATCACATCCAGGCTCATCAGCAGACCTCGCTCCATCTTACATACATTTTCACACCAGCCTTCTGCTGTTGGTCTCTTCTGTTCTGACTCATCTTGACCATAGTTATGATTGAAGGCTATGAGTAAAGATGGGCCTCAGACATTTTTCAGACAGGACCTCCTTTTTCTCACGTGCTTTGGAGAAGACGCCAGCCTCTCATTATCTCAAGATTTTTTTTTCAATGATCTTCAACTTGCCTTTCGAAAATCAACTCAGGCTGTAGATATTCCAACCGTCCTAACTTATTTTCTTAACTGCCCTCTGCGTTGCAACGGAAACCTACTACACTCTGTTGGGAATTAGAAGCCTGATCCTGTCAAGTAGAGATGGACCTACGTCGTTGGAAAATCAAGGCATTTCTTCCGATCTTCTTCTAAAAGAGGTTTGGTCCCAACAAAGGACACCATGGCATTGGCATCAATCTTGACGATGGGTTGGAAAGGCCCAACACACCTGGAACCGCAAGATACAGATGTGCCCCACAGCAGGAACAGGGATAGTGATGATGCATTGGGGGAAGGGGGGGGGAATTCCCAGAATTCCCTAGAAACAGCTGATCAGAGTTTGATTTGGTGACTTACCAGCTTTTAGAGAGCCAATCAAACAGTTTCCATGACAAAACCCAACATTCTAAACTCAGGAGGGAACCAATCAGAAACAAGGGGCGGAGCTACAGTTCTTCACTCCTAGCACCCACCTGTTGTGGCCACTGCCTTGACTTTTTTGGACTCCCGTACCAAGGATGCTCCTGAATGGCGAACCATCATTGCTAAATCATCCAAAGATGAAAAGGTCATCTTCCTGTAACTCAATGACTTAAAGCCCACTATAGCAAATATCCATGACAAAAACCCAGATCAAACCACCATCAAAGAGCTCAGTGTGTTGTGAAAATTCAAAAAAACCCAAAACTGGCTTGAATAAACCTGGTTGACTTCACCAGGTTCTCATCATGGGCATGCAAATATAGAGGCTGAAAGTAAACACTCATTACATTTATGACTGTATTGGGGAAAATGAGCCACTGACACTGGTCTGTAACCCTGGGAGTAGAGACCTTCCAGAATTCCAGATTGTGGGGACACATCCCCAAATCAAATCTTTATCCAACATCATCTCAAAGCAAACCGCTGAAGCTTCTTCCAGAGCATTTTTTAGCTCTACAGCGTGATGCCCAAAGTAGCCACTCTCCTGGGGAATAAGAGTGTGTTAAGTTGTCAAAAGCCCACCCCCCCACAAAGACCAATCTATCCCCATAAAAATGGGGAAAGGGGTCAAAATTCCCCCCCCCCCCCCCCCCCACAAGAACAGAAGCCAGGCCGTGAAAGGTTGCGCTTATTAAACTTCAAAGAGAATTAGATTCCCATGTGCTGCGGTAAGCCATAGTTGTGTTAAACCTGGTTGGCTAATAAGATGGAACAAGCGGAGATTCCAGAATCCATTAAAGCAACCAGCCTCCCCATATCCTGACAACAGTGATGGAAAGTATATTCTCAGGTGGTTTGTAAATCATAATTTATGGCTTGGCAGGATATGTTAAGCCATTCTGGTTGATTCTACTACAATGCATGGCTCAGAAGGATTGAGAATGCGGTCAGTTGTGATCACGCAACAAGCCGTTGCTAAACTCCATGGGTGAACCCAACCATTAAGTTTATCCAAACTGGTGCCCAGTTAGCCAGGGAAGACCAGTTCTCCACCAGCTTGCTCTGTTCTGAACCTCAGCCTTTACTCTTCTGGGTTTTAGAATTGCAGCATTACAGTCCAAATACCTGAGCGCCTAAACCCAAAAGTTTACAGACCCAAGCAAAGTTTCCTTTGAACCACTCCAGGCACCTCGGTACCTTCTGCAGAACAAACTATGATCCAGTACCTTAAGTCAAACATCTTTGGAGTCCTTACCCTTGTTCTGTCCTCAATTTCATAAATGCGAAGCTGCATGGGAACATTAAAGCTATGCAAGATATTTCCACCAAACACCAAGGAATCCACGGGGGTGTAAACCGCATGTATCCAGCCTAGAAAGACGGAGGAGAGAGGAAAGGGTTCACATCACAACAGACAGTCATGTTGGAGATGAAGTCCACCTCTTGTCTGTCCTACAAAACTGTGTTTTTCTTCAGGATCTGCCTGAAAAACCTTTCTGTTGAAGCTTCAGCCACTGAGGCAGCACAAGCCCTGAATTGAGAATAGGGTATAAATCATTAAACTACCGAGAGGTAGAAAACGCCAGGATCAGGGATGTCCAACATTGGCAAACTTCAAAACTTGTGGACTTCAACTCCCAGAATTCCCCAGGCAGCCATTTTATGAAATTCTGGGATTTGAAGTCCACAAGGTCTTATTAAAGTTTCTAAGGTTGGACACCTCTGGCCTACATCATCTCCATAGCCAGCAGAAAAAGGGACATCGCAAGCAGATGTCCAGCACCAACGGAATGGGGTTGCGGCTTTTTTATGCAATCATTTTTCTCCCAGCGAGAACGTTAAGGTCCATTATCCGGTCCATCTCTCTTCCTTATTCTGGATCTAAGGATGGAGGCCCACCCAGTAAAGGGTTGATCTTGAAAAACCAGCTCCTGGCTCCGAAAGGGGATTTACCTGAAGGAATGAAGAAAGTGTGTCCTTGCTTCAATTCGATTCTTTGGCACAGCTCCACGCGGTCCCCCAGGAAAATGTCACTCTGCTTCCCGGAGACAACCCATTCCTCGTAGAGTTCTAGGTTCTGCAACGTGGGAGGAATCAGCCAAAAGATCTAGAACCAGAGGGAGAAAACCGGAAGGCCTCGCGCGTCACATTTAGAGGCACAAACGTTTTTAAAAGAAGCAAACGAGCACGTCCAATATTCTATTTTAAATTCAGCACGCAGCCAGGCGGCCTTTCCTAGCTTGGTGATTTTTCCCTTCGCTCAAGCCTATTTTGAGAAAAGAAAAGGGGGGGAGGGGAGGGAAACTGACCCTCCGCTCTTGAGAAGGATTATTGTTTTTAAAATAAAGGATCCCCTTCCGCAGAGACTCCGCTTACCTTTCCTCCCCGGAAAACGTGGTACCACACCGAAGTGCCTCCGAAATCAATGTGAAAATCGGTGAAGCATCCCTTCACGCTCATCAGGCAATACCTGGAAGAGAGACCCTCACTTTAAAACCCGCCGAGGAGGCGCGTCTGATGGGCATATCGTCAGCAAACCGGGGGGCCCCCTCTCCGAGGAAGGCTTCCCTGTTTGTTAGCCGGGTGGGATTTTAGGAGCAGCCGAAGGATTTCTACTGCAGGGGAGGAGGGGAAGAAGAAAAAGACGGCGAACCAGGCAATGCACCCCTCCCCCTCCTTCGCGAAGGGAAGACACCAACCGAGAGGCCGCCCGAATTAAATTGGCCATCAAGACGCGCGCGGGCTTGCCCCCGTTTCTCTGTTCTCAGCGCTCCCTTTGAAACCCCCCCAAATGAGACGCGCTTTTTCTTCCCAATCCTTGCACGGGCAAAGTTTACAAACAGTTCTGCTCGAATCTCACACTCTTCGTGGGTCGACGTTTTTGCAAAAGCTTTTCTTGGACAAGGCGAAAGTGGCTCCATTCACACACACACACACACCCTCCCTGCTCCCCGCTTTGAAAACTCTGGATTGGGAAGACTTTAAAAATAATCAGTTCTGCACCATCCCTTCTCGCCCGGATGCGCTCATTCCTACCCAGCGCCCACGATCCATCCTCCTGCCCGCCATGGGCGCCTTAAAGAGAGGCAGGAAACGTCCACAGGCTTAACACCCAACACCTCTTTTTCCTGGTTCCGGTTGCTGGCTATCCCAATCAGAACATGTGAGTGTGTGTGTGTGTCCGTCCCTGCGTGTCCTTCGCCTTCCCTACCAGACCGTGTGTGCCCCGACTGCACTCCCGAGCTCTATCCCCGCTGGCCCGGTTCCCTTCTCCCGCCAATCAACTGCCGTTTCCCCTCCCCTCTGACACCGTCCAGGTGGACGCGCCCCGCATCCTCGACAGGCTGGGGAGAGAAAGCGGGGGTGGGGGGTGGGGGGGGTGTCTGCCCTTCTCCGAGGCTTCCCTTGGCGATCTGAAAGTCTCAGGTTAGGGAAAAAGCCAAGCTGCCTAGCAACCTCTTTTGAGTTGACAGGGATATGCGGTGCTTCTGTCATGGGGAAAATGGAAAATGCGTGGGGAGGGAGGGAGTTGGGAGAGGGAGGGAAGGGGATAGAGGCTGAAGGAAGGGAAAGGGAAAGGGAGGAAGGGAAGGGAAGGGAAAAGAAAAGGAAAAGGAAGGGAAGGGAAGGGAAGGGAAGGGAAGGGAAGGAAAGGAAAGGAAAGGAAAGGAAAGGAAAGGAAAGGAAAGG
>NW_020716922.1:450009-462766 GCF_900518725.1 Notechis scutatus | reverse complement strand
GAGTTGAAGTCCACAAGTCTTGAAAGTGGCCAAGTTTGGAGACCTCTACAGTAGAATAAGGCATTGACATCAAATCACAACTTTTTTGCTTTTTCATAATAATAGGAACAAGCCATTTCTATAAAGTTCTATCAATCTAAATGATACTTTTATTTCTTTATTAAATTGATTTTGCTCGCCCATCTCATCGGCAAGGTGATTCTGGCGAGAGGATTCTGGGAGTTAGAAGTCCACAAGTTGCTAAGTTTGGGGACCCCTGTCATATATGTCATATAGCATGCTTCCATTTTAACTGCAATGCTTCTGACATGAATAAACAAACCCTGAATCTACAATGCAAAAGTTTTTCAAGTAAAAACCTGAAATCACCTGATTGTCTAGCAATCTTGGCATTGAATCCCCCCCCACCAAATTGGCCAGATTATATTTTAGCATGCCACTAATGTTGGTGGCAGAGCATTTTAACTCTTGATTTTTGTTTTGTTTTTTTCTTCTAAAAAAAAAAGTTTTCCATCTGGGGGAAGAAACCACCTTGTATTCTTCTGATGTGTAATCTATTTGTTCTATCTCAGTTCCCCTGCAAAACTGGGGGAATGTTGTTTTTTTTTGGCAGCGGAATAAAAGCCGGAAGTGTTTTTTTCTATTGTCATTTTT
This sequence comes from Notechis scutatus, assembly GCF_900518725.1. Next base: position 462,112 of record NW_020716922.1, on the reverse strand, counting down.
TTTTCTTTTTAATTGGCACGGCTAATGTTTGGTTTCAGGCAGCTTTTTAATTTCCTTTGTACCTCTTCAGGCCAGATTGAAAGGTGTCTGTGTGTTTTTTTTCCTCCGTTCCTAGCTAAATTGAGCCCGCCATTCGATAAACGCATCAGAGCCGATTCTCTTAGCGTCGCTGGGAAAAACCGTCGCTGGCTGCCACCCAAAACTCAAATCGATCTGAGAGCAATTCTTTTTTCTTTTCTTTTCTTCTTAGCTGGAAGAGGAAAAGGAGGCTCCCAGGGTGTGAATCGGAGGCCGGAATTGTATAATGCTAGAAAGAGGAGGGAGGCCTTTTGGCAGTGGTTGGTCTTTCTCTGTAAAGCAAAATTGACTTTTCCCCCCCCCACCGCTGTTTGGAAGCCTTAATGGGGACAAGAAAACAGCAGATGCAAACAAGGCTGTTCCATACGAAAACCTTTAAATACTGTACACTTGTGGCTTCTGCAGATGACATAAAAATGGATTGTCTTGGACATGAAACTGGGGGGAGCCATCACCAAGAAGTCCCCCAGCTCCACAGCAACTTGTAAAGCCGATTGAAAGTTTTCACCCCTCTGCATTCACCTTTCAGAATTCAAAAAAAAAAAAAAAAATCCTGAGCAGCAAACTTTGGTGACATAGATAGTAATGTGGGTGCTTTGTAGTCCTTTGATGCTACCTACTTTATGAGAACCCAGTTTTGGGCAAGGTGGAAATTCAAAGTTTAGGGGGTGAACATCTCAACCACCCTCCCCATTGGGGAAGGAGGAGTTTTTAAACTTTGCTGAACATTTAAACTTTTGTTTTTCTCCTTCCTTTGACAGACATCTGCTTCCTTCCTCTTTCTCCAAAGCCGGTTTTGCTCTGGCGATCCAGATATTTGAACACTTATCTTTCCTCCCTATAGTTTTGGGGTCTTCACTTGGGTTCTCCAGCGATGTTGATTTGGGATTTGATGTGTTGTGCGAATCTAGGCCCTTCCCTTTGGCAAATGATGGTGCGCTTGACTAATCATGGTTAGATAAAGCTGGATTTTGCATGAGATGCAAAATAGGATGTGAGCCGTTAATTTTATTGATGGACTGCTCTGAATGCTGCATGCTAACCAGAGTTATATTGGGGTGTGTTTTTTTGTTGTTGTTGGTTTGTTTGCTTTCCACACCAAGGCGAATAGGGTTCAATCACGGTTAAGGAATTTCCTGTATCGTATAAACACATTTGTGTAAGTTTCTTTTCACCTTTTATTCTCCTTGGTTCAAGGAACTAAAACAATACCCATATGCAATTACTGGGAAACAACCACTCATCTGAAACCTTTCTCAAGAATTGCCCACGCAGTTTCAACTCTGTGTAAGCAACGGTGAGGTTCGTATCTTTTCTTGTTTCCCAGTAAAATGGGACTTCTGGAGAAGCTTGATTTCAGGACCAGGGTTTCACGCTGTGACTTTTTTTTTTCTAAGGTTCACAAAATCCCAGTTGATTACTCAGCCTGGACCCTAAGTAAAACATGTAGATGAGCTCAGAGAAGACATTTCCTCAAGCTTTGGGTTTGATCGCAGTTCTTAAGCATCCTAATAATATTGTTTTTACCAGTTGCTCCTTCTGAACAAGGAGATTCCCTTCAGGTCATAATGTTGAGGGCCCACAAAAGCTGTAGGATGACATTCTCCTGAAATACCAACCCTAGATAACAACAACAAGGCCAGCTTGGAAGGCTCTCAGCCTGGAGAACGTCAACTGCAGTAGACCTCAGACCAATGGGACGGCTCACTTTGTCCACGAACTAGCTCGATCCCCGTGCTTCACTACGAAACTATGTGGTCGGGCTTAGTTTGGGGGGAGGAAAATAAAGTGAGGATATTCTGCCTACCAGCATCCATTGGTATTCATCTGGCTAGCATCCTGTCATTGTGTGAGGGAGTTGAGGGCTGTTTGGAAAGTGAAACGGTACATGCTGTGTGAGCAAAAAGGAGACAGCAAGGAGCCTGGGCGTGGCTTAGCTCAACTGTTCTGGACTAAAGCTGCTTGGTGTTCTGAAACTAAAACTGAAACTTCTCTGCTTGTGTTTGGCCTTTGGAAGAGATTTCTTTTTTTCAGGTGGGGAGGGGGAGTAGAACTCCTTAGCATCAGAGCGCGTTAATAGTAACAATATAGGAAATACTAAATGCTCTGATAGTCATTTGGAAAAATCCTTTCTTAGTGAGCCCCTAGAAGCTAAGAGGAACATATGTGCCAAATTTCAAGTTTGTAGGCTTTATGGTGCTGGAGATTTTGTGATGATTTATTTATTTATTTTTGTCAATTGCTTACAAGTTAATAGGTATAAGTATATATATAGTTATGAATACATGAAATGGGTACATATAAGAAAAATAAAAGAAACAATAGGACAGGGACGGTAGGCACGTTGGTGCACTTATGCACAACCCCCTACAGACCTCTTAGGAAAGGGGTAAGGTCAATAGTAGACAGTCTAAGGTTAAAGTTTTTGGGGTTTGGGGAAGAAACCACAGAGTCAGGTAGAGGATTCCAGACATTGACCACTCTGTGGCTGAAGTCGTATTTCCTGCAATCAAGTTTGGTGCGATTAACCTTGAGTTTGTATCTATTGTGTGCTCTTGTGTTGTTATGGTTGAAGCTGAAGTATTCATTGACAGGTAGGACATTGTAATGTATGATTTTATATACTATATTTAGATCGGACCGAAGACGGTGTAGTTCTAGGTTTTTTAGGTCTAGAATTTCGAGTCTGGTGGCATAAGGTCTTCTGCAACGGGTAGAGGAGTGGAGAACTCTTCTTGTGAAATATTTCTGGACTTTCTCAACTGTATTATTATCAAATACGTAATGTGGGTTCCAGACTGATGAGCTGTATTCAAGTATTGGTCTAGCAAATGTTTTGTACGCTCTAGTTAGTAGTGTGATATTACCAGAGAAAAAGCTCCATAGGATTAGGTTAACAACTCTTAACGCCTTTTTGGCTATGTAGTTAGTGGGCTCTAGCACTTTAGGTCATGATGATGACCTATCATCATGCATGAGCGGTCTTTTGCTCTTATATAGAGAGATAAAGGGGACACCACCAATAAGGCCCTGTCGTTCAGCCTCCAAAGCTCTTTCAGAACCTTTCCTTCGTTGTCTGCTCCATTCCAGGTGGCCATGGTGGAAGTCCAGCTAGACGCAGAACACGACTACCCTCCGGGACTCTTGATAGCCTTCAGCGCTTGCACGACCGTCCTGGTGGCCGTCCACCTCTTTGCCTTGATGATCAGCACCTGCATCTTGCCCAACATCGAGGCCGTCAGCAATGTCCACAACCTCAACTCCGTCAAGGAGTCGCCCCACGAGCGCATGCACCGCCACATCGAGCTGGCCTGGGCTTTCTCCACCGTCATTGGGACCCTGCTCTTCTTGGCCGAAGTGGTCCTTCTCTGTTGGGTCAAGTTCCACCCGCTGAAGAAGAACACGGGCGCCGACATGCAGGCGAGCAACGGCACCATCACCGCTGGCGAGGCCGCCGCCATCACCTCCACCACCATCATGGTCCCCTTCGGCGTGGTCTTCATCATCTTCGCGGTCCACTTTTACCGCTCGCTGGTGACTCACAAGACGGATCGGCAGTTCCAGGAGCTGAATGAGCTGGCCGAGTTTGCCCGCTTGCAGGACCAGCTGGACCACAGAGGGGACTCCGTACCTTCTCCCAGTGACCGTTTCGTCTAGAAAGCGTCGAGGAGATCTAAGGTGGTGGAGCCCGCCCGTTTCTCCTGACCTTCCCGAATTTGTCTGAGCCTGTAACCTTTGTGTAAGGAGAGGAGTTACAGGAACGGAACTTCTTAAAGAGCTTTTCAGAAATAATAATTAAACCAATAAAAGGCAAAAGAGTGGCTCTCTCGTCACGTTGTGGAATGCCAACCTCTGGGAGCCCTGTCCATCCATCGCCCACCGTTTTCCTGGCCCTGCCTTCCCTTGCCGTGAACCGGGGCTGTTTCCTTTTCAAAATGGCGGTTCCTTAGAATTAGAATTCTTTTTATTGCCCAAGTGTGATTGGACACACAAGGAATTTGTCTTCCATCAACAGAGAAAATAGGGAAAGGGAAGGTGGGGAAATTAGAAATTGGGAAGGAAGGAATTGGACTCTTTTGGGTCAAATAACAGGTTGGCTGGAGTCGTGCCCTGCCTGAAAGCATTAAGTTCTTGGGTCTAAGTTTGGTTTTGCTGACCAGCCAAAGCGAAATAGGCAAGAGAGGGACACACATAGCCAACCCCCAACCACTGGCCAGCCCTTAACAAGCTTCTAAGAAACATTATTATTTCGATTTGTTTCCTTGCTCCGTTTTTTATTTTGGTGACTCCTGGTGTCAAAAGATGGTAGGTTTCAAAAAAAATTTCCTGCAGGCTCCTTATGAGCCTCTGGAAACCTGGAATGCAGGCGTGTTTGAACTGGAGAGAGCTATTTCGGGGTGTGTTCCCATAGGAAAACACACTTGTACTCCTATGTGTGTGTTCACAATTGTGTTCTTTGAAGTCCTTGTTGCCTTTATAAAATACTCTGCCCGCCTTTCTTATTCTTATAACGGGCATCCTCCAAAACAGTTTAAAAAAGGAAAACACTTTCCAGACTTCCCAATGATACAAACTTTTCAACAGCAACAACAACAACAAAAAAAAAAAGTCAAACCCTTAACCCACACAGTGGCTGAGCAATAGGAAAATCTTTGCGAGTCAGGATGAGAACCAGGAAAGGAGAGGTGCTGTCTGGGGAATTCTGGGAGTTGAAGTCCACCCTTCTAAAAGTGGCCAAGGTTGAGAAACACTGCTTTTTGGCAGCGATTATTTGGACTAGCACTGATGGTGTTATCTAGTTGGGGAATGAAATGTCTGTTGAAAATAACCAAGCTCAAAGAGAATCAAGGACCTCTCATCAATCAGTTAATCAGAATAGAGCTAGAAGGGACCTCGGAGGTCTTCTAGTCCAACCCCCTGCTCAAGTAGGAAACCCTAAACCAAGGGTCTTCAAACATGGCAAGTTTAAGACTTGTGGACTTCAACTCCCAGAATTCCTGAGCTAATGTGACTGGAGGAGGGATTCTGGGAGCTGAAGTCCACAAGTCTTAAAGCTGACAAGTTTGAAGACTCCGGAATAGATAGATAGATAAAGAGAGGTTGATAGAATAGAGAGAGAGAGAGAGAGAGAAAGAGAGAATAGCTAGATAAAGTGAGGTAGAATAGATAGACAGACTGTGATTTTCTAATAGTGATAAGTTTGATATTGGTTGACATAATAATAATAATACAAGTCCCAACATTTTTAAAGGCTCTTGGAATTGTGGCTTGGAATATATGTTGAACAGTTTTTACAATGCTACTGAGAAAAGTGACTTACGACCGATCCTCAGAGTTATTACCATTGCAGAATCTCCATATAATCAAAATTCAGCGGCTTGGCAACCAACAGGTATTTAAAATGGTTGTACCATCCCAGAGTCACATAATCCCCATTTGAGACTTTCCAGGCCTGCTTCCAACAAGCAACGTCGATGGGGAAATCCAGATTTGCTTAACAACTGCATGATTCAGTTAATGGCTGCCGTGCTTCATTCCACAACCGTGGCAAAAGAGGCCAGAAAATCAGGCGTGAATCTCTTAACTGTGGCTTTGCTTAGCCGTGGAAATTCTAGTTCCAACTGTCATAAGTGCACAACTGTCTGCACTCCTTTACGGTCATAATCGATCCAGGATCCATTGGGGTTCAATTAGCCGAGAATCTCCGCTTGGTCTCCTATCCATCCCTCCGTTTCAGCTGCTAAACTACCCCTCTTAAGGAAGGAAGAAGGAAAAAAAAAAAAAACAAGGAAAAGGCCAAAAGACAGCCAGGGTAATATATTCCAAGGAATAGCATCCATCAGAGACCTTTCTGTTAAAAAGCAACCTTGGCCAGAGAAATATCTGCAGTATTTGAGTCATCCCCGTTCTTTCTGAGGCTGAGACGTGAATAGTTCGGCGTTCTGTAATATCAGAACAGCTTCTTCTAAGACTCCATCTGGATCAGCCAGTTCAACCTGGAAAGAAAAACGAAAGCATTTAGTTGACCAACTTAAAAGACAAGTTTGCTGTCAGGCTATTTATTGTTGTTGTTTTTTAAATTTGATCCATTTGCAGCCCAGATTAACTTAATAACCATGTTACTCATTTAACAACGGCACTGATTTGCTTCACAAATGTGGCAAGAAGAAAAAGCCGTACGCCGTATACTACGAACAGTCGCTAAACAATGCTTGTAGGTCAACGGCTGCCTGTATATAATCAGGGAGCAAACCCCACTCCCTTCTAGCACTGATGATATTACCAAGTTGGGTAATGAGACGTTTACAAGAAACTCACCAAGCTCAGAGAGCACCAAGGAGCCCACAACGCTGCCTTCCTCCTCCTCCTCCTCCTGCTCCACCTCCTCCTTTCTGCAAACCCCTCTCCCTTCTAGCACTGATGATGTTACCTTGTTGGGTAATGAGACGTCTACAAGGAACTCGCCAAGCTCAGAGAGCACCAAGGAGCCCACCCCTCAACCCTGAGTTTCTTCTGTTGGGAATTTCAGCTTTATCTGATGACTTATGAGCTAAGCTGTTTATGAGCTAATCTGTTGGCAAGGGTTTATTAGCCCAGTTCTAAGCATGGCTGGCTGGGGGATTCTGGGAATTGAAGTCCACCCATCTTAAAGCTGGCAACGTTGAGAAACATTGCTTTAACCTTAAGACCCAAATTCATAGGAAGGAGAATCTCTGGGAACTGGACCCCCACGGACTGCGACTTACCTTGGGGATGGGATATTGAGTGGGCACTGGAGCTTCATCCCGGCCAAAATCAATCATGGTGCCACACTTCGGTATGTCTGCCACCCAGTAGCCATCGTAGACTTGGCCGGTGTCTAGGTAGATAAACTTTCCCGGACCGTGCTTCTTTCCATCTTTCCATGAGCCTTCGTAGCGGTTTTCATTTTCTGCGACAGAGAGAGAGAGAAAGGAGAAAGAAAAATGTTGGTTTTCGTCGTTGCCGCCAAAATTTCCCTTTTTAAATTTACATCGTGGACTGAGAAACGCGAGAAAGTTTCGCTTAGGTGCCCCAAACTTAGTACGGAAGGCAAAGTAGCCTTGGTTGAGACTCCTCCGTTTTTAAAATGTAGAGTAAATTTAACTCTCGTCAATGTTGTGGTTCATTGCACAGTGAGCCAGATGTTCAGGCTGGATTTGGCACTTCTATCTACTTTTCAAGTCCTTCCCAAGGCAGGTAGGCAGATGTTGACGTTCAATAGTGTGAGTGGTTCTCATTGCAGGATTTGAGCTGTTCCAAGTCAAGCTGCCTTTTGCAATTGACCGATGGTAAACTTGTCAATGCCGAATTCAAACATAATAATCCGTTCCCTTTCCTCTTTCTCGCAGAGGGTCTTATCAGCCTGAGATAAAGTTGTTTAAGAACCCAAAACACAATGCCAAAGAGGACAACGGATTAATCAGCTGCCCTGGGAGGGAAGTAAAACAGATTTGGCCAGATTTGGATCCAGGAGAATGTTTTTTTTTTATTGCGAGAAAATCAAATTGCAGGGCATCCTGGGATGCCGCCTCTCTGCTTCTCCGGCCTTTCTGTAACAGTGAAGTAAGTCAAACCTGCATTAATGGCCAGTGTCGGGTTGCAAGCATGGAGCCAGGATGGTCTTGGACAGCACTTCCATCGTAATCCCAAACGGGAGATTTGCCAACCTCGTGCCTCCCACCACCGGCAGCCTGGAGGACATTGGCAACTGCCGAGGCCGATAAAATTAAACCCAGCGAGCTAATTTTAGCCTAAGGAAAAATCCAGGCGATAAGAGAGGCTCCATTTCGGAAAGCCTTTGCAAAACCTTGAAAAAGGTCGAAACGCTTCAGCTTTGTCAAAGGGCTCCTGTCCAGAATTCCATAAAACTTGGCAAAAGTGATTCTTCCTTCAGAAATTAATCTTTGGTTTCCATCGAGGTGCCAAGAGCTGAGAGGCCGATGGGATTAACCCCATTTCCACCCCATAATATACCCTTCCCTGATCCCATTAAGCTCCAGATACTGCTATCCCCATTATTAAAATGTAAAATGATATTTTAAAGCTCGGGCTTCAGACTTGTCCTTGTTCCAAAACAGCAATCTCCCTCTTCTTCCGGCCATCTCTTTATCTTCGCCACAACCCCCATGGGTGGGATTCTACCGGTTCGCACCTATTCGCTAGAACCGGTTGTTAACATTCTAAGCAGTTCGGAGAACCGGTTGTTAGAAGAAATTACTGGGCTAATCCTGTAAGGAAGGCAGGAAGGAAACATTCTGGTGTTGCTTACAGAAACTGCCTCTCCGTTAACCCTTATTACATTCTTGGCAGGACTAGACTTCCTGTCTCTGGAACGTCTCTGGAGTTTTTTTCCCCCTCCTTTGCTGGTACTTTGCTTGTGTGGAGTGACCATTCAAAGTTGCAATGGCACTGAAAAAAGTGACTTATGACCATTTTTCACACTTACGACTGTTGCAGCATCCCCACAGTCATGAGAGGCCATGGGGATGCGTGTCTCAATGTGAGTGATATTGAGTTGGCCATGCCCAGCCAATAACATGACCACCAAGCCACATCCACTCAGTCACATAACCACCAAGCCACGCCCACCAACTAAGCCACACCCACAGAACTGGTTGTTAAAAAATTTGAATCCCACCCCTGCACAACCCCTTGAAGTACAGGCCATCCTCACCCATTCAGTGACCACTCAACGTTGCATCGGTACTGAAAAATGGGACCATTTTTCATGCTTACAACCTTTCTGGCATCCCCCCCCCCAATGGTCAGGGGTCAAAATTTGGATGCTCGACAACCTGGCCCACGCTTATGACCGTTGCTGTGCAGTCTCTTTATCTAACAATCCTTTTGCCGGCCTCTCTTTTGCTCCCAAAGTCCTTCTCACATACTATTTAAAATCCGGCCGTCGACGCAGCCAAGTTGGACACTTACTAAGGCGGAACATCCCTTGGCCTCCGGGTTTGTCTTCGGACCACTGGCCTTCGTAGATGGCCCCGTCTTTGTAGTACATCCGCCCCCAGCCGTGTCGCTTCCCCCAGGCCCATTCGCCTTCAAAATACTCTCCCTCGGAGTAGAACTTCACTCCGTAGCCCTGGAAGTGTGAAAGAGTCAGGATGAGAGGAACGGCCGTGGCTGACTCGGGCGTGGAATGACACGGGAGGGAATCGTGGTAAATCCCATTCAGAAAGGGTCACGCTCTCTACCACTTCCTCAGTTCAAACTCTTAAATGCTACATGCAAAATATTTGCCCTGGGGGGGTCCAATCTTGGTAATGTTTTAAGACTTGTGGTTTTCAAACTCCCAGAATTCCCCAGTCCAGACTTTCTAATAAGTTTGCTTCATGTGTTATACCATAGTTTATTTAAACCACGATTTGTTGGTCTTGCAAATGAGGAAGGGCATTCCTAGTTTGTCCTGCTTCTCCTGGAGATATTTGGAGCAGCCATCCAAAGAAGACAGAAAAATCCAAGCTAGAACATCAAACCCACCATCATTCTTTTCTTTTATGTACACTGAGAGCATTTGCAACAAGACAAATTCCTTGTGTGTCCAATCACACAGCCAATAAAGAATTCTATTCTATCCTATCCTATCCTATCCTATCCTATCCTATAAAATCCCATTTTATAAATAACAAACCATGGTTTCCTCCACACGGTAACTCTAAAACATTTGTGGCTGTCTAGTGAAATAATTCCATTCTCCCGTCACACTCCACACACACACACCCCAAAAGCAAAATTCTGGCCCAATTAAAAAGCAAAGAAACTCACCCACATTTTGTCATTTTTCCACCAGCCGGAATATACTTTCTTATAATCTTTTGTCACGGGGTCCGGAATACTGTAAGTCCCGAAGCCGTCCCGTTTTCCGAATTTCCAGTCTCCGCTGTAGATCGCTCCGGATTTTTTCCATATTTGTGTTCCTTTGCCTGCCAAGGTTCACGAGGCAGAAAAAAAAAATTGGCTTAGTTAAACAGCTTTGCAGGTGAGATGTGGGTGGAAGCCAAACGTCCAACAGGTTGCAGTTGCCCTCCTTTCCCCTCTTACCCTGTTTGACGTTGTCCAGCCATTCTCCGATATAACGGTCTCCGTTGACAGCGTAAACTGTGTGCCTCAACCCGCACTTCTGCGCCTTCCGATCCCATTCGTGCCAAAGGGGGTCGACTCTTCGGGGGTATTTGACGATGGGCATCTCGTCTGGAGCCAAGAAAGGAGGAGAGAGAGAGAGAAAGATGGAACTATCGCCCAGAGCCCAGAGGGGGTGGGCCCAGCCCTGAATTTATGCATTATTTATTTATTTAATGTCTGTGCTGCCCGCCGCTGTAAGCCACTCTGGGCGGCTTACAGCGTAATGAAAACGGAATACGAAACCATTAAAAAGTAAGAAAGGTGGCATAAAGACTAGGAAAAAAGAAAGAGGACAGGTAATGAGGGGCTGGCAATCCGATTCGAGTCGAAATGGGACAGGAGATTCAAAGACAAAAGAGAAAGAAAGAAAGAGAAAAACAGGAGGAAGGAAAGAAAAGAAAGGGAGAGGAAGGAAGGAAGGAAAAAGGAAGTAAGGAACGAAAAAAGGAAGGAAGGAAGGGGGGGAAAAGGAAAGAAGGAAAAAAAGGAAGGAAGGAAAGTACAAAAGTTATTGCAGTCTTAATGAGGAAAAAGGCGTCGTTGGAAAAACAGGCGTCTCATATGGAGCAGCTTATTCCACGGTTCCCAGATCAGAGGGGAACAAGACTGCCTCTGAACATGTGCAGTTCTTTTCAATGACCCATAGGCAGCCGCCACACCACCTGTGGGAAAGGGTGTCCCACATAACACCCAGCCACAGGCCCTTGGTGGGATTGGGCCAACTTCAATTCTGATGCAGTTTTAATGATGTCCCCTGCCCTGATCCTCATGTGCTCTAAGCTCTCGGCTCTTCCGCCATGGGGCCCGAAATGAGCCCCCTTTGGCTGGATGGGCACCGCGCCCTCATCAGCCTGGGTTCATAAACCGCGATGCCCAGGTAGGGGCCAACCCGTTGAGCCCAACCTCGTCAAGCCAACCTCTCGATCGCTTGCCACCACCTGTGAGTCTGGCTGGAGACTGGCATCTCAGCCCCCACAAAATGAGCTAACCGTCCCAGGCTCCTGTTTCTGTTCTTGACACCTGGGAGCGGAGGTGATTCCGAGGGGATGTTCCTTCTGCTCCTCCTCCCTTGTCAACTGCCGTCCCCGAAGCAGCCCTGCTGGTGTGGCCCTCCCATGGAGCAGGGCTGAGGGCTCCTGAGGTCATCACGACATCAAGAGGCTGCCCTTATGATGAGGCACTGATCTCCCAGGAGATGTGCGGCCAGACCTGCCCGCCTCTTCCAGTTCCAACCCACCTGGATGGATGTTGCTGGTGGAGCCCACCTTTCCTGGGACACTCTCTCTCTCTCTCTCTCTCTCTCTCTCTCTCTCTCGTGGGGAGGGAGCCTGGCCAGGTAGACCCCCTCAGCCCATCCTTCATCCCCTGTCCATGGCTTTCTTCCAGGCTCTTGGGACGGCACTTCGCAATGTCAGGAACTCCCCGCGAACGACCTCTTCTCTACTATCCACTATTGACCTCACCCCTTTCCTAAGAGGTTTGTAAGGTGCGTGCATAAGCGCACCATCGTGGCTACCGTCCCTGTCCTATTGTCCCCATTTATTCGTCCCTATTTCCTGTATTCTTACTCATGTTTATACTTATATCTATTATCTTGTAAGCGATTGACACATCTAAATAAATAAAATAAAAAATAAAAGAAGGAAGGAAAGAAGGAAGGAAGGAGAACAGGGAAGGAAGGAGAACAAGGAAGGAAAGGAAAGGAAAGGAAGAAGGGAGGGAAGAAGGAAAGGAAAGGAAAGGAAGGGAGGGAAGAAGGAAAGGAAAGGGAAAGGAAGGGAGGGAAGAAGGAAAGGAAAGGAAGGGAAGGGAAGGGAAGGGAAGGGAAGGAAAGGAAAGGAAAGGAAAGGAAAGGAAAGGAAAGGAAAGGAAA
>NW_020716922.1:420645-449999 GCF_900518725.1 Notechis scutatus | reverse complement strand
AGAGAATACCCATTCCTAAGAGGTCTGTAAAGGGCGCACATAAGCGCACCATCGTGCCTACTGTCCCTGTCCTATGGCCCCCATTTATTCGTCCCTATTTCCTGTATTCTTACTCATGTTTATACTTATATCTATTATCTTGTGATTGACAAATCAAATGAATAAATAAAATTAAAAAAGGAAGGAAGGAAGGAAGGTGAACGGAATGGAAAGGAAGGAGAGAAAAGAAGGGAGGGAGAAGAGAAAAGAAGGGAGGGAGCATGAGGAAGGAAGGAAGGAAAGGAAGGGAGAGAATATCCATTCCTAAGAGGTCTGAAAAGGGCGCACTTAAGTGCACCATCATGGCTACGGTCGCTGTCCTATTGTCCCCAATTACTCGTACCCATTTCCTGTATTTATATTTACGTTTATCTTGTAAGCTATTGACAAATAAATAAAATTTAAAAAGGCCACAAATAAATAAATAAAGGTAACCATGTAAATAGTGGCCCACCTTGGACCGGCCATTGTAAGCTCAGGGGGCTCCAATCCAGGGCACTGAGCTGGTCCATCCCGGTGGGACTGCAGGGCCCTGGTGCGGTCATCTACACTCAGCCCAGTCCCAGGAAGCTTGTGCGGCCAGAGAAGTGGCCATAGCAACCCAGCAGAGCCACAAGGCAGCCACATCCTGACCGTTTCCTGCCCTCCAGAGGCCTTTCTGGCGAATGGCAGCTTTCCCAGGGCCACGGGGAGACGGGCTCCGGATTGGTCCCGATCAGAGCTTCAACCTGGGCGCAGTTCAAGACACACCTGGCGGCTGCAAATAATTTCCTTTCCTTTCTTCCTTTCCTCTCTTCTCCTTTTCTTTCCTTCTTTCTGTTTCATTTTCCTTTCTTTTCCTCTCCTTTACTTTCTTCCTCTTCTCCTTTTTTTCCCTTCTTTCCAGTTCATTTTCCTTTCCTCTCCTCTCTTTTCTGTTTCATTTTTCCTTTCTTTTCCTTTCCTCCTTTGTTTCATTTTTCTTTCCTTTCCTTTCTTCCTCTTCTTTCTTCTTTTCTTTCCTTTCTATTTCATTTTTCTTTCCTTCCTCTCCTCTCTTCTCCTTTCCTTTTCTTTCCTTCTTTCCAGTTCATTTTCCTTTCCTCTCTTCCATCTTCTTTTCTTTCCTCCTTTGTTTCGTTTTCCCTTTCCTCCCTCTCCTCTCTTCTCCTTTTCTTCCCTTCTTTCTGTTTCATCTTTTTTCCCCTTTCTTCCTGTCCCCTCCCCTGTCCTCCCCTTTCCCAAACCGCCTCTCCGATTCCCGCGCACGGTGTCAAAGGACGGCGAGCGAAGGGTTAACCGGGGGTGGGCGGGGCCCGTGGCCTCCTTGGGGGCGTGGCCAAGGGGGTGGGGGGGCTGAAAAGAGATGGTCTGAATTTCAGCCAATCGGTTCCGAGTAGGCGGGGTCGGTGGGGGGGGAAAACAACCAAGGAGCCGCGCCTGCGCCGTCGGGCGTTCCCAGGGGGGTGGAGGGAGCGGCGATGAATTAACCTTGCGGTGCGGCGAGGGGGCGGGGCCGAAGGGGCGGGGCCTGAATCAACGCGTTGCGGGGCTGGAAGCCGGGGGGGTCTTGCGGGGGTCCCGGCCCCGCGCCATGCAGGACGCCCTGGACGCCTGGCAGGAGCTGCAGGATGACTTCCACCAGCTCCAGGTAGGGCCAGTCGCGAGGAGGGGGGGGCCTGGATAGAAAGGGGTCCCCGCTTCCACACAGCCCCCCCAGGCTGCTCTATGCAACGGGCACCCCCAGACCCTCGCTTGGGGAGGGGGGCTCCCCCAACTCCACCGAACTTTCCTCCCGCAAGGCAGCACCGAGCCTGCCCTGCGTCATTTTTGCTTTGATTTTTTTGGGGGGAGGGGGGTAAATCCCCTGCAGGGAGGAAGCAGAAAATTAGGTGGGTGGGGGGGTGCTTGGTGGTCTCTTCTCCCCCTCCAATCCCCCCTCCCCCCACAATGAAGCTGCCCCCGGAAGAGCTGGAAAAGGCTGAGATTTGCTCGAAATCCCTCCTTGGGAGAAAACAGATCATCAGAGGGATCTTGTAGGTCATCTAGTCCAACCCCCCCCCACCCCGCCCAAGCGGGAGACCCTACCCCATTTCTGACAAAGCAGCTGGAGTTCAGATGACTCCCATACCCATCATCCCCCAGCCGGCAGGTAGAGCCCAGCCCTTCCTGGGTTGGAGTTCTGGGGGTGGGCTTTAAAGGAAGATTGACTGGAGGGCGGGGTGTAAGGAAAGCAGTGGGTTGAGTTTTAAACTTGCCAAGTTTGAAGACCCTTGTGATAGATACATAGATAGATAGATGATAGATAGTTTAATAGATACATAGATAGGTAGGTAGGTAGGTACAGAGGGAGAGAGATGATAGATAAATTGATAGGTGATAGATCAAACTTGGCAACTTTAAGCCTTGTGGACTTCAACTCCCAGAATTCCTTCTCCAGTCATGTTAGCTCAGGAATTCTGGGGGGTTGAAGTCCACAAGGCTTAAAGTTGCCAATTTTGAAAACCCTTGTGCCCTAGAACAGGGGTCTCCAACCAGAGGTGGGATTCAACCGGTTTGAACTGGTTCAGGCGAACCGGTTGTTCCGGCGATTAGTTGGCCCGACCCGGCCCTGGCCTAGTCTGTCAGAAGGCAGGGGAAGGCAGATGACCAACATTGGGACTTCTTCCTCTGCAGTTCCTCCACTGTGTAAAGTCCTGGTAATCTGTTTAATTTAATTTTAATTGAGTGGGATTTAATACATTTTAAATCAGAGAATTCTGACTGTGAAAAAACCGTGTTTTGCAGCCCAGCTGATATGCGTGGCACAGCTGCGCCTCAGCTGTTTTTTTTTCTCACCGGGGGCTGCAGCAGAAGGTAGGTTGTAGAGCTGAAATTGGGCAGTATTCACCGAACCGATTGTTACACCGGTTGAATCCCACCACTGTCTCCAATCTTGGCCACTTTAAGACTTGTGGAGAGACCCCTACGCTAGAACATTCGATATGGCCTTTGAAATTTGAAAGGACGATGGTGGTTGGCAGCTGTCCTTTGCGCCTACCCTCGGCTTGCCCTGTCCCTGGTATCCACCTGATACTTGTCCTTCACCAAGTTACCTCTTTAGGAAAAAAAATATTCCTGGTTGCCCGGCCGCTAAATTCCTTCTCTGATTGACAAAAGCTTCTGTCACGACTCCCTTAAAAAAGGACTCGTGTTTAAAGGACCAAGGGGTCAGATTTGAAAAGTCACTTGTGGGCTTCCACTCCCAGAATTCATTAGCTAACATGACTGGAAGAAGAATTCTGGGAGTTGGAAGTCCACCAGTCTTAAAGCTGTCAAGTTTGAAGAGCCCTGGGGTAGGGTCTCCTGCTTGGGTGCAGGGGTTGGACTAGATGGCCCACAAGGTCCCTTCCAACCATTTATCCCAAGGGTCTTCAAACTTGGCAAGTTTAAGACTTGTGGACTTCAACTCCCAGAATTCCTGAGCTAACTTGGCTGGAGGAGGAATTCTGGGAGTTGAAGTCCACAAGTCTTAAAGCTGTCAAGCTTGAAGACCCCTGACATAAATATTTAATAAATTTAGGAAATGGTGCCAGGGGGAAATCGTCCCATGGAACCAGTCCTGACGTCGTTCCTTTTTTTCAAGTTAAGATGGAATTGGCGCCGACCGAACTCGTCGAAACCTAAACCGGCAAATGTCCCGTTGTTAAGGCCTCTCATTTAAAATAAATTTCCCGCTGCTCTGAATCTAATGCGCCTTTCAAACATTTATAGGAAACCCACAAAACTTACAAGCAGAAATTGGAGGAGCTCACAAGCGTGCAGGCGGCCTGCAGCAGTTCCCTAAAGAAGCAGAAAGAGAGGCTGAAGGAGTTGCAGAAAAACTTCAAAAGGTAATAAATGTCTTCCCCATGCAGGTAGTCCTCGGGTTACAACGGTTTGTTTAGTGACCGAAGTTACTGGAAAAAAAGGGACTTACGGCCATTTTTCGCGCCACCGTTGCAGCATCTGTGTGATCATGTGATCGAAATTCAGGCGCTTGGCAGCTGGCCCGTCTTTACGATGGCCATAGCATCCCCAGGATCACGTGAGGGAAGCCCCATTCACTTAATAAACGCGTTCCTAACTTAACAACTGTAGTGATTCGTTTAATAACCGTGGCAAGAAAAAGGTGCACGGCTCATTGAACAACTGCCGTGTTTAGCAATACCAATCTTGGCCTCTCAATTGTGTCAAGGACTACCTGGACAAGTGATTGGAGAATATGAATTATGATACAGCCGGGGGGATGGATGAAAACCATGGTCAAGTGTGACAAGGAATGATGTGCCTAGCTGTCAAGACTCCGGCAGTTACCGCCATTTAAAGCATGAGTCTCAAGCCAACTTCCAAAGTTTTGAGA
This sequence comes from Notechis scutatus, assembly GCF_900518725.1. The sequence continues at coordinate 445,600 of NW_020716922.1, read as the reverse complement.
TTTATTAGGAGTGAACATGCCGGCATTGCCTGGGTGTAGCCGACTCTGAGACGCATCATTCATTGTCCCCCTTGACCCTGGTTTTCCACCCACCCCCTGGGTGTATCATAATTCATATTCTCCAATGGGACACATCCATAGACCAGAGTCATCAATCATGCTCTCCAGTTAGATTTTTGCACGGCAGAAACTTCAGTCACCTAGAAACTATCTTTGAAAAACTATGGAATGCAAGCTCCCCACTGCTCCCCACTCCCTGTCTGTTGGCAACTCTAAAAGGACCAGAGAAATAATTTATGAGTTGACAGGTAGACTTACGACCACAATTTCTATTGCCAGGGGAGACCTTTGTTAAGTGAATCCTGCCCTGCTTTATGACGGTTATTAAGTGAGTTGTGGTTAAAAGAGAAATTGTCTTTTAGCTCCTGAGCACGTACAAAGGACCTTGGATGCAATAGCCACAGTTAATACAGGCAGGTCCTGGACTTAACGTCCACAGTTCAGCCCAAAGCTTCCGTTGCTGCGCAAGACGCAATTTCTCTTGCTCAAACAAGGCAGTTGAGTTTTGCCCCATTTTATGACCATAGAAAATATGAGTTGACACCTTGCTTACTGCTTTCAGCTGCTGTGATTGGCTGGCAGGCTCTTATTTTTTTACACACCTATGCTTGTGTTCCTTCCCTCCCCAACGTCCAGATGCGACAGCCAGGGCAGCTCAGAAACGGAGCTCATCCTGCAGATCAACAACCAGATCCGCGATCACCAGAATGTTTTCTTCGACATGGAGGCCTATTTGCCAAAGAGGAACAGGTAGGCGTGGTACCTGAAGCCCATCAGGAGCTGTACGCACGGAGGTTATGCAGAGAGGTGTTATTACAAGAGAAACAGGTGTTTTTCAAACCCTCCCGGGGGACCTGGCGTCCTTTTAGCAGAAAGCAAAACCTCCCGTCAGGAGAGCTGAAAGCAACATGTTGCAGAAGCTTTCCAGAATCAATTCTGATCCATCTCTAAATCCAGAGTTGCCACAATTGGAGAGGTGCAGGAGATGTTTGCCGATGGAAGGGTATTGGCAGGTGTTGTGGCCCGCAGAGCTGGCGGCAGACTCAGACAGTGAGGAGGTTGGGGAGGAGAATGGGCCAATCCTGGAATCCGGGGAAGGATGGGGCCAGGGCCATCCAACACTTATCAGCTGCCATTGGAGATCAGTGGGGAAGAAGAATAGCTGGAGCCTGTTCCCAGTGTGTGCATGCACAGAGCTGCCAGAAGGGAAGTGTTAAGGAACAAGGGTCAAAGAGTCTGCTTGGTGATTTTGTGAAGCCTAGGTCAGAACAGCAGGGTTCAAAGAGCGTCTGGGCAGGGGCTTCTGTTGTTGAAGCTCCTTCTTGATGTCCACCTTCATGTCCACCTTCACTTGAAACCATCCTAGCTGAGGATCGAGCCCGTACAGACCTGCCCAGGTCATCCGTGGGGGGGCAGGAAGGTCCCCAACAAGCCAAGCCACAGAGGGGCTAAGAGGGAGCGCTGATGGGCCTACTTGTAGAAGGATCTCTGCACCGTTTGGCACCCAGGGCCAAAGTTTTATTGAGTTCCCTTGTTGCTCTATAATGAGGGCTTTTGAGATTAGATTGCCTCTTTCTTCTGCTGTTTCATTAAGGCCCTGATTATTTTACTATAATAAAATAAAATGATTTTATTATTTTTATGTTTATTAGTAAGTTTCAGCTACCCAATTCCATCCGGAGTCGTGCATTTGAGGTAGGCGGCCGTGTAAACCTAGTTTAAAAAATGAATTTAAAAAAACTGCTTTTATTGGCTGGATCAAAGGGCGTTATAAATATGACTCCAATGTGTTGGGATTAAAATTTCCACCCACCTTGACTTGCAATGCAGCCAGGTCTCGACTTACGACCATAACGGAGCCCAAAATTAGGATTGTAACTCATGCCGATCATTCAGCGGGTATCATGTGATCATTATTTATTTTATGACCTTTCTGCAGTGGTTATGCCATAGTCGTTAAGCAAACACAGTTGTTAAACAAATCTTGCCTCCCCGAATGGATAATTGTTGCCAGAAACGTCCACTGATGTCTGATGTTTTCTACTGATGTGATTTGTTATATTTTTTCCCCTTTCAGTCTGTACTTAAATCTGGTGTTGGGGAACATTAATGTCACTCTGCTAAGTGAGCAAGCCAAGTAAGTGAATTCTCTGCTATTTTAGATTATTTCTATATAGTGTAGTTTAACTTATTATCATTGCATCTCGTGCAATGAAATTAAATACCATCTTCAGTGTACATTATGACTATGAAAATAAAACACAAACGTACATCCTTCACATTCTATATATATTGAATTGAAAACCCTTGATATTGCATGAATATTGCACTGTACAGTAGAATTCAATAGAGTTCCTACCCTGGGATAGAAGCTGTTTTTCAGCCTATTTGTCCTTGTTTTTATTATTATCCTGTACCGCCTGCCAGATGGTAATAGTTCAAAAAAAAAAAGGGTTCCCAGGATGAGATGGATCTTTGAGAATGTTTTAAACTTCCTTAAGGCAGCAGGAGCAATAAAGCTCTTCCAAAGAGGGGAGATAGCAACCAATGATCTTCTGGGCAATGACGTTCACCCTCTGGAGTGCTGTCCTATCTGCCCCTGTGCAATTGGCAAACCATAGAGGAGAGGGGGATGGAGAAAACAGGTGGGCTTACAAGCAAAGGATCTGGCCCCACTACAGTCACTAGTTTCCCCAACCAGAATGAGCTAGGATGATGGGTGCGGTGGATTGATGTCTGTTGAGAAGGCTGGTTCACTAAGCACTTCTTTCTGAATTGGTTACATCTTGTCTGTCCAAACGGGCTGCACCGGCCTATAGCTATCAACCCTGGATTATGTCAAACCAGGAATCATGGTCTTGTCAGAACAAGGCTGCAGTGCTGGCTGGACAAGGAACGGAGAAAGGTGGCAAGGACAAGGCCCAGCATGCCAACTCTGGCTTTGCAATGGCACGTCTCTCTTCAAACCTCTTTCGTCCTAGGTTTGCCTACAAAGACGAATACGAAAAATTCAAACTCTATTTAACCATCATCTTGTTGCTTGGAGCGGTTGCTTGTCGCTTTGTTCTCCATTATCGGTAAGTTGGCAAGCTGGGTGGCCCGGCAGACGGTTGTCCTGCTTCATGTTTTGAATTGCAGCCCTGGATTTTGAACCTGTACAGTATCTGCATTGACCCCAGGGTGTTTTTTTTTCATTTATAGTTTTATTTTTTAAAAAAATTACGTACCTACGTGTACATATATCAATATCATTCTGGGTATTCTGATTTTCGGAGGGTGGGAAATAATCCCTGATCTTTCCCGCAGGGTCACCGATGAAGTGTTCAACTTCCTCTTGGTTTGGTATTTCTGCACACTGACGATAAGAGAAAGCATCCTCATCAGCAACGGGTCAAGGTACTAGTCCTGAAGAGGGTAGGGGAATTGTGACATCCACCCATTTTCCAGTTGCCAGGGTTGAAACCTGCTGCTCTGTGCTGAGCTATAAAGCATAACATGGCTTAAAAATGTGTCCTTTTTTAATTCCAGGATTAAAGGCTGGTGGGTGTCTCATCATTACATTTCTACGTTCTTATCTGGCGTGATGCTAACATGGTAAGCAGTTTTTTCTCTCTCTTATTTTTTATTCCTCTGAATGGCAGACCAGCCATAGAGATTCTTGAATCATAAAAAGAAAACTGAGTCCGTTGAATTATTTTTAACAGTTATTCCACTTTTCTGTGTTCTGGTTTTGGCTGAATGTTATAATTGCTTTTTATCTGGGTTGGTTCAATTTTTGGTTGGTCTAGGCCAGGACTGTCCAACTTTTAAGACTTGTGGACTTCAACTCCCTGCAGGGCTGGCTGGGGAATTCTGGGAGTTGAGGTCCACAGGTCTTAAAAATTGCTAAGGTTAGTCACCCCTGGTTTAAGCTAAACTTCAACCCCAATACAACCTTTTTCTTCTTCAGATTTCACCTTTTACATTTCCTCTCTGCGCCGGGCGGCTTCTGATGCAATAGGACATGACAATCACAGCTGTGTAATGTCTCTTCAGTAGTTCCCATGGTTTGTTTTTCTTCTTCTTTTCTTTCCTGTTTCCACAGGCCAGAGGGACTCATGTACCAAATGTTCCGGAACCAGTTTTTATCTTTCTCCATTTTTCAGAGTAAGTAAATATACGTCCCGGATCCACATGAAAACATGAAATTTAGCCAGATTTTGCAGCATAGCAAAATCAGGTCAGAAACAGCAGAGTTAATCGGCGGAAAAAGTTCATTTATTTATCTTGTGCTGGGGTAACAGTAGTTCTTAGAACCACAATTGGGACTGGAACTTCCGCGGCTAAGCGCCTGGTTTCATGACCTTTTTTTTGCTGCGGTTGTTAAGTGGATTATATGGTCGTTAAGCGAATCTGGACTTTGCTCATCGTGAGTCCCTGGGGACTTCTGGGATCAGTCATGTGATCCCAGATGCTGAAACCATTGTAAATACAGGTTGGTTGCCAGGCACCCAAACTTTGATCACATGACTGCGGGGATGTTCCGACCCAAACCTTGTTCCAAGGAAAACAACACCAAACAGAGGTAACAGCAAAACCTTTTAATGATTCTTTACAAACTCCGTTCCTTCCCAGTTAAAAGGCTGTTTCAAACCGATTGTCTCTGATAAGGACAAGCCTGGCCAAGGTTGTGCAAGGCTGCCAAGAACACTAGATAAAGTTGCCAAGAACTATTTCAAATACAAAGACCAACCAAGATATTCCGAACGTCCACAAGGCTTGAGTGCAAAAACTTCTTTGCTTCCTGCAAAGAGCTCCAGTTTCTCAGCTGGCTTTTATCTCTTAAGGGAGAGACCATGACCTTGCAGCCTTACTCCCGAGTCACTCGTGCTGCTGCAGCTGCTCTTTCCTTCTAGCAGCCCTACGCACACTGGGCACAGGCTCCTCGGGGTCCTCTTCCTCACTGCTGCCAGCCTCCCCAATCTCCGAAGGCAGCACTCCACTCCCTGATGGTCCTGGCCCCATCCCTGCATCACATACAGCCCCCTCATCTGAGTCCTCGCTCTCCGAGACTTCAGCCATCCGCACCTGCTGTTGGCGAACCACAACAGGGGATGCTGCAATGGTCATATATGCGAGGACCAGTCTTAAGTCACTTTTTCCAGCCCTGTTGTACCTTCAAATGCTTTTACGTCAAGGACTATCTGTAGGTCCAGGTGTAAATCACGGAAAGTTAATAAATTGCAGCCCCAATCCCTTGTTTTTTTAAAAAAAACCTGAAGTCTGTTTCCTTTTTTTCTTCTTTCCTTTGCAGGCTGTGTCCAGTTCCTTCAATATTATTACCAAAGCGGTTGCCTTTATCGACTTCGTGCACTGGGCAAAAGAAATCACTTGGATCTCACAGTAGGTAAGCATCGTGCCCATTTGGAGACTTGTTGTCAGGGCTCCGACAATCCACCCCCATTCAAATCATGTGTCTAGACGCATAAAAAGATTTATTAGGAGTGAACGTGCCGGCGTTACCTGGGTGCAGCCGACACTAAGATACATCATTTATTTCCCCCTTGATCCTGGTCTTCCTCCCACCCCCTGGATGTATATTCTCCAATGGGACACATCCATAGCCAAGAGTCATCAATCATGCTCTCCAGTAATAATCTTGTGTGCCAGAAGCTTCGGCCGCCTAGCAGTTATCTCAGGAATGCACTTCTTCCCCCACTCCCTTTCTGCTGGCAACGCTAAAGGACCAGAGGAATATTTTTGAGTTGACACTTTTATTTCTCCTGTATTTGGATCGGGGCTCTCACCAATCCGTAGAAAATACCTAGAAACAGGTATTTTCAATCACGCGGCATCATGCATGATCCCATCTGTTCTTTCTGTCCCGGTTGCAATTTAATGTTGCATTTTTTAAAAAAAAAAAAGTTTCGAGAGAGACGTTTGAAACCCAAATCTCCCACCAATAATTTTGTTTCCATCGATTTTGAAATAAATTTGTTATTTTGTTTGGTCTTCGGTGGGCTGCATCTCTCGTGTTTCCCTCGTAACAACATTGGAGAAAAGATGCGCTGTGGGCTGTTTAATTTGACTGTGATTATTTTGATCTCCTGATAGAGGGGTTTCAGTCGTGGATGTGGCGAGGACTGACGTTTCTCCTCCCTTTTCTGTTCTTTGGACATGTAAGTTGGGTACCACATTCTTTGCTGATATATTTGCTAGGTATACAGGCAGTCCTGGACTTAACTACAATTGTCAATAATTATCTTGTGGGGATTGCAGTTCTTAAAGTTCTTTTCGGATTCTCTTGCCTACAATCATGGCTCAGATCTCTGTGGGTAGAACAAAATCTTTTTTTTTCCCCCTTCTCCTTCCCTCTGTTTAAGTTTTGGCAACTCTACAACGCGATCACCCTTTTCGAACTGTCGAGGCACGAGAAATGTAAAGAATGGCAGGTAAGTGTTTTTCGGTTCGAAATAATCTTTTACTCTAGCGGAGAAAGGGCTTCGTGGGCTGGTTGAGTGACCTAGAAACAAAACACAAAAAGAGTTGAGAAGAACGTTGTTCGTGGTTTAATATTTGTGAATATCTTGAGTTGTGAACAGCTGAAAAGGCCTAATAAAACGAAGTTTTCTGAACGTCCCATCATCATTTTTCATCCCAAATGAAGTTGGAGGTTTGGTAAACTTGAATATTGCACACAATATCCCTTCTTGTCCAACTTCTAACATCTTTGAGCAGTGTGACTGAGCCAACAGGCGGGCCCTAGGCACTTAGAGGCAGTCGGTGTTTCTATTTAAGCAGCTCAGTTGCTTCTCAAGATGAGCGATGTCTGAGAAGGCAGGCTTTCCTTGTTCAATGAATCCACCATAATCAGAAATTGCTGCACAGGGAACAAAGAGAAATCTTTGATCCACCTTAAATGAACTCCTGTTAGTTATTCGTTATAAACGGTCCCTCAAAATGCTTCCTTAAGCAGATGCCTGCAGGTTTCTTGCTAGGAGTTAGTGATTCTTGATTCTGGCAAATCAAGAGGATGGGCCAACGTTGCTCCTCATACTTTTCCAGCGTGGTGTTTTCCCCCCTCAGTTGTCACGTCGACCCCTCAAAGCGGGTGTCTATGTGGGTACATCCAAAGGTGGGCTTCAAAATTTTTAGCAACGGGTTCTCTGCCCGGTTGTTGGGTGGGCGTGGCCATGGTGGGTGTGGCCTAGTCGGCCTCCTGCACCACAGTGGGGATGGGGATGTCGTTTCTCCCTTTCCCGGACTCCGGAGGCTTTCCTCGAACTTCCGGGAGGGCAAAAAATGACTTCCCCAGACTCCGGAGGCTCTCTGGAAGCCAGGAGGGGAGGGGTGGGCAGGGCCAGCCAGGGGTGAGATTTTGGGGGTTCTCCAAACGGCAAGAATCTTAGCTAAAGGCTCTCCCAAACCCCCAGCAGCCCACCTCTGGGTACATCCCTCTTGTCTTCCTCCCTGTCTTCTCCAGGTTTCGGTCCTGGCTCTGACATTTCTGATCCTCTTCCTCGGAAACTTCCTCACCACGCTGAAAGTGGTCCATACAAAATTGCAGAAGAACAAAACCAAGAAGTTGTGAAAGAGGACGACTGAAGCGGCGGGCAGGGCCAGTCAACGTGGGATGGAGTCCTGGTTCGGGGTGGCCTTCTCTGCATGTGTTCCAACCAGTTCTCCAGCTTCCTGGCCGGCCCACCGCTAAGAGAATCCCTGGAGGAAATTCCACTCGACGTCCTGTGGTGTCCTCCAGAACTGACTCGATTAGTCAATGCTGCTGTCTTCCCACCAATGAATGACCTGTTTATATATTTATACTGAATGCAAGATCCCAAAATTTGGGGGAGCCATAGGGTTGGCCCGGGGGGGGGGGGGGGATGGGTGGGGGGTCTTTTTTTTTTTTTTTAAGGAGATAGAATTATTCTGGAATAAAGCGAGCTTTAATTGCACTGCTGTGTGTTTCGTGTTGGGGTTGGGAAAATCTTTCTACCTCTTCATGCCATCCAATCCAGAGAGTTTGCAGAGTTGCAATTGCTTGAATAGCTGCCCCACGTCTCTTTGCCCTCGCTTGGTATGTAAAGATGCTCAGGCTGTTTTTACGATATATGCGGGAGTCTCTACTCCTCCTTTAGCCTTTATTTCAGCCAAATTCTTTAGCAAGGATGGGAGATGAGAAATTACAAAATCTTCTTGAAGCTCAGGTGGGAGGGAGAAATCACAATATGTTCTGGGCTTTGTTGAGCCAAATATTGCAGTGATGATTTCCATATTCTTCCCTTGAAATTTGAGCACTTTCAAGGGGCAGAAAATGGCAAAGAAAGAAACAGCCCCCCCTCCCTGCAATTCTGTACCATAATTTTAGGCTTGGAATGTGTTTGCTGTGAGGCCTTTTCAGGATTAGTTATGAAGAATTTTGGGATCACTGAGTATTCCTAGTCTTATCTGCCACAAAGGCTAAGTTTCCTGCTGAAGGGAGCCCTGGAAATGACAGGTGCAAGCTGGAATCCAAAGGCAAAGCTCTTCTCTGCTTTGATGTATGCTCTGTGCACCCAGATAAATTCTGCTGATTAAAGTCTGCTTTATTTGGTGTATGATATCAACTGATTTTTACCCTGGGTAAACTAACTGATCTGATAACCTTAGATTTAGAAAAGTTTAACTCATTAACAGCCCGGCCCGCTTACTTATTATCGGTATTGTAGCTTAATGAAACATTCACTCCCTTCTCCATTAGTACAAATATTTATCCTTTCAGTGCAGGTTTTTATTTTTCTATTAAAGTGAAAAAAATATTTTAAAGTACAGTTCAGAGCATTACCAAGACAGAAACATGGAAAATTGACATAAAGAGTCCAACTGTCAACTAGAAATAGTTTAAAGGCACAGCATCAGGTATAAAGGCATATTTCGAGGTAGCTATTCCTTATGAAATAGTAAGAAACGACCTAAAGAAATCCATATAGGCACAAGAAGCAGGGCAAATTGTGAATCATTTCTTCAGGAGTTGGTGGTTGAATCTCCCAATTGAATTGGGGTTTACTATACCTAAATAATAAATCTCAGCCACACTATATTTTAACTATTGGACTGTCTATTTTTATCTAGCTTACTACAGAAGGAAGTATGACAAGAGTTACATTCATACATCATACTGAATGATGGTTTATTTTAACTAAAGTTGGCTGAAAAAGCACACTCAGCTAAGTTAATAGCAACCTTAAGTCATAAACCACAGTCTGCAAGCTATAGTGCAACACATGGAAACGGTGCATTAAATCGGCATTTCTCAACCATGGTGACATGAAGATGTGGAGAGTTCAACTCCCAAAGTGAGTGGGGGATTCTGGGAGTTGAAGTCCACGGGTCTTCACACTGCCACAGTTGAGAAATATTGCATTAAACCAAAATAGAGCAAACTCTATGGTTTATTATGTTATGTAACTCCAGCGTGCACCTTGAAAAGTTTATTGAAAAAGATCACTTCCTTCGTTTAGGTAATTCTGCTATGACATAAGAGGCTTTTTAAAAATTGTTATTTAAAAAATGGCAAGTAGCAAGTGATCTTCTGGAAGTAAAAAAAAAAAAACCTGGGAAAGGAAAAGCTGCATCCTAGTGAAACTTCTCACCACTGGCTGCCAAAGCAGAAGTTAATAAAGAAGTTTCTCCTCCTGTTACAATCCAAATGTAAAGTCTCTTTTCAAGTCCAGACGGAAACCTACAAATGCTTCCTTGGATATCATGGAAGGAAGAAGAACAGTTAACTCTCTTCCTCTGTCCAGTTTCATGTCGTCATAAGAGGACGCAAGGCCTTGATTTGTTCTGGCGTTTGGCCTTCTTGATGGCGTTCAAAGCTATGCTAGCCGCTTCACTGAAAATGGGCTCAACGTTTTCCCGAAACTTGGCTGAACACTCGAGGTACATGCTGGCACCGATCCGGCAACAGGCTTCTTCACCCTGCAAGAGACAATACCCACAGAAGCCTTAAGAGATGGCATTGAAAGCAAGCAACAAGATAAACTGGTTGATGGTTTATGGATTTTTCATGCTGCTTTGGGGAAGTTGATGGTGAGAAGGGCTACTGACTAGGAGGACACAGGGGTCCCAGGAGACAGGGAGCTGTGTGCTCTATATTGCCCCATCTTAAAAGTTGTAGGAGTGAATATATGTACTTCGATCTCATCGCACAAGAGAGGCAAGTGGACTCACCTAGCCGCCCAAGAGTCTATAGAAATTTTCAATCATCCTGGTCATGGTTGTACCCAAAGGTATTTTTCCAAAAGGCAACTGGACTTTCTTGGTTTTTTTTCCTTGAAAATGTTTTCATTTTCAAGAAAAAAAAAACCTTGAAAGGAGCAGAACTGAAGAAGCTTCTTGGATGAGAAGTGAAACTTTTTCAAGGAAAAACCCAAGAATGTCCAGTTGCCTTTTGGAAAAGGGCTCTTGGGATGGATTCCCTAAGTCTAAACCAAATCATTTTGTGGCTCAGTGCATTGTGTGTAACTCGGTCATCAAATACTTTTCGATGCTGGGTCAGGAAGCAAATTCAGCTCTTCATCTTACACCTTCAATCAAATTGCTCTTCCGGTGAGAAATAGCCTCCACATTGAATGCAGATGTACCTGAAGCTTTGGTTATGGCTGATGCCTCCTCAACTGACCTGCTCTTTGACCTGTTGTTGCTTGGAAGGACAGGTGACCTGAATTCAGTGGTTTATACCTGAAGAAAGAGGTAAGTGGCTTGCTCTCCTTACCTGCTTGTAAGTGATCGGTTCCTGTTGAGCAGAACGGAGCTTTTTGAGGTGTTCTTTGTCTTTCCGGAGATCAGTTTTACAACCCACCAAGAGGATGGGGATTCCGCGGCAGAAGTGGTTCACTTCCTGGATCCACTGTTGGAGAACAAAGCGTGGATTTTGCTAGATGAGCTCAAATGGAATAGGGGTACATGATATACTAAGCTGTGGTTTGCAAGAAATGTGACTTGTTAGGCGCCATCTTCTCCTAACTTTCCTGGTTTATCCTCTCTCGTCTTGAAGGCTGAGAGTTAGATAAATGCTGATGGTGTAGCTTTGGAAATACCACAATTACATATACTAAATGATAAGTTTCTTCAATGAGCTGCAACTGGTTTGATTTGTAGTTTATGCAAATCCCTAAATCATGGCTTACAAGCTACAGTGACAGCACACCAAACCAACTGGGAGAAAGCTCCAGATCGTATGTGCACTAAAGGGCTTCTAAATAGCAGCTTCACAAAGAGGTGACTGTATAGAGAAGAAAATCATAATTCTTTCATGTTTTAGTTCTATAGATCCCTTACCTTGATTAATACATTATCAAAACTAAAAGGATTCATGACATCATAGCAAATCAAAACCACATGAGTGTTTTGGTACGAGAGTGGCCGTAAGCGATCATAATCTTCTTGTCCTAAAAGGAAGAAATTACCAAATTTACGTACGTTTCTACATGTATATGTATGTCTGGCTGACTTCTTTCTTGCTCTGTTTTTTACAATAATGTGTGGAGCAGGTAAATTTGCCCCACAGAGATTACCTAAACATTTAGAGGAACACCTAATTTGGATGAATAACGTTCTTTTTTTAAAAAAAGCAGAATCAAGATGAATATTACCTGCAGTATCATACAAATGTAAGACGACTTCTTTTTTCCCCAGGGTGACATTGGTTGTGTATTTTTCAAAGACCGAAGGGGCATATTGCTGTCCGGAAGTGGAAAATGAGTGTTATTAGTATACACTGTCAAATTTCACAGCTCCTCCCAGAGTGTTTTACAACTTCATATTTCCCTTCTACAAAAATAGCCACAAAAATTTCCAAATGTTTAAGTGATAGCAACCATGTGTATTTAAACTGTTTTAAAAACTGTCTTCAAACTCTTTTAAACTGTCTTTAAAGCTGTTAAAAGTGTGTTTAGACCTTTTTAAGGATAGCAGACTGAGTCTTGACTGCTGATAGCTTGTTTCTTTGCCTCCCATCTTGATGAAGAGGAGCAGATAAAAACATAGATAACTGATGGGCAGCAAAAGAACTAGCTGTCCAAAAATACTCAATAAATCCAAATGCCTGAAACAGCCATTGTGTTGGACTAAGACAAAGATCTGTAGACCTTCAAAAGGCTAAAGCTTATTGGGTGTTTTTTTTTTTTTTCTTGTTTTAAGCTGCATCTAGGATGTGGCAGACCACAGACCTCCACATATCCTGTCTTGACTTCTGCCTCTTGGTCCAGGAGTTCTTTCAAGTAGAACCCACATTGTGTGTGGATTTCTGCAATTGTTCAAGCATCAATCCTGGAAGTAAAGGCAGATTTGTGCAAGAACTGGATTCTGCCATGGATTTCAGTCCCATGCATACTTATGCATTGCTGAGTTCCTTGGAACTAGACTTGCATTAATGGTTGTATCAACTTCAGATTTGCTATGGGGCCACATTGATTGCAGAAGCATTTATTCATTCATGGAGGTAGCAAGTTGTCCTTAACCTAGAGCCATGTGCAGAAAAATGGATGATCTCTGAGGCCATCAAGGATGTGCAATCTCCTAACTTTTTAATCTGAGACAAGTAAAGCAGTAACGGGAAGTCCATCACTCATGCATCCTGTTGCCTTGCCGGCTACATAGATGTTGAGATGTTTCCTAAGATGCACCACCAAGGGAAACACTTTTGCTCCATTTTAGTAATTTCCACAACGTTTGCATGTGTAGCAATAAGGCAAGACTTTTCACTTTATTTAAAGCTATTTTTTCCACTTCTCAAGTCAATAAATATGGGAGAGGCATGCCTTTTGCCTAACGGGACAAAGATGGAACCCCTCAAAATGAGGCTTGAATGACTCTTATTCTTTTCTTTTTAAAACAAAAAGAAATTGAGGCTTTATTTCCTGTCTTTTAAGTTTGTTTATTTATTTATATGCCTCTATTTATTTATATGCCTTTATTTTGATTCATTTTGCGATGGAGTCAAGACAATGTTGCCATTTTCCAGGGCATTAAACCCTTGGGCCATCCTGCCACTTGGGAAGGACATAGGCTGTAACACTATCAAACCCATCATCCCCAGCTGTGTTGGTCTTGCACGTCTGGACTGGTTTTCTGTCCGCTACTGGCCAAGAATCTCCTCCTGAGAGGAACATTGCCTGAGGGAGGTGCTACAAATGGCACCTTTGCCAAAAGCAGGAATCCTCCTGAGGCGCCAGAATGAGGATGCCAGGGGATTATGGGATCCACCATGGGGGTGGAGGTGGGAATCCCTTTCTGAGCGATCCCCACTCTCAATAGAGAGAAATGCCGCCTTTTTTGTTTGTTTGTTTGTTTGTTTGTTTGGTGCCTCTGAGGGGATTCCAGAAGCCTCCCCTGAAGGAAGCTTCCAGACATTCTAGAAGCTTCCCGCGCGGGGATTCGGGAACAGGGAGCTTCCCGCGCGGCGCGAGCTGAGGAGGGGGCCGAGCGAGCCCTGATTGGCTGAGAGGGTCAATAAAAGCCGGCGCTTACCTCGGGAAAAGCGCCTTTGGCATGCACCAAAAGGAGCGAAGTCTTCCCGCAGCCGCCGTCACCCACCACCACCGCCTTCAGCTCGGTCTTGGAGCCCTTTCTCGGATCGCTGGCTTCCCGGCTGCCGGGTCCCGAGCTGTTTCTCTCGGCCATGGACTAACGCCGCCGCCGCCGCCGCCTCCTCCAAAAGACCCGCTCTTCGTGCGAGAATGGAAGGGAGGCGGCGGAGGCCTCGCCTCCTTCCTCCCCGCTGCGGCTTCGGAAGGTGGCAAATCGCCGCCGCCAGCTTCCCCCTATAAAGCGACGAGGGAAGCCGCCCTCGCCCTTCTGCATCAACCCAACCCGGAACGTTGAAAAGAGCTTTTCTTTCCCCGCTTGGATACCGCAATGCGGGCTCTCTTTTTGCCCGGGTTGTCAGGACGGATCACTTTAGAGCCAGTTTGTGGTTCAGGTGCTGGCTTAGAAAAAAGCGGGCGGCTGTGAGTTCTTGTTCTGATTCAAGCAGGAAAAGCAGCCAGACCCACCTTGCAGTGTCGTTGTGGGGAAAATAGGAGCAAGGGAGTATTAGATAGGGTCACCTCTGGGTACTTATAAAGAAATGAGATCCATAAAATAAAAGGAGGTGAAGGTCTTCAACCGGGTTATCTTCAAGTTACATCATCCCCAAAGTTGTGGCACAGGTTTCTGCAATTTGGCTTATCTCCCCCTCCCCATGTACACACCACCACTGTTGCCTTATATCAGGGGGCTCTTCAAACTTGACAGCTTTAAGTGGACTTCAACTCCCAGAATTCCTTCTCTAGTCATGTCAGCTCAGGAATTCTGGGAGTTGAAGTCCACAAGTCTTAAAAGTTGCCAAGTTTGAAGACCCTTGATCTACTCTATACCTATTCTACCTCTTTATCTTTTCTCTTTCTCCCTCTATCTATTCTCCCTCTATTCCAGGAGTCTTCAAACTTGACAGCTTTAAGACTTGTGGACTTCAACTCCCAGAATTCCTCCTCCAGCCATGTTAGCTCATGAAATCTGGGAGTTGGAAGCCCACAAGTCTTAAACTTGCCCAGATTGAAGACCCTTGGCCATTATATCATGGCCAGCTGGTTGGGGCTGATGGGCATTGTAATCCTGTCTTAGGGGACACAGCCCCAACTCAATTACAGGTAGTCTTTTGACTTACAACTAGAGCTAAGCCCAACATTTCTATGGCTAGGTGAGACTATTGAGTTTTGCCCCATTTTACAACTTGCCACACTAGTTAAGTGACTGCAGTTAGTAGCGGTTCTTTAAGTGAATCTCACCTGTCACAAAAGATGATTAATATGACCCTAGGAAACTGCAACTGTCATGAGTCAGTTGCCAAGCGGCTGAATTTTGATCACATGACCATGCGGATGCTGGAACAAGTAAGTGTGAAAAAACACTCAATGGCACTCAGTGCCACTGTAACTGAAAGTCACTAAATGAACTTGTAAGTTGAGGATTTCCTGCATTTAGTATCAATTTGCCTATGCGGGTTTCCAGAGTCCCCTTCACTTTGTCCTGATGGATCCCAAGCCAAGTTTAAGGCTTTTTTTAAAAATAAATGCAACAAACCATCTTGGAAGCCCTTTATGCAAAAAATAAAAATAAAAATGAGGTTGCCATAATGATTTAAGATCTTGGTGCTGCCACACTTTTGTTTCATCTTCTGGGGTACCTTATTCTTACCAGGAAATTGTTTCTTGCTCCTTTCCAGCAAGAAGATATGCAAAATAAAGGACGGTCTTTGGGTTTCAAATAGGATTTGGAGTACTGTACAGTGCAAGCATCTGGTGCATGTAAACAATGCTCCCTATATTTTTATTCTTCCTCCGATCAGCTTAAAAGGTAGTGCATGTAGTCTTTTTATTTTTTGCACGCATGCAGGTGGGGAGGAAGTTATCTGTGAATCTTTGGCCTGCCTTTTGAAGTCTCACTTTGGGATTAAGAAATAAACACCCACGCTCGCTAAAAAGATTTATAATACGGACGGCAAAGTCCTTTTCAACAAATACTGCTTTATTTTTGTCTCACACCGTTTGCGCGTATGCTATTTCAACACAAAATTTACATTTTTAAGTACAAGTTTAGTGAGCTGGCTCAGCAGATAAATTGGGAGCCGTGTCCCACTATCCAACTTAGCAGTTTTAAAGCTCTCAACAGGTGGCAGCACCTTGCCTGGCAACATCCATGGAGGTTGGCTTGGATGTCCATGAAGTCACCATTAACGGAGAGGCCGTTTTTTTCTTCCTGTAGCTACTTTGTGTCACCACTAGATGGTCCTCTAGGCCTAAAAAAAATCACCACCCATGGAAGTTTGCTCTGACAGTAAACGGAAGGGGAAATTGCTACCAGTCCAAAAAGCAAAAGGCGGATGGCGGAGGGAGACGTCAGCTGACCCGAAAGCACAAGCAAGCGATGTCTTCTCTTCCACGGGGCTTTGGACCTGTGCTCTTTGAATGAGCCTCACGGAGAAAATCACTTCTGAAACCTGGGTAATTTTGCAAAGCTTGAAATATTTAAGAAAAATCCATTCCGCTCATTGCACACTAGCTACAATTGGGAGGTGGGATCAAGTTCATGGAAAACAAAAGGCAGAAGTAACTTCTGACTGATATTGACCATTGTTGATGCAATGCTTGTAACTGACTTTTCTTGAAAAAGCATTACAAGTCACTGTACTTTAATCCCATTTTTTTCCCTTTCAGGGATTGGGAACAATATGTTCTGTGCCTTTGTTTTATCTGCATAAATTACCTTGTGTGCTAAGTGAACTTCTGGTTCTTCAATGCTGCCTTTGTTTCCTATCCTCTCCCTAAAAGGCGTAGATTTGCATAATTTTTAAATAATTAGTACAGTATACATTTCTGGCATTCATTTATAGTTGGGACTACTAATTACAAAACCTCTCAGCCCTAAGCATGCCAGTTTTGTACTCTACTGGTGGGTGGGTGGAGTTCTACTATATGTGTAATATACAAGTTGTCCACTCCGTAGTAAACACGGAAACGGGAACAAACCACATCTGTAAAATGAGAAACATACTTCCTCCTTCTCTAAGCCTAGCATGAGTTAGCACTGCAACTAATAGCAAAACTGCCCTCTTTTAACTATGTTTTACATTCTCCCTTTAATTTAGCAACCTCAAAAGCATGATATTGGCGGAAATCAATTTACATAAACAGTAAGTACAATAAACCTTATTTTTGTATAAATTGGTTCAGGTGGTGTTGCAAAGTTTCATTGCTCTACCTTCCAGGTTTCATGTTACAGCATTATGTTTCCTCTGTTGCATGCTGACATTTGTTCAAAATGTGTAACCCAATGAACTGAAATAGGCCCGAAAATGACACAGATTAGTAATGGCAATACTCTAATCTAGCATTGTAGCTTTGAAGCATTTATAGAGCTGCTGCTTGAATAAGTTGACTCCTTTTTATCTAGCTAGTGGGAAAATATTGAAATAAACACAAGACTTATTTAACATTTTCTAGCAATTCACTCAAGAAGACCAGACCAAAAATTCCTTTTTTAAGTAGGGAAAAAAAGGTCTAAATTAAAGATACATTCAAATATTAAGCAAGCTTAGGGAGATTTGCAAACATGACAAATGTATGACACTTTAAGCAGGTCACTTAGACCTAACAGCAGCATTTGCACAACATTGCTTAGTGATTACCGGTGAAGCCACAAAGAACAAGGTTTTGCTCATTCAAATCATTTTATTATTCAGTGTGTTACATGAATCAAGAAAATGGGTGCATTCAGTAATCAAGTGTCTTGAGCAAATCCAGCCTTCAGTGGCCCTCATGTAGATTTGTCATTTTCAATGGCCAAGGCCAAAGTCCTTGAATATTCTAAGAGCCAATAATCCTACTGAGAGCCCATCCACGCTATTTGGTAGAGATTCGCACTGCTAGCAGCTGCCTTTTGAATACTTGAAAATAACCATTTTACCAGAGGAGTCAGTAGGTTGAACTTCACTTTGTTCCATGAACTGAATCAGTTTATTTTGGCTCAGCAAAATAAGTTCACACATCGCATCCATCCAGGTTTGATTTTTAGTTTAGCGTGTGATTTAGAACTTCACACAATGGGAAGCCAACTATGGTCTCCCATAAAACTCAAACCTAATTTCTTCTAAAAGTGATATATTAGAATCCAGCCCTGAAACCTCACGTGCACAAAATACACCACACCATGCCATTTTCAGTACTATCCAGAGCACATGTCATCCAGCTATTGGAAAGCATAATAAAATGAAGCCCATCATAAAGTAGAAACAGTCTGAAGTTCCCTGCATTTAAGCAACTTGAATTATGCTATTTCCTCATCCATCTCTTAGCGTTGCAAAGCAAACATAACTAAAGCTGGCCTTTTGAGGAAGAGCATAGTCTGCTTCAGGACTCGATGTTTTGCAGTCTGACACAGAACTTTAACCAGTAGGCACGTGTTTATGAAAAATGTCCTAATATTTTTGCCTTAAAGGGATGGCATTCATCACCAAGGCAATTATTCAAAGGTAATGGGATCCAAATGGCACTTGCTGTTCTCAGATTATCTTTGCCACTAATACACCAACTGGAAGGACTCTGGAGGATAGACATACAATTTTATTTTGTCTAACAATTTTCCAGAAGTGTACAATTAAAGAATTGGCTGGCTCTTTTTGGGATAATGTCATGTCTGTGTGCTTAGGCTTACCAAAGCTACCAAATTTAGCAGCATTACCAAAGCTAAAACTAACGCAGTCCTTTTGCCAAGCTCCAACAATGCCATGTTCCTTGCCCAAATCCAACTCCTCAGTAGAGTATCCACACAAACAATTGCTGGGTTAGATTGCCAAGGGCTGCCTAATCCAACATCAGGCACTTGAGAGCAGTTCGGAAAAAGAGGTGAAATACAGGCCAGTGCATCCTAGCAACTGCTCCTTAATAAATGACAAGATCTGCTCCTCAGCCATGATTGGCCGAGAGAGCCACAGCAGATCAGACTGATATATAATATTTAATCAAGACCAGACAGATCAAATTATGGCGTAGCACAATATGCGAACAAGACTGGGTTCAAATAACACATTAACCTTGGTTTGCTATGGCCTGCTGGATAGACAACTGGCTGCATATACAAGACGACAGGACAAACTGACTTGCACACCACCCAGCAGTGGCTTCGTAAACACCACCATTAAGACCGAAACTGAGCCAATCACATGATGAACGTGGAGCTTCTGTTTTGTTCCTTCCTTGTTCCTTACGGCACGAGCAGCTTAACCTTACTCCATAAAGTATCCTTCTTTTACGTAAGCTCCTACTGTATTCCTCCATTTCTCTTCCCTACCATATGCGTTCATTTCACATTAGGAAAGTAGGAAGCCAATCCTGTTTCTTTTGTTTAATCTCTTTCCGCCCGCTTGAAGATCCCCTTATAACTGCCTAAACAGCCCCCTTCAGCCTCTTTCTTCCTCTGCTGGAGAAAGGTTTAAAGTTTAAAGGAGAAAAAAAGCATTCAACTACTAGACCTTGCTCCGGACAAAGAGCCATTCAGAAAGTGCAAACATTTCATAAAACTGCCCCTCTGTACTCAAGTTTTCTGGCTCACAAAAATGGGTGGAGTCTTGGCTGTCTAAATATACAACAAAACAGGAAACGGGCCAAGAGACTTGCTTGTAAGAACTTGCTCTCACACAGCTTATTCCCCAATGGTTGAGTGAAGTTAGTTCGGATTTCCCCGCTGGCCTCAATTCAGATGTTTTCTTGTCCTACACGGACACTGAACCATTTGGTCTAGAAAAACATAGAATTTCTACCTCTAACTTGAAAATCTTTAGAAACACTGGGAATGATGTGCCTTTTTGCACATCAAGCCTTCTCCAAGGACAGTTCAAAAGGACTGAAGTGAAATACCCTTGAAAGTGACATACATTGAAATATCACTGCTGTTTGGCTAAAGTGATGAAGCAGGCAAGCCACCTCTCCACAAATTCAGTGCAAATCACCCTCTCAGGACAATTTAACAAACTCAGCCAACACAGGTCTACACTATCTGCATAAATATGCTGAACAAATTCCAAAAGTCTGTTTTGATCAACCAAAAGACTCAATCGTAGAGCCTTCGACGCAGCCACCATGTTGAAATTTTTAAAATAAACAGTCCAGTATCTAGACATCCCAAATTAGGACACAACAGTGTAGTACTTAATCCAGGCACTTCAGTGAAGGAGGAAGACCAGGCATTCTATTGTGTCTAAGTCAGTATCACAACTATTCACGCAAGCTGCAAACATTTTAATTTATACCTTACCTCAGCCTTGAAATCATGGGATTAAGTTCTACATACAATTCTCCATATATTCCAGCCTTGCCTTCACACCTATCTACAGCGTGGGGGGGAAAACTGCAACTGTATAGATAGAACAATGGTACAGGAAATCTGTGTGGATTGCTTGGAAAACACTAACCTGCAATACTCTAGCTAGCCCAGTTGCAAAAGACATGGAAGCTAAAGAGCAGCCATTGCACAGTGACCTACATTAGGCTCAGTGCAATGTGGAGGGAAAGAAAAACCCAAGGAAGATGCACAAAGATCTGGCTGCAGGATGAAGCTTGTACTGGGCTGCTGCTGGTGCCTGGCTCCGACTCATCTGAAAGGAATTTGAGAAGCTATCGGCCGCTACGACTCTGCTATAACACACCAGCAATCTTGGGGCAGATGCCTTCTTAAACCAGCATCCAGAGATTGGGCTCGCTGTTCTCACTCCCAGCAAGTAGGTCACCTACTGAGGGAGAGGAAATGGTAAATCGGTAGAAGATGCACGCAAGCACTCTCCCGGCAGGATTGTTCACATGGAAATAACAATGCGCCAGGATGCCTCCTCGTTCAGCCTGGTGGCAGAAATTAAAGCCAGTTCTCCCAACCCCACTTTAAAGGCCGCCAAGTGTACAATGTCAGACTAAGCAGGTTGACTCTGAAGCAGTTGGCATAATCACCAGGATTATGTCCCACTTGTATGCTTTCGACTTAAGCAATCGTTTTACCTTCTCTCTTCCCACAAAGGCCAGAAGGATGACGTAGCTTAATGTTTAACAGGCAGGCAGAGTCCGTTCCTCGGAGCTGTTGCTTAAAAACTGGTTTAACCGCTTGAGCAAATTCCCCGGTAGAAGTGGTAAAATGGCATCCGAGAGGCAACACCCAGGGCCTCCCTCTGAATATTTTAGCAGTAGCAGCAGCAGCAGGAGGGATATGGAAGAGAAATGCTTCAACCCTCACCCCTCCCGAGAGATTGATAGGGAAGAGAAAGGTCAGATGGATTTACGCTTGCCGATCCTTGCCTACTTTGCCGATCCGGCTGCTCTGAAGACAGCTAATCTTTTTCTAAGCCCCAAACCAGAGCTGGGGGCTCCTCTACTCATTTCTGCATCGATTAAAAAAACAAAAAGATCCTGGCCGAGCCTGTGGAAAAGTCTGCATGGAAGAGTCTGGCGTGAAGTCAAGGCCCGAGGCGTCGCCCTTACTCTTCCAAAAATGCCCCCATTTGGAAGCAGCCGAGCGCAGTGAAGCAACCCGGGGATCCACTGCTGGAGAGAGAGAGCCATCTTGGCTGGAGGAAAGAGAAGGGAGTGCCCGAGTGGCTCTCCTGTCCTTACTCTGGATCTCGGCCCTGCAAATCAAGGGAAGCAAGCGGCTTCAGCTGGGCTACGCCTGACACAGCCGCCCCACTGCCAAGTGGGCAGATGCCAGCAGGAAGAAGCCCACTCTGGTCTGACAAAAGGGCACGGCTCCCTTCGCTGCTGCTGCTACTGCTGCAGCTGCTGTTCCTCCTCCTCCTCCTCCTCCTCCTCCAACATGGCTGAGCTCACCCTTCCTAGGGGTCAGGGCTGGGGGAACAGTGGCTAAGCAATGCTGCCAACACCCAGCTTGCAGCTTCCAGGGTAGGAGCTCAGGGCGAGTCCTCCCCACCCCTTGCCCAGCTGCCTGCAGAAGCAGCAGCAGCAGCAGGGGAAGGCAGGCAGCGCCGCCATGTCTGAGCAACCCTCTCCCTCTGCTGCAAGCAAGGGGGGGAGAGGCTGCCTTCCCCAACTGTGTCACGGAGCTGCTGCTGCTGCTGGAGAGACGTAGAAGGGCACAGCCTGCTGCCTTAAGAGCCCAGCTATTTTCGCTTCTCCCCTGGGAGCGCTCAGCAGAAGAGCAAGCAGGGCTGGAGCCCAGCCAGGGCTTGCTGCAACACAGCCACCATCTTTCCCCGTCCCTCCCTTGCAAGGCAGCGAGGAGAAGGCGAGGCATCTCGGCTTCCTCCCTGCTCCATCCGAGGGGAGAGGCAGGGCCCGAGCCAGGGGGCTGTCCGGGGACCAAAGAAAGCCGCTTGGAGCAGCTCTTGCAAGGCGGAAAAGGAGAGAGAGCAAACAAAGCGTCCCACTGGGAGCTAGCCTTGCACACGGCCCCCATCCCCCACCCCGGCACGGCTCCAGCTTGCCTGCCTCTGAACAGAGAACCGGCCAAACTCCATTTTGCTTCCCTTCCTCACACCCTGGAATGTGTTTGTTGGAGGGGGGGGGGGAGCTGAGCAACGCCAACTCGCTTCCATTGCTGCGGATCGCTGGTTCTCTGGCTTGGAAAAGGAAAAAGCATTCAGCAAAATAACGAACAACAAAGCCCTTCTAAAGACTGCAGGAAGCCAACCTCTCAGCTTGTCTTTGCTTGCAATAAGGGGGGAAAAAAACACATCCTTCTGCCTCATTTTCAAGGGCAGCAGTTTGGCAGCTTCTCTGAAGTCCGCCTGGATCCATCGAGCAGCCCCTCCAGCTCAAGCCCAGCGCTTTGTTTGGCCAAGATGGAAGAAAAGGGATCGGATCCTGGTGGTCGATCCCCACCCACCCCCGAGCCGCCCAGATCGTTAGCAGTATTTCCCCCTCCACCCAACCGAAAGTAGCTCAGATTTCCATCCTGGAGGAAGCCCTTTTGTCGCAGAGAGAGAGAAAAGAGAGAGAGAGAGAGAGAAAGAGGCCTGCTCTCTTCTTCCACTGCAAGGGCAAAAGCTTTACTTACCCGCACACCATTCCTGACGCAGATCTGGAGGTGAAGTTGGGGGAGGTTGGGGCATATAAAAAGGGCGGAAAAAAGCCCACTATTGCTAAATATTGGCTACATGCTCTCTGATCTGCCGCAAATTTACAAATCAAATCTCCTCTAGTCACATCTATGGCTAAAAACAACAGAACCAAAGCAAAATACAAAAAGGGAGTTACGACATCTTATGAATTTGGATTTTGACTCCGGCCAATTTGGGCTGCCTTAAAAGTCGGTACATTTCGTGATTTATGCCGCACCTCGAGACAACGGCGTGGTCGTTCCTCCCACCCCACCCCACCATCTTTTAAAAATACATGATCAATTTCTGCCCGATCCGTCCATGTTAGTAGTGTGGCTACTCCTGATTTTAAATTACTGTAGGTCAACATCTCAAGCATCTCTAAGCTTCAGAAGCAATTGGTTTAGATCAACAAGACATATATATAGAGATATAGATATATATCATGACATGCAGATGAAGCCTGAAAGAAATAAACCAGGAGAACTGCGGTTAACATTAACATGAAAACTACACTTATTATTAAGAAGGACAGAATGGATCGGGTACTTACAATGTAAAAGGACAAAAGGAAAGGATCCTGCCTGTTTTGCAAGACTCTCAACGGTGCCTACCTCTATAGCTTTAACCACGTTACCTTGTTAGCACGGAAGGATTTAAACTTTTTAAAAGATGGCCAGGTTACGTTTGTTTTTTTTTAAAAGTGTTTCGGACTTATCTCGAAATGTACACTTCAGGCGAGAGAGAAGCCAGCGCTTTCCAAAAAAAAAGATTAAAAGACGCGTGTGATTGACTTTGTTTGGTCATGCAAAACTGGGACTTGCTGGCGTTAAGGGCGTGCCATGACCTAGTTAAGACACGAGAGCAAGACGGGCTCCGAGTGAAGATGGGGAAAGGAAAAAACAAAAAAATCCGGCTTTTTATCACGTCTTCCTCCTTCCTCGGGGTCCTTCTAAAAGACGGCCAGGCATTGCACGCGAGCGGGGAAGCGCTCCTGCCCCGGCCCGCCCGCCCGCCCGCGAACAAAGGCAAACCCAGCTGGCCAGTTTCATTCCCTTTTTTGCAGAAAAAAACATGGCCGAGCGCGCCCGCCCGCCCCGTTCCTCTCCGGCCGCCTCTCCACGGCCGTCTGCGGGGCTCGCCTCGCGCGCCGCCTCTAATAACGCCAGCCGAATGCAAGCGGCGCCCCGATTGGCTGAGCCCGCCCGGGCCCTCCGACCAGCCAATGGCCACGCCGCGGCTCCCCGCTACCCACCCAAAAAAGCCCCCGCTGGGGCCAAAGCCGCCCTGGGAAGGCAAGGAGTGGGGAGGGCGGCCTGCCCCGAGCCGCGGCAGCAGAATGGAAGCGGCCTCCTGATTGGCTGCCCGCCCGCCTGCCTTTCATCCGCTCCCTCCCGCCTTCGAATCGTAAAATTGACACATTGTAACAAAACGGGGGCGCCCCCTTCCTGCCCCCCTCCTCCTGCCCCGCCCGCCGGGGAAGGGAAGGGGCCGCTAAGCGCCTCGGATCCCTGCCAAGCCTGGGAGGGGGGGGGTCCCCCCGTCTCAAACGTGTCCCCCCCCCCCCCCACACCCCCCCCCCCCCCAACCCCACCCCCGCCCCCCCCCCCGGAGCCCCCCTCTTTTCCTCGCCCACCCGCCGCCGCCGCCGCCGCCACCCCGATCCCCGGCGGGTCTTGTCCGGCCCGGGCCCCGCTTCCCCTCCTTTAGGTAAAGCTAGTCGGCAGATTCCACGCGGGCCCGGGCGGGCGGGGCGGGCGGGGGTCTGGCGGGGGGCGGGGGGAAAAGCCCGGGCCTCTATGGGCGGGGCGGGGCGCGCGGGGGCGGCGGGGCCGGCGGGCGGGGGGGCTGCGCGGCGCGGCGCAGCTGCCGTGAATGTGCCTTCGGCGGAGGGCGGTTAGCCATTCGCCCAGCTCCCTGGCGGAGAATTGTGGGATGCCTGAGCAGCCGCCGAAGGAAGGAGGCAGGCGGGCAGCGCGCACACACAATATGTGCTGGCTCGCCAAGCGGAGGAAAAGCGCCCAGGCGGCAGGAGGCGCCCCGGCCCCGCGGAAGGGAGCCCGCGGCCCCGTGTGAAGGAGGAGGAGGAGGAGGAGGAGGAGCGGCGGCGGCCGAGGCCGAGGCGGTGGCGGCGGAGGCGGCGGCCTCTCCCGGCCCGCGGACGGACGATCGGCCCGGCGGACAATGTCTTTCAAAGAGGGCAGGGCGGCGGCGGCGGCGGCGGCGGACCGAGCCAAGCCGAGCGAGGAGCCGGTCCGCAAACTGAGTTCAAGTGAGCGCCGCTGCCCCTGCCTTCCT
>NW_020716922.1:395279-420245 GCF_900518725.1 Notechis scutatus | reverse complement strand
GCCCCCCCCCCCGGAGCCCCCCTCTTTTCCTCGCCCACCCGCCGCCGCCGCCGCCGCCACCCCGATCCCCGGCGGGTCTTGTCCGGCCCGGGCCCCGCTTCCCCTCCTTTAGGTAAAGCTAGTCGGCAGATTCCACGCGGGCCCGGGCGGGCGGGGCGGGCGGGGGTCTGGCGGGGGGCGGGGGGAAAAGCCCGGGCCTTTATGGGCGGGGCGGGGCGCGCGGGGGCGGCGGGGCCGGCGGGCGGGGGGGCTGCGCGGCGCGGCGCAGCTGCCGTGAATGTGCCTTCGGCGGAGGGCGGTTAGCCATTCGCCCAGCTCCCTGGCGGAGAATTGTGGGATGCCTGAGCAGCCGCCGAAGGAAGGAGGCAGGCGGGCAGCGCGCACACACAATATGTGCTGGCTCGCCAAGCGGAGGAAAAGCGCCCAGGCGGCAGGAGGCGCCCCGGCCCCGCGGAAGGGAGCCCGCGGCCCCGTGTGAAGGAGGAGGAGGAGGAGCGGCGGCGGCGGCCGAGGCCGAGGCGGTGGCGGCGGAGGCGGCGGCCTCTCCCGGCCCGCGGACGGACGATCGGCCCGGCGGACAATGTCTTTCAAAGAGAGCAAGGCGGCGGCGGCGGCGGCGGACCGAGCCAAGCCGAGCGAGGAGCCGGTCCGCAAACTGAGTTCAAGTGAGCGCCGCTGCCCCTGCCTTCCTTCCCCCCCGGCGGCGGCCCCGATGGGGCGGCAGCAGCAGCAGCAGGAGCAGCAGCGGCGCCGCTTTTGCCCGGCTGGCCGGGGCTGCCAGGCGGCGGCGGGGGCCCTGGCTCCCTTCCTCCTCTTTCTCCTTCTCTCCTTTCCCACCACCCCCTTCTAACTCCGGGGCTCACCCTCCCTCCCTCTCCCCCCGTTCCCCAGGTTGGATCAACGGCATGGAGAGCGGTCCGGCGGGTCCCTCGGCCGAGAAGAAAAACCACCACTGGAAAAGTTACAAGTTGATTATTGACCCGGCGCTGAAGAAAGGGCAGCACAAACTCTACCGCTACGATGGGCAGCACTTCAGCATTCCTGTAAGGGGGGGGGGGCCCCCCGGGGGGGGGGGGGGGGGAAAGAGACAAGAAAGCTACCCTAACCTATGCATGCCTTCTCCCCCCCCCTCCTCTTCCACAACCCCCCAAAAAACCTCTTTCTAGGGAAGTGCAGAGAGCTTTCTTGACGTCCTGGGGGAGAAAAAGCTCACTAGGAAACAGCCAGCAAAGAGACTGAAGTTACACCCCCTGACCTAATGTAGCCTGTCAGGAAAAAGCAAAAGCTGCAGCTATCTTTTGCTGGCTGGGGGACCCCCAGCTCCTTCACCCCCCCCCCGCCACGCAACTTCTAAACCCCCCCCCCTAAAAAAAAATCTGTCCTTCAGCTTCCTTGCTTTGCAATTCTGCAGGGTAAAAGTTTTTTTGCTCTAATGGCAAAGATCAGATTGCTACTTGCTGGCTCTTTGGGAAGTGAGCAATATCCCCTTGCTGCTTTTCCATGGATTTTTTATTATTATTATTATTATTGTTGTTATTTTTTGCAGAACCCCAGTCTGGCCCCCGTGGAGTGCGTGGAAGACCCCAGGATCGGACGCATCTGGACCAAAACGAAAGAACTGGAACTCTCCGTCCCGAAATTTAAGGTAGAGAGACACCGAGCGGGACTCTTTTGGTGGTGGTGTTGGGGCTACTGTTGGCTTGAAGTCTGTGTAACCTCCTCTCTTCGGGCTTTCTTGTTGCTCGTGGAGCACTTAGCGTAGCCAAAGGCAAGCCAGGTGAAGAAGTTGAGCGGCTGTTTGTCAAAAGTTGGCCGGATTGAGGCATTCCCAGATTGTCAGTTGTTGTGTAAACAAGGCATGGCAGGGGAGATAGCAGAGATAGCAGCAACGTGGGAGTTTGCATTGAACCTCTCGCACCTCAGACGACTGGGAACGGCTCTCCCATTCCGGAGAAGCGTCTTAAACTTTCATTTTGCTCTCCCTTTCAAGAGAAGCGTCTTAAACTTTCATGTTTCCCACCAAACTGACTCCCATCCCTGTTTTTTCTTTCCCTCCCTCCCTCCCCCTTCTGTCCTCTCCCCCCCCCCCCCCTCGTGCCCTGGCCTCCCCCCCCCCCCCCCCCCCCCCCCCCCCCCCCATGAACCAAACCTCCAGATCGATGAGTTTTACGTGGGGCCCGTGCCCCCCAAGCAAGTCACTTTCGCCAAGCTGAACGACAACATCCGTGAAAACTTCCTGACCGACATGTGCAAAAAATACGGGGAGGTGGAAGAGGTGGAAATTTTGTACAACCCCAAGAACAGGAAGCACCTGGGCATCGCCAAAGTCATCTTTGCCACCGTCAAAGGCGCCCGGGAAGCTGTTCAGCACCTGCACAACACTTCCGTCATGGGGAATATCATCCACGTGCAGCTGGATACAAAAGGTGGGACACCCCCCCCTCTCCCTCCCCACTGGATGCAAGTCTTTCCTCCATCTTGCTTGGGTTTTCTTTCCTTACCTTTCGCTCCTATCCTGGAGGGTTTTTTTTTTCTTTCGTTTGCAGATCTCGAGGAGGGCTGTTCATTAATTAAAAGGGGGTGACTGTTAAATGGCTGTCCCTCCTTCCCTCCCACCCTCTTTCTCACACACACCCCTGTGTCTCCTTGCTTGTTGTCACGTGGAGTTGAATGTGTTGTCGGTTGCTAAGAGACAGGCCTGTAATTTAGCAAATGCTGCCATCGGCTCACTTTCACTCATTTACTCTTGCTGACCCACCGCTTGCCATGCTGCCCCCTCCCCACCTCTTTCCTTGCACTCCTGGGACCCAAGTAGGCTTTGCCCTTAAAAAATGGTGGGGGTGGGTGAATTCCCTTTAGGAAAATGTCTGAGAAAATAATCTGGAAGGTTTATCCCCTGCAAGGGGGATTACAGCACTTCCTTTTATCTTGTCCCTGTATTGTGGAACTCAGTATATTCTTAAAGAGGACTGCAAAAATATTCCTTGCCTTGTCTCTTAAAGAGACAGTATACCCTTATTCCTTCCCAGCTGAGAGTCTGGAGTGCTGGCCCTGCTAGGCATAAGGAAAGCAACCAAGGATGAATGAAATGGTTTATATAATTCCTAAGTGGATAAGGAATAGTTTGATTTATTTATTTTCTTGCTGTTTTTCCCCCCCCTTCTTCTTTATGGCCTGCAGCAAGGAAACATACTTCAATCATTCAGGCCAATTTGTTACTTTCATATATAACATGTAACTTGTTTCCCTGAGAAACAGGAGAATCTGTTTAAAAAGCAGGGGGGGGGGAAATGTTTCATTTTGGAGCAAAAGGGTTGAAAAGCCTATGTAAACAAAGGCCTTGTTTCAGGACATTGAAATTATTTTTTTTTAATATATTTTTAAAAGCATTTGTGCTAAAGTTTGAAACTGCGTTTTGTTTTCAGTGCTAAATGCTGGAACACAGTTTTGATCCAGTTCACTGAATTGCAGCGGAAGTAAAATATTTTTTTACCCGTGTTGTGACCAGAGGATTCAGACATGCATGTTAGAAAAAAAAATGGATTGATCAATGAAGAAGAAATATAGGTCAGGTAGACGGCTTTGCTATTGAGTGTACTTTCCACGTTATTTTTGAGGCACCATTGTATTAATTCTGCCTAATGACATGATCAATAAACGATATCACCATCTGTGATTTCTGCTTTGCCCCGAGTACTTTGTGATACATCAGTTGAGCTTCTAATATTTTCAGTCCAGCCCAACCCTAACTTTATTAGTTTGAAGTAATTCCAGTGAGTTAAACAACATTTACTGATGAGCGATTGTAGCCTGAAGTCTTTCTGGCTTTAAATGAAAATAATGTGAAATCTTCATAATTCCTACTTAATTGCTTGAAACTTCAGGCTGCTATTGTATGAAAACTCAACATTAGTATTTTGCACGCGTTTTGACCGCTTACTGCTAATAAAAATGAAGTTATAGGTTTCTATATAAATACTAGCCTTTAAAATAATTGTTTCCTCTTTGGATTCTGACATATCCAATACTTTTTAGTTAATTATGTGATGTTCAGTGTTAAAGAGAGTGCATAATGCTTAAATGTTGGACTCTGAAGACTATAACCCCAGAGATCTTAAAAGTGTTGTAACTTTAACTGTGAGTCATTTAAGGTGAAATTTGTATCTTAGCGTATACTAAGAGTGTTGCTGTTGCTGATACTGAGATAATAAGGCCTACCTAGTGATACTTCGATTTATTTATTTTTTTGGTGTAACTGAGACGGTAACCTGCCCAGTGAAATTGCACAATCTTGTCTCATAATTGAGTGTGATAAGGTGGGGTAGAAGCTAAGTGTTACTGGTGTTCCCAGAAGACTTCAGTTCAGTCAAGAGTTCACTAGGTGATCTATGCAATGACTTTTCAGTCCCTCAGCCCGTGTGATGGGCCTCTCCCGCAAGAATTCTGATCAGATTAACTAAGATAGTCATGCTAAGTACTTGCAACTTCACACCCCACTGCATTGGGATTGCAAGAACAAGAGCAAGGCTAATCTAGTAGCCCCTTTGGATAAGCTCAGAAGCAAGAGATGGGAGCAGGGAGGAAGCTTCTGATTATTCCCTAATTCTCTTCTCAACAATTGACATTCTGGACCTGCCAGACCTGAACATGGGGTAGATCTCGGCCATTACAATAAGATAACTTCCTTCTCCGTGAATAGAGGAAGCATTGTGCCATTATTTTGGTGACTTGTCAGTCATTATTTTTGCCATTTAGATAACCCCCCCCCCTCCGCTTGACTGTCACACAGAAGAAAGTTGCTTTCTCCACTTAAGGCAAGACTCGAGGGTTCTAGGTCATTCTAGAGTCGACATTGGCCCATCCACCTCCTTTAACAGTCATTTTGTTACCTCTCCAGGTGAGAAGCGCATGCATTTTTATGAGCTCCTTGTGAACGGGCTCTACACACCGCAGACTTTGCCAGTGGAGAATGAACAAGACGCGTCCCCCACCCTCAGTGAGACCCTGCAGGTAGGTTTGGAACTTGGTTCGTTTTAAGTGATGCTCCAGGCTAAGAAGAAAGAGCTTTGTTGAAGAGCAAACTGTGATTTGGATATACTGGCCTGTCTGCCTGCCTGACTCAAGAATGACATGACTGAGATTGATGTCCCATTAGTTCTGGTTTTCCTTTCGGCCGTCAAACTTTGGAATAGACATGCTGGGGAATTCTGGACATTGAACACATCTTTAAGGGGCCACATTTGACATTGATTTAAAGTATATATTTCATTCCCTAACAAAATTCATTGTATTTTATTCATCCCATTTCTGTATCTGCCTCTCTCAGTCCAAGTGACTCTCACAACATCCAGAGTAGCCTTGTACATTCCATGTGAACTTAACCGTTTATATGACTGACTTGTCGAAATCGTCTTGAAAGTTGCTGAGTTTCTTCGGAGCTCCTGTTGCAGTTAACAGAGAGTAGTCAGAAGGCCTTCTGACAGTGTGATATGTCCCTGATGTCCATTTCTTGTGGTTTCTGTATCTGGCCAGTTGACCACGATAAAATTGGATTTTGACGGCTTATTTTAGAAATCTGCTTTTGGGTGATTGAAGCAGGGACCTTTGATGGAAGCCACAAACTTTGATTTTACCCCGTGCCCAGGTCGAAACAAAGCTTCATCCCAGTTAAGGAGGTGGAAGACCTACATTTCCACATTTTTAACCGATTTCAATGGAAATAGGTTTGTGAAAGCCGCTTAAGAAGTCACCTAGTCCGATTTTGAAATCGGGGCAGGACAGAGAAAAAAAAACTGTCTTGAAGTAATGTTAATAATTGAAGTTTGACCCTATGCATTTGGACAAGGGATGCAAAGAAAGCCAGTCCTGCAAAACGCCACAACCAAATGCTAAGAAAACAAAAATAGGTGTTTTTCCTGGAGGTATCACTTGCTTTTTTTGTTTAATCAGAATTCCTTCTTCCATCGGCTAACCCTGTGTAAATCATTTAGATTAAACTGGCGTTTAACTAAGTATAAAGAGCTTCCATCCATTGTGAGCATTCACTTTTGTCTAGCAAGAATTTAAATGAATATTTTAAAACTATCCATGTTCAGGATAGGTTTCCTGGGAAGCCGGCTCCCTCCTTGATGGAAGCACCTGTTGCCTAGAATTTTAAATGCCTCTTTTCAGCACTGTCTTCCCCTTTTCTTCAGTCTTTCATCTCCAACTAAATAAATGGCATAATTTTATTCAGTCAGGCCAGTGTATGCAAAACAACAGTTGGTTTAGGATGGTGCCCTTTATTACTTTTGTTTCCAGCTTTCGTTTTGGAAGTTTGATTTTTAAAAAAAAAAAACTGTGAAAACTGAACTTTGTTGAGCAATTTCTGCACATAGTTCCTCTGTTTGAAGCATCATCTCTTGTTGGGATACAGAATCACTGACTTTTGCAATTTCTGCAGAGGTTTGTTTTTTTAAATACATCAGTGTTTCTTCTGCAGCCATTATTCAGAATTGTAGAGGAAACATTGTGTTGTTGGGTTTTTTTTAAAACCTGTTACAGTTGCCCAACTCTTTTCCCTTTCCCTTAGCCTCTTTTTTGTAGAGTTTAATTGATCCAGAATTGAGAAGGACATTTCACATTCCTGATGCTGAGCTCAGAATCCAGCCTGATCAAGCAGCTCCCCCTGGGTTTTCTTACAAAGCAAAGGAATTTCAGAGCAATCTTTCTCGCCAGGCTTTATAAACATCCTTCCATTGAACAGCCAGATTCAGGGGCACTGAATATTAAGACCCTTTTCCTGGACTCCACAGGTTCTTGGGGCCCTGTTTCTTTATAGGATTGGGTTTTATTGATCGTTTCCTAGTGGTTACCCATTTATTTATTTCAATATATATGGCTGCCCATTTCAATGTTTGAGTTTCAAGACTGATTCCTGCTGCCACTGTACGAGACATATGTAGATTGTATATAGGGGGTTGATTGTATGCGTGTGTGTATACTGGTAGTTCTTGACTTACAACTGTTTGTTTAGTGACAATTCAAAGTTACAATAGCCTTGGGGAATAAAAAACAAATGAGCTATACTTACAACTGTTGCACGTTATCACAATATGGGCACTTGGCAACTTTGCACATTTATCACTGTTTGCAATGTCCTGTAATCATGATTTGGGACCCTTATTTGCCAATTTCCACTTAAAAAGCCCTGTCCCATTGAGAAGCTGTATTCACTTAATGGACCATGTGGTTCGTTTAATGGCCACTGTAAAAATGGTAAAACCTGCTCCAATTCAACCTCACAAAAGAAATCCCAGGCCTGCTTGTGGTGGTAAATCCAGTAAGTGTGTGTGTGTGTGTTTGTGTTTGTGTACACACTCCATGTATATTTCATGCAATGCTTAGCATCCATCCCGTTTTGAAAGTTTCCTTTTCATTTCGCTGAAGATGTCAAAGTAAATTTTAATTGACAGCAATCACTGGCAGCTGCTCTTCCGATTCTTAACAATCCATATCTGGAGAAATGCCACTGACCCTGCTGTGCCTTCTTGATATTTTATTATCGAAACCCTAGCTTTAAAAAAATAAATAAATAGTGGGTTTAATTCTGCACAGGATTTTAAAAAAAGAGAGAGAGAGAGAGATGAATAGATTAGAGGAAAGAGTGACTTTAGCGTCAGGAACGTTTTGTGCCAGGGCTGTGTTTCCTTCTCGGCATCGAAGACAAATTTCATGCAGGTCAGGTGACATCCTCAGTGAGATTTGGCAGGTGCCCATTCAAGCAGGGTTGCCAGCTAAGCAAGACCCGCAGCTCAGTCCCCGCCCAAGGGGAGAGAGGAACCATACTATGAGGACACGTAGTTTGTACTTGCTGGCTGTGGAATTCTGGGAGTTGAAGTCCACAAGTCTTAAAGTTGCCAAAGAGTTGGAGAGCCCCGTTCTAATAGGTCTCACCTGTTCTTTACCTTTGCCTATTTTTTATTTTATTTTTTGCAGTTGGCCGATACTTTGAAACGGCTCAAGGACAGCGGTCTTTCTTCGGCTGGATCCTCCACCACCCCAAACAGCAGCACCCCGTTCTCCCACGACACAGCCTTTTCCAGTTGTCGACAGGACACCCCCAACTCCTACAGCCAGTTCACCCCCCAGTCCCAAGGAACGCCTCTGACCCCACGCCTGGGGACCCCCTTTTCCCAGGACTCCGCCTACTCCAGTCGACAGACCACACCGGCCTACCATTTCGGACAGGACTCTGGCTACAAATCCCGGAGGCACGAAACGAAATTCACGGACGCTTATAACCGCCGCCAGGGCCACCACTATGTGCATAACTCAGCCGGGTCTTTCCGAGGCTCCGAGCACCAGTTCGGCGCCTTCAAGTCCCATCAGCCGGAAACGGTGCAATATCCCCAGGCGTCCCCTGTGAGTCACTCAGGTGCTTCGACGTACAAGTCCACCTTCTCCCCCTACCAAGCCCCAGCCACGTACCCCCAGCCTGAAGAGCCCCAGTTTTCCCAAACGTCCCGGGAAGTGGAATACCGGCGGCCCCCGCCCCTACCTCCCGCCGAGGTGACCGTCGAAAGTAGCGCAGCTCCTCCGGCGGAATTTGTCCCAGCAAAGGACAAACCGGAGGAGCCCCCTCCTCTCCCTCCTCCGCCGCCCCCGGAGCCCGACAGTCTTAACGAGCCCTCTGTCGGGGCGTCCTTCGGCCAGACTCCAGAAGGGAGCGAGACGCCCGGCACCCCGACGGTAGAGTCGGAAAGTCAACCTAACAGTTTGGACTCGAGGATCGAAATGCTTTTAAAAGAGCAGAGAACAAAACTCTACTTTCTCAACGAGCACGACTCGGACAATGAGATCCAAATGGAAGGCAGCCCCATTTCTTCGTCGTCCTCCCAGCTTTCCCCGATCCCCAACTCGCAGCCCAGCTATCGAGCGCAAACCCCTTCCTCGCGCCCTTCCAGCACCGGCTTGGAAGACATCAGCCCGACCCCGTTGCCTGATTCGGATGACGACGAGCCCATCGTCGGGGTAGCTTCCGCCTGCCAGAACTTGAGAGGGGCTGGCGAGGCGAGCGTCACCCCTGTGGACCAGCTGAGCAGGGCGTCCAAATCGGAGCCCTTGGAGGTTAAAGAAACGCCGCCTGTCAGCAGCAGCCCCGTGCTGGAAAACATGGAAGAGGTAAGGGAGCAGATGTGCAGGTAGCCTTTCGGCTTAGGGCCACAGGGGAGCCCAGAATATCCGTCGTTAAGGGAGACATTGGTTTGGTGAGTTTTGCCCCATTTTTTTTTTACTTTTCTCGCACGGTTGTTAAGTGAACCGCTGCAGTTGTGAAGTTAGGGAGGCGGTGGTTCAGTGAATCTGGCTTCCCCGTTGACTTCTCTTGTCAGAAGGTTGCAAAAGGGGGCACAGCAACCGTCATAAATACAAGTCCGTTGCCAAGCGCCCGAATTTGGATCACGTGACCACCGGGATGCCGCAGCGGCTGTAAGTGTGAACAATGGTTATTAGTCCCTTTTTCAGTGCCTTGTAACTTTGAACAGTCACTAAACAAGTGGTTGTAAGTTGACCTGTATTGGTGGGAGTTGCAGACCTTCAACCTTGTCTGAGAAATCGATTGGAACCTGCCCCCAAGGGTGTGCAGGTGTTCCTCGACTTAACGATCATTCATTTGAAGACCAAAGTTACAATAATACTTGAAAAATGGTATTTAGGACCAGTTCTCCTATTTGCAATAGAAGGTCCAGTCCGAATTGTGGTCGTAAATCGAGGATTACCAATGTAGTAATAAGCGTGGATTGCGTTCGCTTTACAACGCACAAGATGTTCGATTTGTAGAACCGGATCTTTTATCCTGCTTGGATATCATATCCTTTCGGAAACTATCATAGGCTACACCGGAGATTGGAGGGGAGGGGAAAAAAAGAAAAGGAATTACTCTGTTTATGCACGAAGACACTGATTTGCTGATATTGGAAATAAAAAAATAATCCCAGCCAATGCTATCGTAAGCCGTGTGAGGGAAATTCCCTTCTCTCTGTGTCAGCTGGTTGGAATTTAGCAGAAAAATGCTTCTGGTTTTTTTCCATCCTGCAATGATCACACTTCTCTCGCGGAGTCGCATTCATCCCTGGAGCAGGTTTTTTTTGGGTCACCTGGAATGCCAATTTATTTCCGGAAGCAGTTGATCCATTGGACAGTGAATGCTTTTGAATCTCTTCTTGAATGGCTTTTTGAAAGGAGTTTACCTGTTTTTACAAGAGGTTGTGTAATAAATAGCTAAGCACCTGTGGCTGTGGCTGAAAGAAGAGGGCTTGAAACGTTTACAACTCTTGAGTCAGGTTCAGTCTGTATTTATCCCTCGATTGAACGGGATGGGATTTATTCCCATTGCAGGTCCCTTGGATATATAAAAGGATCGTGAAACCCAAGCCTTCTCTCTTCTCCTTCTACCATCCTTCCTGGCCTGTGGTTTTCTTTGCCTTTTCTCCTGTAATCCTTGGCTCATCTCACCTCCATGGGTCTCTGTCTTTCCCGTTGCAGAATTATACAAGTAGTCCTCGAAGTTAGGACTGTCACTGAGCCCCACATTTCTGATGCTAAGCGAGACATTTGTTAAGTGCGCTTTGCCCCTTTCTTGCCACAGTCAATCCCTGTGGTTGTTAAGTTCGTTACAAGGTTGGTTAAGTGAGCCTGGCTTCCTCCTGGTCCAAAAAGTGGTGATCACATGACCCCAGGGCACTTCCCACTGCCATAGCAATAGCACTTAGACTTCTATACCGTTTTATAGTGCTTTCCAGCCCTCTCTAAGCGGTTTAGAGAATCAGCCTATTGCCCCCAACAATTTGGGTCGTCATTTCACCCACCTTGGAAGGATGGAAGGCTGAGTCAACCTTGAGCCTGGTGGGATTTGAACTGCCAAACTGTAGGCAGCTGGCTGCAGAAAGTAGCTTGCAGTTCTGCACTCTAACCACTGCGGCACAGAGCTCCTTTATATGAGTCCATAAATCTGTGTCCAATTGCCGGGCACCTGAATTTTGATTGTGATGGTTGTAAGTGTGACAAATGAATCACAAGAGATCACTTTTCTTTTAGTGCCCTGGTAACTTTGAACAGTCACTAAACAAACCCTTGTTAAGTCGAGAACTACCCATATATACATAATTTTTGTCCCGGCTACTGAGTTAAATTCTCTTTCTTTTTCTCTTTCCCTTTCTCCTCCTCTTTCTCCTGTCTCTCTTCTCTTCTCCTTCTCCAGCTAAAGGCATTCCTCTGTTGGTCTCTCCTATCGTTCTTGTTTATAACTGGTCCAAAAATATGTTCTTAATTGGAAAACATTTTGCCAGCTCTTCCTAATTAACCCGTTCAATGGTGCACTGTCTTCTTCTGATTTATTGAGCTGAGCTAATATAACTACAAAGACGCTGAAGATTAGAAAGGCAGTTGGGATTGCAGACAACAGTACCTCCTTAGTGCTGATGTGTCTTGATTTAGCTCTGTGGCTTTCCAAGCTGGTGCGTTTTTTGCCAAGGGATGTTGTTGTGGCTTTTATGGATCCCTGGTGTTGACGTTAGATCTTTTTTTGGGTTTCCTTCTTCTCAAGTCTTCTCATTTGTCCTCCCCCCCCCCAAGTCCTCCTGGTGGGAGGCGGGCACTCATTACAAAGCAGCACCTGAGCCTGTCAGGTGGTGTGGCACAAACACACACCACCCCGGCATTTCTCTACAACCCCGTGTAGTCTGGGGAGCGAGTTGCAATTCCCCGGAGAAGAGCTCGCTCCATTCTTTGCGTCTCCGAAGACCAGCTTAAATTTCCCTCCTGCGAGAATTGAATAAAGCAGCGTAAATGAAACCCCGTGTTGTTCAATTTTCTCTCCTCCTGGCGAGGTGCCCGTTTTGTCTCTTAACAAGCATCTGGATGGATTTGCAGCTGTTCCTGTACTAGGCACCGGTCTCGGTCTCTGGCAGGTGACAGGTGTCAACCAATGGGGTTTTCCTTGCCCGTAGATTTCTTAGCACAGGTAAAGGTAGGCCTGGGACAAAAGACTAGGATGCTCGGCTGAGAAAAAACACGTAAAGTCTCTGCTCTTGACAATCCCATCGCCTGATTTTTCTCACTGCTGCTATTAATCATGTACACATTTTACTCAATACAGATAGTCCTTGACTTACGACAGTTTGTTTAGTGACCATTCAAAGTTACATTGGCACTGAAAAGTGTGACTTACGACCGTTTTTCACAGGTTACTGTCCGAAGGTGTTTCTCTGGCCTGGGGCCCCAGTTGATCAATGCTAAATATGTCAGGGATGTGTGCTCTCATCTTCTAGATTGCCACCTTGTCAGTGAAGAGGAAGCTTTGGGAAAAGAGATGGATTGATCTAGATTGGGTCATAAGGTAAATAAGAATGACATCTGCAAGATCAGAAAGGCATCTGAATCCCAAATTGCAGAACGGGGTTAAAAAGTGGGAACGCTGCAGGCTTTGGGCCTCTGGTCTCTACAGTGTTTCTTTTTTTCTACAAAGAGGCAAATTTTCTCACTAGATTCTGTGTGTTCAGCTCTTGAAAGAGTATTGAAAGGGGAGAAAGTGAATCTTATTGGTCTCACATTTACATTTAAAAAAAAAAAAAAAAATCAAAGGAGCTTCTATTTCGTGGTGAATGCAGCTCAGATTGAAATTCCTGAACTTATCCAAAGGGGATTTTCAAACTAACAGGCCTTTTGAAATTTTCTTTTCTTTTACAGTTTTTGGATTGCGTTGATTTTCAAGCTGACCTCCCCTTGATTGTGCTTTACACTCAAGCAATGGCTTGAGACATCAAAACTTTGCAAAAGTAGAGTTGGGTTTGGAGTAGTTAGTGGTTTCCAATTCTGTTTTTTTTGTGCTCTCCTATCTTCTAAAAATACTTCATTATAATTACACTTTAGTGCAGCTTTCCCAACGAGAAGCCATGCTCAGCTCCCAAGGTTTCCAAATAGCACAGGCTGGGCGCGCTGCTTTAGAGTAAAGATGGGAGAATATGTGAGTCTTCTCCTTTGGAGATCTCCTTTGTCTTCTACTCTGGAGACCTTCCTACAAGGTCAACGCCCGAAGAGGTTCTTTGGAGGTCTTTTACTTTTACTTTGGAGACCTTCCTACAAGGTTGACGCCACAGGAGATTCTTACTTACACCAGTAGGAAGACCTCCGTCGACTGCAAACCTCTCATCTCCCTTGTAGCTCCAGGCTGCTGAAGAAACGCTGCAGAATATAAAGTTCACTCTTTGCAAGCAGCGCCATCTGGTGGTCACACTTCCCTCAAAGTCGTCTTGATTAAACCCAGATTGGAGATTTCTCAGAACTGCTTTTATTCTTCAGTTTAGCGACTGGATGACTCTCTTAGTAACCCACATCTCATAGCAAAACACTTTTTTTTAATTTACGCTGCCCCGTAAGGTTACGTTCAACGACTCCGCCATCTTTCAAAGCAAAACGGGCCAAGGTGTACCTTCAGTGGCGTCATTCATTTATGTATTTAGGGCGTTAGGAAGACCACTTTGGGTGAGCTTTGAAGGTCCTCTATCTTCGTGAACTGTTCACTGATCTGCTCTAAGGTGGCCCTTTCTCCTCCTTTTCTCCCTCCCTCCCAGTGTCATCAGTCTTCCGGGGAAGACATGGAGATCTCAGACGATGAGATGAGTGAATCGGCCAACGGGGAATGTGCCAAGAACATTGTGGTGAACACCTCCATTGGCAGCACTGCTGTGATGACCTCTTCCATCCCGATGCCCCCGCTGGGCTTTCCTCCGCTGCCGCCTCCTCCACCTCCCCAGACGGTCTTCCCGATGCCTCCTCCTCTTCCTCCCCCGCCTCCGCCCACCCACCCAGCCGTTACCGTCCCCCCTCCGCCCCTCCCGACCCCTCCAGGGGTTCCTCCCCCTCACATCTTGCCTCCTCTTCCTCCCTTCCATCCCGGAATGTTTCCTGTGATGCAGGTGGACATGATCAACGTCCTGGGCAACCAGTGGGGGGGGCTGTCCATGTCTTTCCAAATGCAAACCCAGATGCTCAGCCGCCTGATGCAAGGGCAGAACACCTACCAGTATCCTCCCTTCATGAGCAACCGGATGCAGTTTGTGAACCTCCCTCCCTACCGGCATTTCTCCATGGGGGCAGCGATGAACCGGGGTCAGCAGTGGCCCCCTTTGCCCAGGTTTGACCCCTCTGTCCCCCCACCGGGTTACGAGCCCAAGAAGGAAGATCCTCACAAGGCCACGGTGGACGGCGTCCTCTTGGTGATTGTGAAGGAACTCAAAGCAATAATGAAAAGGGATTTGAACAAGAAGATGGTGGAAGTGGTGGCATTCCGGGCGTTCGACGATTGGTGGGACAAGAAAGAACGTCTCGCTAAGGTAGGAAGTTTGACTGGGATTTGGAGTCCATACTTCTTAAACTGGTCAAGGTTGAAAAACACTGATCGGCAGTTCAGCGGTTCGAATCCCTAGTGCCACGTCATGGAGTGAGCTCCCGTTCCTTGTCCCAGCTTCTGCCAACCTAGCAGTTCGAAAGCATGTAAAAAAAAATGCAAGTAGAAAAATAGGGACACCTTTGGTGGGAAGGGAACAGCGTTCCATGCGCCTTTGGCGTTTAGTCATGCCGGCTACATGACCACGGAGACGTCTTCAGACAGCGCTGGCCCTTCGGCTTTGAAATAGAGGTGAGCACTGCCCCCTAGAGCCAGAAACGACTAGCATGTATGTGTGAAGGGAACCTTTACCTTTAGATCATCTACCTCTACAGTGGTATGATTCAATATGTTATGTATTTGAATACCCCAGCCTGTTTTCAGACATACAATCTTGAATCAATGATTGGGTTCAGATAGCTTTGTGCTGCGGGAGACCATAATTTAACATTATGGATTCTGGCAATATTCAGCTTTAAACTGGGATCTGGGGAACAAAACTCATCCTGTTTGCAGGTATGAATGTCAGACCAGACCAAGTGAAGATCCAGCAGTTAATTTGGGAATATTTGCAGCAATCTAGGTTGATGTGCAGATTATGCGGGGCTGGGTTTAGCTTCCCAGGGTTTATTCATGGTGAATTTATCCTGTAAGCAAGGAAGCTCTGGTCATCTTCTTGGAGACAAATCAGCTGGCTGCATCTATTCAGAGAAATACAAGTGTCTAGAAAAGGAATAGAGCAGAAAAGGCTCCTTTGGCCCCAAAGTGAGATCTTCCCTGTCTTTCCCAGGCATCTTTGACCCCGGTAAAATCTGGGGACCATAAAGATGAGGAGAAGCCGAAACCAAAGGACCGCATCACCTCCTGTCTTCTGGAGAACTGGAATAAAGGAGAAGGGTTGGGCTACGAAGGGATCGGCTTGGGCATCGGGCTGCGAGGGGCCATCCGGCTACCATCTTTTAAGGTAAGAGCATCCCTGGCATCTCAAGAATGGCGAGTTGGTATTTGCTTTGATTTCTAGTGCAGGATTTCATTCCCTGACCTTTGGCCTTATGCTAGATTATAGGATCTGTTCAAGGAATGGTTGCTTGCTTAGCTCTTATGGACAGCTGGCGGGTGTGTTGGAACCAACAATGGTCGCTTCTCTCTTATTTAGAGGGAGCACCACCGATTCAGAACAGCAATTAATTTTGGAGCACCTTATATGACCAGAGATTTCATCTCCTGGAATCAGACAGCCTTTGGATAAATTATTAGAAGCCCCATAGCAGATTTAAGAACAGCGTGATCAGGGTTGAAGGTGGTGGTCATAGCCCACCTTAACTGCGGTCAATAGACGAATGATTTGTAAGTCGAGGATTACTTGTACAGGAAATCTATTTTCACATTCTTCTGTAGCCAACCTCTTTTTAAGGAGCCTTCTGCCTTGTCCTTGGCAAAGGCAAGACAACTAGCAAGTCGCCCCTTCCCAAAAGAGATTTAATTTCCCGTTTTCTACAGGTGAAGAGAAAGGAGCCACCTGAAGCTGCCTCAGCTGGAGACCAGAAGCGGATTCGGCCATCTACTTCCGTAGATGATGAAGATGAAGGTTGCTAAGGCTTTGCTTCCTCCTCTTTCATCCCTTCAGACTAGAGCTAGGCTTAACCCGTGATCAGAGTAGAACCAGTAGGGTTACGTTTGGCATGGCTAGCTTAAACCCAACTGCTCTAACTATGACCAAATAATGTGTGCAGAGAGCATAGTGATAACATCTCGAAAACATGCCCAGGAAGAATATTGGGAATATTAAGCATGTACAGTGGTTAAAAGTGCTGGCCTAGAAACCAGGAGGCCATGAGTTCACGTCCTGCTTTAAGCATGAAAAACTGGCTGGGTGACTTTGGGCCAGTCGCTTTCTCTCAGCCCAACCCACCTCAAGGGTTGTTGTGGGGAAAAGAGGAGGAGGAAAGAGTATGGTGTGCATTCACCTCCTTATTTCTAAGCAGTAATAAAGGCTGAATAACAAATAAATATAAACAAATCAATGAGTGAATCTCCCTAGCCTAGACTGTATTGCAGGGACGAGCATTTTCACATAACCTCCGTCAAGCCAAACCAACTGCATTTTTAGTAAATTGCCTGTCAAAACTGGCAATGCTGTCGCACCATATACCAATGTGCCTGATAATGCCATGTCTCTAGGCTTTTATTTGGCTCAAGGTGCCTAACTTTGGTCCAATCTGCTTTTTTGTGTCTTTTCTACCATATTTTTTTGGGGGGGGCAAAAGTTGTTTCTGACTCTCTCCCTCCACTCAACCCATCCATTTTATACTTAGAATCAGAACGAGACCGAGACTTGCCCGATGCAGCTTTGGAGCTCTCCCGGAAAGATCCGGAATCTGTGGGACTCCGAAGAAGACCGGCCAGGCCACTGGAGCTGGACAGCGAAGGAGAGGAGGAAGACTCGGGCAAGGAAGAGGAGGAGGAGGAGGAGGAATCCTCTTCGGAAAAGGAGGCAGAACGGGAGGAAGTGGAAGGGGTGATGAAATCCATGTCCGATAAGGTATATCTATATCCTGAGTTGTCTTCACAGGGGATGAGGAACCTCTTAGTCCTGCAAGAATCAAGAGATCCTTAGTGTCAGGGCTTCAACAAATCCACCCCCATTCAAATCATAAGTCTCTAGCCGCATCTCAGAGAGTAAAAAAAAATGATTTATTAGGAGTGGCCATGTTGGCGTTATCTGGGTGCAGCCGACACTAAAATACAGCATTCATTTCCCCCTTGACCCTGGTCTTCCTCCCACCCCCTGGATCTATATTCTATGGGACACATCCATAGCCCAGAGTCATCAATCATGCTCTCCGGTAATACTCTTGCGCGCCAACAGCTTCGGCTGCCTAGCAATTATCTGAGGCATTTAAGGAATGCACTGCTTTCCCCACTCCCTTTCTGCTGGCAACTAAAAAAACCAAAGGAGTATTTTTTAGTTGATACTTACAAACCCCAAACTTCACTTTGTAGGCCCTTCATGGAATGTTTTATCCACAGGAGTATATTACTAACACGGCAAATGATATCACTTGTAGGCCATCCCAGAATCCTCAGTTACATCCAGGAAAAAGCCAGTAAGGATTCAAGAGGGTGACAGCCTGAAGCAACATCTCCTTACTTTGAGGTGTTTCTAGTGAAATTGGCAGGATTTAAGATTCTCTTTATTTATATTCTTCCTCAATGTCCTGTTTCGGAGAATAAAACCTTGCTACTTAGACTACCCGGTGGCCAGTCTGTGGCTGGTGCTTGTGTTTTATCTAGGTTACTTCTTCCCAACTTGATGCCTTGGAGATATATCTCGGACCGACTCCCATAATTTTGGGGTCTAGCTGTTAATTAGGTCATGGCTGAGGTTTCTATCCCAATGTTGGCTCTCGATCCACGTGTTTCCCCTCACCCCGGGTTGAAGGTGAGTATTTGCTGAACTTTCCAAATTCCTTCTTTCTAAGGAAGAGGAGGAAGATGTCAACGAAGAAGAGGAGGAAGAGGAGGAAGAGGAGGAGGACGAAGAAGAGACCGAAGCACAGATCAGTGAAAAGGAAGAGGATCAAGATTCTGAAGAAGGTACGTGGCTTGGTCAGAAGCTGAAATGTTGATTTTTAACCCACTTGAGAGGGAAAAATTACCAAAAGCCGACGGCATTCTGAATGGAGGAGTAACCAAAGGAGGGAGTTTTATACAGATAGTCCTCAACTGAGGACCACCATTGCAGAATTTCCATTGCTAAGCAAGACGTTAAAGGAGTTGCGCCCGATTTTACAATCTTTTTTTTTGCCACGGTGGTCACTGCAGCTGTTAAGTGAATCTTACGGCCGTTAAGCTCATTGGAAGCCAGATGGGAAGGTCGCAAATGATTATCACCTGATCCCAGGGATGCTGCACCTGTTGTAAATGCTTATGGGTTGCCAGAAACTCGGAGTTTGACCACGTGACTGTGGGGATGTCTTAATGCTTATAGGTGTGGCTTTTTTTGCAAGTCACGTTTTTCAGGACCGTTGTCGCTTCGAATGGTCAGTCAATGAATGGTAGATGTAAATGGAAGCCTGCCTCTATTCCTTACAAAATCATCAAATTCACAG
The DNA here is from genome assembly GCF_900518725.1 of Notechis scutatus. The sequence continues at coordinate 401,708 of NW_020716922.1, read as the reverse complement.
TTTTCGAATGAAATGAGCATTTCATTGTTAAAAGGGCTTTTAGGTAAGGCATTATTTGGGATGCTATAGTGGATGCTAGCTCAGGTAACGTTAGTAACATCAGAGGGGTTTTCTCTTTAGTGAGGTTGTCCAGCAAGGTAGTAAAATTAGGTGGGGAAAACAACAGAAACGTTGGTTTCTCTGGTCTGTTCTGAACCCCCCCAAAAATATCAAAATGAACCACAAATGTTTTGCCTTCCAGCAGAAGATCTAGGAAGTCCTGCCTCTTCCAGAGCAGAACTAGAGTCGTCCGATGAGAGTGAGGAATCCTCAGACTTCGGGACAAGTTCTGATTCTGATGATGAAGAAGAAGAAGAGGAGGAAGAGGAGGAGGAGGAGGAAGAAGAAGAAGAGGAGGAAGAGGGTGAAAATTACGAGGAACAGATGGAGGATGACGAAGGGGTCTCTCTATCGCATGAGAGGGAGATCTTGCCTGCTGAACTGGGCCTCGAGTCCCTCGCTCCAGGACCTGAAGACGAGGATGAAAAAGAGACCATCTTGGAACTCTTTCCGGTGGAGGAAGACTACATCCCTCTAGGCCCGGCAGAACCTTCAGCTCCAGAAGGAGAAGAGATGAAAGAAGACACCAGGCCAGCGGAAGAGCAGGACCAGGAGATTCCCGAAGAGTCCTTGGATGCTGATGTGCTGGTGGTGATTGAGAGAGCTCAGGAGGAGAAGCTCCGGCTGTCTCCAATGCGTATGACAGGTAGGGCCTCACCTTCACCTTTTCCAGCCAGGCTGAGTTCACCGATCACGCTAAGCCATCACATGGCTTGAAGGTCTCCGTCAAGCCGATCTTTGGGCTACTTCTTGGGTTGTAACACTTAGGTGTTTTATTTTTTTTAAGCATGACCTGAAAATAAATGCTGATTGTTAATGTCCTATATTAATTATCTTAATGTCCTATATTAATTAATGATAGCAGTGTTCCAATGTCTCAGGGGCTGCCCCAAAGAAGAGGGAGTCAAGCTATTCTCCAAAGCACCTGAGGGCAGGACAGGAAGCAACAGGTGGAAACTAATCAAGGAGAGAAGCAACCTAGAACTTAAAGAGAAATTTCCTGACAGAACAATTAATCAGTGGAACAATTTGTCTCCAGAAGTTGTGAATGCTCCAACACTGGAAGTTTTAAAAAAGATGTTGGATAACCCTTTGTCTGAAGTGGTGTAGGGTCTTTCTGCCTGGGCAGGGGGTTGGACTAGAAGACCTCCAAGGTCCCTTCCAACTCTGTTATTCTATTCTATTCTATTCTAATTAATGAATTGGGTGAAGCTCCAGCGACATCTTAAATTTATTTATAAAAGTTATATAATATATAAATATAAGTTGAGGGGATCCTTGGTGCTCTCTGAGCTTGGTTGTTTTCTTGCAGATGTTTCATTACCCAAACTAGGGAACATTAGCACTGATGAGGTTACCTAATTTGGTAATGAAACATCTGCAAAAAAGCAGCCAAGCTCGGAAAACACCCAAGGACCCCTCACTTCAACCCTGAGCTACAAATATTCTCCTTTGCTAGTAAATACAAGTTTCTCAAGGTTCTCTTCCTTTCAGTATTTAAAATTAAGGCACACGCCTTTGCTCAGGTGGAAATACTGATTTTGATTTGCAAAGGGGGAATTTTAAGCTTAGAGGGACATGATATGTCTAAGCTGAGGTAAAATGCACAGGGTTTTCCAAAACGTACGATTGCTTTTGCAAAAGGTGAGGAATCCATATTTCATTTTACTTACAGAAAATGGACCTGCTGGGCTTAATGTAGGTAGATTTGCATGGACAACTATCCTGCTTCTCAGACAGATGCTAAGTTTCTTTCATGGAGAACGTTGAAGAAGAACCTGACGGTGGTCCTTCGTGCCTCTGTTGTTGTTTTTTTCCCCTTCCAGTGGAGGAGTCTGAAGCAGACGTCGAACTGGAGCCGGAGATGCTAGACGGTCCAAAACCAGGCGCCCAGGAGGGTGAAGGCCTCCGCCCTCCGACCCCGGTGGAACTCTTTGGAGAAGTCTTGTCCAACAAGACCTCCTTTTTTACTAAGCCCAATGAGAGCACTTTAGAAATCCAAGCAAAAGGCAAATCGCCCTGCGTAGCTGAGGAGGAAGAGGAGGAAGAAGAGGAAGAGGACCAGCTTCCTCGGACTCCCGGGAGGGAAGTGGTGACTCCCTTGGAGTCCACCGGGCTTCCTTTCACCGCCATACCACCCTGCTCGCTTCCCCTGCCCCCTTCCGTCGCACCTCATAAAGAGGAATACTTGCTCCTTCCGGACAAGTTCCCCGATCACTTAGCCCCAAGCAAGACAGCACTAGAGGAGGAGCTGCCCCGGACGCCGGGCCGGGACATTTTAGCCAAGTGTTCCCACAGCTTCTCCAAGTCCCAAAGCACGGACACCATCCCCGCCACGCCGGGGAGCGAGGCGCCTCTCACCGGAAGCAGCCTGACTTTGAGTTCTCCTCCGGTGCCAGGCAGCCCTTTCTCGTACCCGTCCCAGTCCCCCGGCATCAACAGCGGGGGCCTTCCCCGGACCCCTGGGCGGGATTTCACCTTCACGCCTACGTTCCCCGAGCCTGGTGCTACTGCCCTCCCTTGCCTTCTGTCGAGCAAGAAGCCGTCGGAGGAGGAGCCCGACGAGAAAGTCTTCAAAGGACCTCTCGGTGCTTCCTTGCTGGCTGGCATGAACAGCGTGCCCTCCCCCCTCCCCTTTGCCAGCCCCCCCGTGCCAGCTTTTCACACCCACTTGGACTTAGCGCCCGGCCAGCCTCTTCCCGTTCGGCCTTGCATTTTCATGGACTCCAAGATGGCGCCAGAGGAGTGCGGTGCAGACACAAGGTCCGTCTTACCCTTCCTGGACATCCCCATGGCTTCTCCCCCTCTCCCTCCGCCCAGCCCCTCTTCTGTCCTCCCCATCAAAAGGAAACCCGGCCGGCCGAAACGAGCTTCTCCTTTGGGGCCCATGTTGGAGGCCTATTCGGACAAGCCCGTAGAGCTGCCTCTTCCTCCTCCTCCTCCTCCTCCTCCTCTGCTTCCCATCCCAGTGGTCTTGGCAGAAAGTCCTGTGAACAAAGAGCTATATGGTAGCCATCCCGAGGGCTTCTATGCCCTCAAAGATCCGGAAGCGGTCACCTTGGACTTCCGGAACGACGGTTTCCACGAGAAGCTGCCTCCTGACGTCTTGATGGAGAAGCTCCCCTTCAAGGAGCTGGAGAACCAGTGGAACGAGGACTTCAAAGAAGAAGAAAGCTACCTGAAAGCCAAAAGGCAGCAGTGGAGGCGCCAGAAGAAGAGGCCCGACGACGTCCCGCAAATCCCTTCTCCCGACTACTCTCCCCCTCGGTTCCAGTTCCGGCCCCGCTCTGAGTTCGAGGAGATGACCATTCTGTATGACATCTGGAACGGCGGGATCGACGAAGAGGACATCCAGTTCCTCTGCATCACCTACGATCACCTGTTGCAGCAAGACAACGGCATGGACTGGCTGAACGACACGCTGTGGGTGTACCACCCTCATATCCTTTGCGGCTCTGTTTGGCGGGTGGGGTGGGGCCTCCAGAGCTTCAGACCACGAGGCTAATCGGCCAATCGTTGCATGATGGAGCAGAACCGAATTCTGCTTTGTAACAACACTGGCCAAGGAATGGCAGGAAAGGACACACACACACCCCCCCCAAAAAAAAATTGAGGCACCCTCCTTTTTTTTAATCCTAAATTCTGCCAGGAGATGGTATCTACCTTGAGGGAGGCAAATTTCAGAGATAATCTCCCCCTCAGAATCAGACTCCAACAAGGGCATGACAATTCCTTTTGGGGAGGAGCGTTGGGTGACCCCTGCCACTTTTCCCTTAACATCCTGCTACCAACCAGCTTTTTCACCCCAAAGAAGAAGAAACGGGACGATGGGATGCGGGAACATGTCACCGGTTGTGCCCGAAGTGAAGGCTACTACAAAATCGACAAGAAGGACAAGCTGAAATACCTCAACAACAGCCGAGCGTTTGCAGAAGACCCTCCCACCGATACGCAGGTAAGGGGGCTGCCCCGGTGGGCTCTGAGCAGAAGTGGGGGGGTTGGACCCTTCGAAGCCCACTTGCCTTGGATTTTGTTGAGAACAGGAATTCTACACCAATGCAGGTGGCCCTTGACTTACGATGGCCACAATGGACCCCCCAAATTTCTGTTGTTAAGCAAGACCCCTTTCTCACCAAGTCAATCCCTGCGGTTGTGAAGTTAGTAATACGGTTGTTAAGTGAACCTAGCTTCCCCATTGACTTTAAAGTTCACAAAAGGGGATCACATGACTCCAGGACGTTGCAACCGTCATAAATATGAGTCATTTGCGAAGCAGCCGAATTCTAATCACATGACCAGGGGGGAGGCGGCTACGGCCGGCTGTAAGTGTGAGAAGCCAGTCATAAGTCGCTTTTTTTCAGCGTCCTTGTAACTTTGAACGGTCGCGAAACGAGCTATTGTAAGTTGAGAACAACCTACTTAACAGCTGCCTGACTTAACGGTGGAAATTTTGGGCTCAGCTGTGGCCGTAAGTCGAGGTGTCAACTCATAAAAGATTTCTATGGTCTTTTTAGGGTTGCCAACAGACAGGGAGGGGGAAGCAGTGCGGCAGTTTGCATTCCATAAATGTTTTCAAAGATAGTTTCTAGGTGACTGAAGTTTCTGCTGCTAAAGATTCTACCTGGAGAGCATGACTGATGACTCTGGGCTACGGAGGTGTCCCATTGGAGAATATGAATTACGATACACCCAGGGGGTGGAGGGAAAACCAGGGTCGAGGGTGACAGTGAATGATGTGTCTCAGAGTCGGCTACACCCAGGCAGTGCTGGCATGTTAACTCTCAATAAATCCTTCTTAAGTTTTGGAAGTTTGGCTCGAGACTCGGGATTTCAATGAGGAGAACTGCCGGAGCCCTGACACGAGGATTACCTGAGTGAGAAGGCCCCCCTTCCCCCAGGTGCAACATCTCCCCGCCCTGAAACGACCCCTTTTGTCCCCCAGGGAATGAGCATCCCTGCTCAGCTCCACGTTTCCACCCGGGCCGGCTCCGAGCGGAGATCAGAACAGCGCAGGCTCCTCTCCTCCTTCACCGGAAGTTGCGACAGCGACTTGCTCAAATTCAACCAGCTCAAGGTGAGTTGTGTAGCCCCCCCCCCCCCCGTCCCCACCCCCACCCCAGGGATGAAAAGCTTGATGGAAGGAGGACAGGGACCCCCACGGGGAAGGCTTAGGTGGGGGCAGAGGCCCGGCTGCTAAAAAAAAACAAAAAAGGCCAAAAAGGTACAAATCCCTCCAGGACAGGGAGTGAAATTGAGAACCATGTCATCTAATCCGGCTGCAGCCCAACAGCTTACAGGCCGTCCTCCTTTAGCGACCGCCTCGTTCAGCAACATCCGCAAAGCGGGACAGTGACGAAAAAGCAACTTATTATCACTGTCCTCGCACTGCCGACCGTCACCCGTCTTTCACTTAGCAAACACTTTGCTCAGTGGCCCCGATGACGTTGCGGTCGCTAAAACGGGGACCGCTGGCCCTCAGCACTTCCAAGAGTGTCCACGCCTCTCCCTTTGGAGGGTTAAATTCGGCCTCTGGTTTTGGCATGGCTAGCAGGAAGCTTTTAGGGTTTCCCCAGTGTGGATTTTGGTTAGCCATCTGTCTTCTTCTGCCTCCTCCGCTCTGCAGTTCCGGAAGAAGAAGCTAAAATTCTGCAAGAGCCACATCCACGACTGGGGGCTCTTTGCCATGGAGCCCATTGCTGCTGATGAGATGGTGATCGAGTATGTGGGCCAAAACATCCGACAGGTAAGCTGACCCAGGTAATCCTGTCCCCAGATGCTGCTACATTCAGAGGCTTCCCCAGGCCTTGTCAAACGTAAGGACCTACCGCCGGCTGGGCGCCAGCATCCCGTTTCTTGGTCCTTTGCTCTGAAGACCCTTTCAGGACTTTGACCACGGACCTTTTCTCTACTCTGCATTTGAGAACGGCCATGCCAGTTTTGGGGACGCGGTGTCAGTGACTAAGATGCTGAGCTTGTCGATCAGAAAGGTCGGCAGTTTGGCGGTTCGAATCCCTAGCGCCGCGTCACAGAGGGAGCTCCCGTTCCTTGCCCCGGCTCCTGTCAACCTAGCAGTTCGAAAGCATGTTAAAAAAATGCAGGTAGAAAAATAGGGACCCCTTTGGTGGGAAGGGAACAGCGTTCCGTGCGCCTACCAACACGTTTAGTCCTGCCGGCCACATGACCACGGAGACGTCTTCGGACAGCGCTGGCTCTTCTTCGGCTTTGTGACGGAGATTAGCAGCGCCCCCTAGAGCCAGAAACAACTAGCACGTATGTGTGAAGGGAACCTTTACCTTATGCCAGTTTTAAGGGTCGGGTGTTGGGCAACAG
>NW_020716922.1:382866-394879 GCF_900518725.1 Notechis scutatus | reverse complement strand
CATCCATCCCCAGTGCAGACTTTGGCCTGACTTGAGGAACCTCCCCACAGGTCATTGCTGACATGCGAGAGAAGCGGTATGAAGACGAAGGCATTGGGAGCAGCTACATGTTCCGAGTGGACCACGACACCATCATCGACGCAACCAAGTGCGGGAACTTCGCCCGCTTCATCAACCACAGTTGCAACGTAAGTTTTCTCTTCCTCTGGCGCCTTCTGGGGATCCTCCAGAAAGCCTTGCGAGACCCCCTCTCCACCCCCCTTTCTCCGAAACCTCCTGTTGCGGGCTGGGGAGGCGGAGACCATCGATCCTCACCGGGCTTCTCTCCCCGCAGCCCAACTGCTATGCGAAGGTCATCACGGTGGAGTCGCAGAAGAAGATCGTCATCTACTCCAAGCAGCACATCAGCGTGAACGAGGAGATCACCTACGACTACAAGTTCCCCATCGAGGACGTCAAGATCCCCTGCTTGTGTGGCTCCGAGAACTGTCGAGGGACCCTGAATTAAACAACAACAACAACAACAACAACAACAACAACCCCGGTTGTGGGCCACGCATCGGCGGCCTCCAGGCTACGGAATCCGGAGGGCGTCGGGTTGCACTTTTTGCCAAAAGAGGAGGGGAAAAAAATGAAACCAAGTAGGGAAAGAAAAGAAAGAAAAAAGAAAGAAAAATGGGAGAGTGGGAAAGAAAGAAAAAAAACCCAACCCGCTGGGCACCGTCCTCCGCTGGAGACCCGCCGGTTTCAGACACGCACACTAGGACTTTTCATGCTGCAGGTGCTTTTCATCCAATTTTCATCCAATTCCTCATTTTGTTCCGACATCAAAACACTATTTTTTTTTAAAAAAAAGAAAACCACAACTCTCTTGCCCACCTGCTCCGCATCAGCCCAGCTCCACTTGGGGCACAGCAAGGTATTTTGTCTTTTCGTTAAAAACATGACTTTCTTCGTAAGATGCTGCTACTTTTCCCATTCATTTACAGGTTCGGGGGGGGGGGGGCTCCTGGGGGGGGGGGGGGGGGGGGGCAAGGGGGGGGCTTTCGGCGGGTAAAAATAGATTGGGGGGGGGGGGGGAGGGGGTTCAAAAGTGGAGGTCCATAAATTCGATACGGGGTTGCAGGTAGCCAGAGCTCTTCAGGAATGTCCAGGTGGCGATGGGGTGTCCGAGTGGGGTCTCATCCCACCAATTTCTGGATGCAGATAAATCCTTGCCCGCTCAGGAAGGTTCCAGGTATAGGATCAGGAGCATTCTAGCCTCTCTTTTGAAAGCCTGAGATTTTATCCCTTCGCCCTTGTCTGATGAAAGCAGGGAAGGTCCCTCTCTTTGGGCAGTGTCCACCAGGCCCCGACGCCTGCCGGACACCCCTCATCCCCTCTCTATGGGGGCATAAGGAAGACAGCTGTCCTCTCCTAAGGAATAGAGGACAAGGTGGGCTCGACTCCTAGAGTGGCTCAGCACCCCAAAGCAAAAGCTGCCATTTCCTCTGTGGCAACGTCTTGGGTGTCCCCCCCCCCAACTTCCTGACCATTCAGGAAGGTCAGTCTCTGTAGCTTAGGAGGACCAAGGTCTTGCTTGGCAGCTAAGCCAGCTTGGTAGAGGTCAGTTGGGCAGCTGCAAGGTGGCACGCTGGCTCTGTCCTTGTGGTACCACCGCCTACCACTCTGGCAGAGCCGCGAGAGCACAGACTCTTTGAACCAACCTTTGGCAGCCCAGCGCCAACGATCTCCAGGGTGGTCCTCATATAGGAAACCAAGTGGGCTTAAGCATCAGAGAAGTGGACGCCACTCTAGGATGATAGCCAGGCGAGGTGCTGAAGGGGTTGACTTTCAAATTAGGCCTGGGGTTCTTAAAAACCAAACTGAGGGGCAAATCTCAGATTCTTAGCCCACCTGTGGCGCCTCTTAGCCTCTGGTTGCATTCCTGGCCTCGAAACGTGGCCCTGCTGAAAACCCATCAGCTAGATGTGGCTGACTTGAAGGCCTAATTAGAGAAGGTGAACGACAAGGGCCCCCAAACTCGGCCACTTTAAGACTTGTGGACTTCAACTCCCAGACTTTCTCCAGCCAGCATAGCTGACTCTCTTGTAATCTCTTCCTCTGCAATCTCTCTCCACTTTAGGAAATTAAGAGAGAGAGAGAAAGCAGGCGTGGCTGGCTGGGGAATTCTGGGAGTTGAAGTCCAACAAGTCTTAAAGTGGCCGAGTTTGGGGAGTTCTGAACTAGATGAAAAGCCCCTTTCCTTCTCCCCACAAACCTGTATTGGCTTCTGTGTTCTGCTCTCTCTACGAGGGTAGGACGTGGCTAGCCCATTCTTCCAATTGATCGGTGTGCCGGCTGAACTTCTGTGGCTTGTGGCCTAGAGAGGTGGGCTCAGTTTAGTGGACAGGAAGAGGCAGGAGGGACCTCAGCTCAGCTCCTGTAACCTGTACAGGTGGGTCCTCCTTGACCCTCCAGCTCGAGAAGTCGGATTTGACCAAGAAGGAAGGAGAGCTGGCCCAGCTTCGTTTCTCTTCCCTGCCCTCTCACCATTTCTCGCCAGGCTTGTCCGTGTCCGGCATTCAATGCCTCCCCAACGTAGACAAAGCCCATGTCTCGTTTCCCATCGTTCCGACCAGGTAACGGCTGTCCGTCGTTTCCCTCCGTCCCCTTTCATGCTGTGAATGTAACCCACTAGGGAATTCTCCACACAGGCAAACTCTGAAATGTATGTAGCAGCTTGTGCGGGAAAAGCTTCCTTGTGACTGAGGACTTTCTCTCTTCCTTTCCCCCCCCCCCCCCCACCCATTTTTTTTCTCCCCCTTTAAGTGCGAAATGAAATACGGGAACGTGTATACCCTATAGCTCCCTTGCTGTCACGAAGAGGCCGCTGGTTAGCCTTAGCCACGATTGGGCGCGGGAGGGAAGGGAAAAGGGCAGGCCGGAGGCTTGCCAAAGTGTTGAGATCCGAGGAAACGGCTCCCTTCCTAGAGCCAAGGTTCTCCGTGGGGTTTTCCCTCCTCCAATCGTGGTTAGATTTTCTTCTCCCGAAAAGAATTCGACCCCAGCAAATCTTCTTCCATCCTAAATAAAGGAAGTGGGGAGCGGCAGGGAGATGGGGTTGAGTGACAGCTCAAAGGGGCCCAGCTGTCGGCTCTCCAAGAAGAACCCCATCGCTTGGAGAACGTGCCCACGTCTCGTCTCTCCTCTCCCAAGGCAGCGTGGGTCGTCTTTGCTTGACCTCTCAACACCACGGTTCCTTGGGGAACACCCTCCGTGGTTCGAGTCCCAGACCCGCTACTAGCTAAGCCAGCTTTCAGACATTCAACCCGACACTCGGGTTTCCAAGCTGGAGATTCCCTTCTTGGGAATCCAGGAGAGAGCCAGCCAACCCCGAAAGCTATTGATCTCGCCCAAACAGCTTCTTTCTGCCATGGGGACGTAAGGAGGGGAGGCTGGGGGGGTCACATTTTAAAACTCGGATGAAATATTATTATTTCAGTTTTGTCGTTTTCGTTTTTTGACCTATTTTCAGGGATCATTTCAGTGCGTTTCTGTATAAAGTTTTTTTTTTAAAAAAAGAAAACCCGTGGGGGTCTGGTTGGGGTTAAAATGAAATTTTGAAGTTTAAAGCGGACGCATCACCTGTACATAGGGCATCCTTTCCAAGTCTTCTCTTCGAAACCCTTGTTTCTTGTAGAAACACCTTGTTTGTATTTGGAGGACGGGGTGGGTTGAGTCGGGTTTTTTTGTTTCGTTTTGTTTTGTTGGGGGCTGTTTTGTTTGTACTTTAAAAAGCATGTAAATAATTTGTTAAAGTGACAAATAGTAGTTTGGAGTTCTTTTTTTTTTTTTTTTAAAGAAATACAAAAAAAAAAAGCAAACAAAATCGCCAGCAGAAGACCTCAACGAGAAAGCCAGCGTCTTGGGGAGGGGTGTGTGCGCGTGTGTATCCCAGGAGTGAAACGCTGGCGCCGTTTACAGCTTGTGTCAAGCTATGTATAATGTAAATTCTGTACAAAATCTCAACTTTTTGGGGGGGGGTCAAATGCGTAGATCAAACTAGAAGCATTAAAGACGCTGAAGATTTAAAAAAAAACAAAAAAAACGAAATGCCAAGATGAGGCTCTTTTTTTTAAATTTGCCTTTCTGATAACCTTAATGTGCAAAAAAAATCTATTTATTTCAAACAAAGAAAATGTGTACAGTCTATTAATGACAACCTAAAATGTATTTAAGCCGATCAGCAAGTTTTGTTTTGTTTCTTTCTTTTTTTCTTTTTTGCAAATTAAATTCTTCTTCTATTTTATAATGTTCCTTCTCAACTACCAAGCTAGTGTTTGTAGAAGTGACATGGAAGGCTGTGGATGGTCAGAGGCAGGTTGGGTGGGTGGGTGGTCTCCCTTTCTCACTGCAGCTGCTCAAATGAGGCAAGGTGGGAAGGGTCTCTTGGTCTTGCAATGGGAGGGAACACACACACCCCCGTTCCAATTTCATGAATTCTGTAAAAAGACCAATTTTTAATTTGCAGTTTGCAAAAACAAAAAAAAAAGGACCTTTAAAAGGAGGGGATTTTTTTTTAAAAAAAAATGGTTTGCAGTAAAACGACCTATATTTTTTAAGTTCCTTTCAATAAATAAAGAAATAAATGAATTTTTTTTTTTTTTAAATTCTCTGCTTTGGAGATTGAGGATTTTTTAAAGAAAAAAGTTCTGTTCCCTTTTGTTTTAAACAACTGTGTAAAAAAAAAAAAAAACAAGCCCATAGGACCGTTTCTGTGCATCTAGGTTTCTGTCATCAGTTTGTACTTTGTTTTGAAGAATGTGGTTTGGGTTTTCTTTTCTTTTCTTTTTTCTTTTGCTTTGTTGTGGGTGTGTCATTCTGTAAATATTTGTTCATATTTTTTGTGAATTGAATACTATGTACCATTGTATTATAGTAACTTTTATAAAGCAAACCATAAATATACTGACTTTTCTTATAGAAGATCTTTGCTTGGTTTATTAGCCTGAAAGTATACACATTTTGTTTCTGGGCTCTTGTGGCTGGAAGATGATTGGCAGGAAGTGGGAGGGAGTCCACAGGAGGTCGTTAAAAAATGCCAAAATGGCAACCACACCATGGAACTCCTTGGTTTTTAGGTTTTAACAATATACTGCCCAGGGTCGCTCTTTGACAGACTTGTGCAATCTCCAAATTTGACATCTAAATAAATCAACTTAAGGCCATCTCCTTGACGTTCACACGGTCAACTGCCTTTAGTTATCATCCTTGTCAATTCATCTCATAGCTCTGGAAAGGATAAGGTGGTAGGACAGTTGCTCCTAATTTACTCAAGGCAGGAGAAAAAGATAGGTTTACAAGCTCCATTCAAAAATTCAATCAGTGGTGGATCTTGATTCCAGAGGTTCTCCTTTGTTATAAGGAAAAAATGCTAGCCAACACTTGTGTAGTTTGCCCACCGACTAGCCATGAACATCCACCACTGAGTTGGCATTCCTCAACCAGCAACCCTCCACCATCCTCCCCGTCTTTTGTGAGAAAATGGCACACGATGGGTTCCACTAAAACTTGGACCAAACTTATTTCTCGAAGACATTCTCGACCGCGGCAACTTGAAGATGCGGGGACTTCAACACCCAGAATTCCCCAACTGAATTGAAGTTGAAGTCCACGCATCTTCAAGTTGGGAAACCTGGGCTAAAAAGAGAAGGAGACATCACAATTCTGTTTTTCCCCAGTCCTTAGATGTTGATATCAGGAGCCGTATCATCTCTGGTTCGTTTTCCACCTGTTGTCCCCAAAACAGACACTGCGAGTAGCTCAATTGTTGTTTTTTAATTCGACAAAAAAAGATCAGGCTACAATGGAAGATCTTTCACGCTTCACTCTGAGGACATCTCATTTTGGGGATGATGGACGTTACATGAGCTTGGAATCTCCGTCGGGAGTCAGGACGGTGAGATTCCCCCGAGCATCTTGATCGATTTCAATAGCTTCAAACAGAGACTTGAAGTTGCCCGCTCCAAATCCCTAAATTTGGAGGGGGGGAAAACACAGGCATAAATACTATTATTATTATTTTTTTGCTAATCTATACACCAACCTGTCTCTGCAGATTATGATAAAGTTCTTTTCTCCGATGCCGAGATGTTCTGTTTTAGACCCAAAATGGCAGTTGGCGACCCAGTTCTGCATTTCATGAGTGCACAGACCCCTCCCCAAAATAGTGAAGAAGGGAGTAAATTTAAACACTTTCTCTTCAGAAAGTGATTTAGAATATCTGGCTAGATCGGTGTATCCCAACTTTGGCTGCTTCAGAAGTATGGACTTCAACCCCCAGAATTCTTCTCCATGGCCTTATGCCAATGGAATTCTGGGAGTTGGAAGTCCACAAACTCAGAAATGGCCAAGATCAGGGTGGCTAGAGCAAGAGTCTCCAAACTTGGCAACTTTTAAGAGTTACGGACTTCAACTTCCCAACTCAACTGAAGAATTCAGGGAGTTGAAGTCCGTAAGTCTTCAAAATTGCCACGTTTTGAGGTCCCTGGAGCTAGAAGATCTCCAGGTTGGTTAATCAAGTAGCAGCAGGCTTCAGAAATCCTATCACCCAACTCTCCAGTTGCAATTTCCTTAGGACTTCCAACACCTTGGTAATGAAAATTTGCTTCCGGTTTTTGGAAAGCCAACGGAAACCAGAGGAGGCCCAGTTCTGACCTCACAGCATCTGCAAAACCAACTGTTCCTCAAGGTAACCCGGAAAGACGCCACCTTAAGGAACCAACCTCGTGGTTGTAGCGCTGAATGACCTCAAGGAAGACAGTCGGCCTGTCCTGAACCGGCTTGGTGAAGATCTGTAGCAGGTAGCCCTTCTCGTCAAAGTCAATTAAGATTTTGAGTTCCTTGAAAGAGAACAGACAAGAGACTGAAGGACGTTTCCAAAGTGACTATACATTTTGGTTGCATGTTGGAATGAAAACACAGCAGAAAGCTCTCGACCTACAACTGGAATAGGATCTGTCAAATTTGTTGTTAAGCAATGCGTTAGTTAAGGGAGACACCATGTTGATTGTGGCCTGCACCATTTCCTGCTGGCTTCCCCATTGACTTTGCTTGTCCGAAGCCAGCTGGAAAGGTTGCGAATAGTGATCACATGACTGGCGTGTCACTGCAACCGTTATAAATACATGTGGATTCCCAAACACCCAAATTTTGATCACGTAACCATGTGGACACTGCAACAGTTGTGTGCAGATAAGTTGTGTGCAAGTCATTTCTTTTTGCACTGTCATAACTTTGCACAGCTGCTAAAGAAATGGTCATTAAGTGAGGACTATCTGTAAAGCACGCTATTTTTCTTCTCTTCAGAGTCTCTTCTTTCTCTCAAACAGATGCAGCCAACCTGGTCTCTTTCATTTTGCAACTCACCATGCTGATTAGAGCAGCCAATGAAGTGGAATTTGTCAGTTTGTCTACTCAATTACATGTTGGTCTAATGAATATATATATAAACCAGGATGATGTATCCATCTTTGAGCAAAAGGACTCCCCATCAAGATGAAGGAACAATAAATGATAGTTTTTTTTAATTATATTTCTGTTGCCATTCTTCCCTCAAGAGGCCTTCATCTTCCTGCTCTCCCCCATTTCTTCTCAAGAACCATCTAAAGTGATAACATCTTAGGTTAACACTCTAAACTATGATCCCCCACTATAATGGAAGGCAACTGACCTCCAGTTTATCAATGCTTTCCTTCACTTTGATCTTGGCTGACTTCAACCGTTCCCGGAGCTGCTGGTAATACTTTGATGGAACGGACATGAACTCCATGCCACGGTCTTTCAGGTTTGTGATCTACATCCAAAGAAGACTCATGAGTGTAAGATTGACCCCTTCCAAGAAGTTGACATTTTTTGTGGGGTGGATTGTAAAGAAATGGACATTCTCACCGAAGCGATGATGTCTGAAGTGTTCAGGGCGATGTGCTGGACTCCAGAGCCTCCATAATAGTCCACGTATTCCTGTGGAACAAAAGAAACCAAGGTGGACCATATGCCAAGATCTCATGTTGAGGAACATCACCCTGTGTCTATGTTCTTCTGCATTTGTGATGCAAAACTCTGGTAAGTTAAAAGTGGAGGAGATCACAGCATCACCAGTGTCCTCTCCTGGTTCATCCTGACTTGTGATGTGACTTGGGTAAGGATGTTGGCTTGAATCCTGGTTTACTAGATCTCATCCTTGGCTCAGTGTCCCTCATGAAGAGAACAAGAGGGCTTCAGGACAGCCCACATATCTTTCTTCTTCCAACTATCCCACCTGTGGCTAGAGCAGCACCCTATCTTGGCTTGACAACAACCTTGCAGGAGGTTGGAGAAAAGGCCAGCTAGATGAGGATAAAGAAGTAGCAAAAAAAAAAAAAAAAACCTCCCAAAATACAACAAGGTCTGTTGCTAGGGAAATTGGCGACTCATGTTAGGTGTTTCCACCCGACATGTTTCTCCCACTGCCCACAGAAGTCAGCTTTGTGGTACCTGGATCTGAGATTTCTTCTTGCCCATCGCAGGTTCATTGATGGGCATTTTAATGGTCTCCTCATAGTTGGCCATGACAATAGATCGCAGGGCGCTGTATTCAGTGTGCAGTTGTTTGTCGTCCACAGACCAGAAGCGATGGAACAGGAGGTTCTTCTGATACCTGTAGAAGCCATACAGGAAAACAGAGACCTTGAGTGGATTCTAAAACCTTATCATCCCGTCCAACATCATATTGGTGAAGACCTGGGAAACGGCCAAGTTAACCAGGAATTCTGGGAGTTGAAGTCCACCCCTCTTAAAGTGGCTGAGAAACACTGCTGCAGATGTTCATTAGCATTGCTTTAGAAGGAGGAAAATGTGACGTTTGGGCCACATTTACCATTTCTCCTAAACCGCCCCCTCTCATTGAAATGCTCTTATTCATTAACTTTAATCAATAATGTTCTTTGCTCAGGAAAGCACAAAGACCAGTTGTTACCCAAATATCCAAACAGGGCTCTGATATTTTCCTGAGGAGGCCCAGAGTTTAATATCAAAATCTACTGAAAGTGATGAAGAAACCTTTGACCACAGGAGTAAAAGGTCCTGAAGATCACATAGTAGCCCAGGGCCTGTCCAGAAAGATCTCCCAAAGAAATCCCAAACATTTTCCTGATTGTAGAACTCTGTAATGAAATGCTAGCTGGTGTGTTCAACCTTCAGTTCCTCTAAACCATCTTCATCCTGATGTGTTGATACTCCGTGTCTTATCATTCCTTAACCGACACTCCTAGCTAAAGGAACCTGGACAAGCCTCACCTTCATGTTGTCAGGGTTCCAGCAATTGCCCTATTTAAATCATGAGCCTCAAGCCAAGCTTCAAAAGATCCAAAAGATTTAATAGGAGCAACATGTTGGCATTGACCTGTATGAAGCCAACTCTGCCACACATAATTTATGGTCACCTATGACCCTGTTTCCCACTCCCTCCTGGGTGTGTCATAAACCAGATACAGGCTGGGTGTCATCAATCATATTCTCCAATGAAGAATTTTTGCAGGATTTTCGCAGGCAGAAGATCTGGTAGCCTAGGCTACAATCTTTGTAAGATAAGCATGGAATGTACTTCTGGTTTTAATTGCCATACTGCTCCTTCAGGTTTTTCCCCCCCCTCCTGCTTATGGCAACTCAAAAACAGGCATAGGAATGCTTTACGAGTTGACATGTGTCCTATTTGGGTGCCACCGGCTTCAACATCTGCTTTTATTCATTTTAAGGAAGGTTCCAAAGAAAAATCTTACCATTCTACCACAGGGAGCATTTCTTGGTCAGGCTGATTCCCCACTACGTGGTCAATAAAGTTCAGTTTTCCAGGAGGTCTGGAAACAAGAGAGAAACGTGACCACATCATGTTCACCAGTCAATCTTCTTCTCTCTCTCCAGCTTCTCCATCCTTGACCTTCAAACTAGTCACAATTCATTTTCCACAGGATGAGTTTTTCCCCCATCCCTTCTTCTCTAATGAATTGTCCTTTCTCACACACATCTGGAATGTGCTTCCACACGACCCTTTTTTGCCCTGAGGCTTTCCACAACTGGTTGGCCTCTTCCCCTTGGAAGCAATTTTCTCTGACCTCTTGACCCTGGAAGGTTTGAAGGCAACATCTAAGCAGACTTGGATACTTACAGTTTTTTTAAGAGCGGGTCTTTAAAGAGAGGGGCTTCAAATCCAGGTAAGAAGAGTCCCTTGTAGTTCCCTTTTTCTATGAGTGTGTGAGTGGTATCTCCATACTATATTGTCAAAGAAGGAGAAACACAAAGTGACGAGACCCCACCAACATTTGGAGGGAAGACTTTCCTAAGAAGCTGGGAGCATCCGCAGTTGGGCAGAAGGCCCCTGGCATCTACAGAGAGGTCTGGAGGAAAGGTGATGTCCTTCCAGATATATTTTTGGGCCCAAAGTTCAGACTTTGCTCCATCTGGATTTGAGGGAACTGAAGTTCTTTAGCAAACAGGTCGCCCAGCATCGGAGGAGACCATCCTGTGAAGTTAGACCATCTCAAAGCAGAGAGCTTCCTTCCTTAGAGCATTTGCATTCCCCTCTCTTGTACAAAAGCCATGGGAGACAACGTACATCAAAACTCTCCAAGCTACCAAGCTGAAAAAGAACCGAATTTTGCTCCTCACCACCTCTCGGCTCACCTTTAGCGTCTCCCAGCCTTTTTTGTTTTACCAAAAACTCTCTTTGCTTTCTTCAGGGCTTGTTCATCTGAAAACAGCCCCCAATTTATTAATATTCACTTACTTTTCCCCAGTTTTGGCCTCTTTCACCACCTACTCAGCCCAATGCTCACCATTTCTAGCTGTCAAGAACTGCCGAGAACTTCAGGCCAACCCATTACCAGAATGCCAAGCTAGAGAAGACCTTCTCACCAAACTAACCACCATTTCCCCAGCTACTCTGCTCTGTCTTCTTCCTCTCTCTGTTTTGGAACTTTCCTCGGAAGCCCTTACCGTTTGCACAGTTGCAAATTTCACTTTCCCATGCTTGTCTTCTTCTATCCAGGGCTCTCGCACTATACGGGCGCCACGTTCTCGAGCTTTCTGAATGGAGGACGGGAGAATGAAGTAACGTCAGATAAGTCAGCCAGCAGGCTGGAGTGAGAACTGGCAAGTTTTGTCCACAGGGACACCCCAAGAGGACCTTGCCTATTCACTAAAGATCTGCTGTCAAGATCTGTCAGCAAAGATTGATTGATCCTGTGCGGCCGTCGAATCATCTTGGACATCTCGCAACCCCATGGATTGATTTTTCTCTATGAACTCATCACCAAACACTGAAAGCAAAACTGTAATGCTGCCTTCACAAATGTTTCTCAACCTTGACCACTTTAAGAAGGGTGGACTTCAAGCTCCAAAATTCTTAAGAGTTGAAGTCCACCCCTCTTAAAGTAGTCAAGGTTGAGGAACATTGACTTAAAGCATGGGTTCCACCAACCCACTGAGCTCTACCAACCAGAGAGTTTGTTGTCTAGAGAAGCCAGATTCTGAGGAATTCTGGGAGTTGAAGTCCACCCTCTTGAAGTAGTCAAGGTTGAAAAACACTTGTGGTGTGACCACCACATCCTTACAGCCACCTTCAGTTTAGCTATCCTATCTCTAGGCAGGTGGGACCCACAACCCATTGCAGCTGCCCCTTTATGGCCTCCATAGATGCCCCAAATTTCTTATCTGAAATAAAGGGGACCCTCAAGACTGGCATTCGGTTGAGGAACCTGCAAATTCCCATGAAAGCAAACTCATGAATGTGCCGAAGGACTTTCCGGTTTGGATTTACCTGCACAATGGAATCACAGTCTTCTACTTCGAAGGCAATGTCTTTGACACCATCTCCGTGCTGCATTAAGTGTTGTCCCATTTCTACGTGGACCGAAAAAGGGGAGCCAATATGGGTATTACGATTTTTGGGGTTCAGCAACAACTGTTCATACCATTCAGAGGGACCCAAAGTTTC
>NW_020716922.1:360423-372730 GCF_900518725.1 Notechis scutatus | reverse complement strand
TATTCTATTCTATTCTATTCTATTCTATTCTATTCTATTCTATTCTATTCTATTCTATATTCTATTCTATACCTCTTCTTGTTTCTAGTTCTGTTCTATTCTATTTTAATTCTATTCTATTCTATTCTCCTTCCTTCTCCCCTTCTCCATTATTCTATTCTATTCTATATTCTACTCTCTCCTCGTTTCTGTTCTATTCTATTCTATATTGTGTTCTATTCTATATTCTATTCTATATTCTATTCTATATTCTATTCTATTCTATTCTATTCTATTCTATTCTTGTTTCTAATTCTATTTTAATTCTATTCTATTCTCCTTCCTTCCCCCCTTCTCCATTATTCTATTCTCTTCTCTTCTCCTATTCTCTTCTATTTTAATTCTATTCTAATTATATGTGTAATGTGTGCAAAAAGCAAACCTGAAAAGGGAATGCTTTCAATTTTGCTCACCTGCAGCAAAGGGGAGTTGGGATGAACGAGCCGCTCGTGGATGCTGAAGGTTACCCTCGGGCAGATGTGGACGTCTACCAAGTCCGGAGTGCAAGGCACAACATCATCTGTAAGCAGCCAGCCTTCAATTTCCCAGCAGGTTGAAAGCCCCGTCTCCTTATTCCAACACTTCTTTAACCCACGCTGCCTACGTCCATTATCCTAATTTGCGTTGCAGGTAGTCCTCGACTTACAAACATTTGTTTAGCACTGGGGGGGAAAAAGCAACTTAAGGCTGGTCCTCGTACTTACAACCCCTGTGGCTTCACCACAATCACGCAATCAAAAGTTGGGCCTTGGACAACCAGTGAGGATTGGCAAGGATTGGAGAACCCCGAGGTCACGGGATTGCCATTCGTGGCCTTCTCAACCAGCTGTTTTGGAGCGCCCCTTTTTTTTGCACTGTGACCATCTGGCAGACGGTACAGGACAATAATTAAAACAAGGACAAATAGGCTGAAAACCAGCTTCTATCCCAGGACAGGAACTCTGTTGGATTCTACTGTATAGGTCATTAATAGGGATTTTCAGTTCAATTGTATAGAATGCGAAGGATGTGTGTTTGTGGTTTATTTTTATAGTTATAATGTACACCGAAGATGGTGTTTGATTTCATTGTACAAGGTGCAATGACAATAAACCTAAACCAAACTTAAACTTCCAACAAGCAACATCAATGAAGGAAGCTGGATTTGCTTAACAACTGCGCCGAAAAAGGTCGTAAAATCTTGTGCAACTCGCTTAGCCCTCTTGCTTAGCGGTGGAAATATTTATTCCAATTGTGGTCGTAAGTTGAGGCCTACCTTTTATAGGAAGGAGTGGCCTGAAAGTGGGATCCAGTGATTTCCGGCAAGTTAGATTTATAGACCTTGCTCTTGTCTGACGCAGATGACGGTGGCTTATCCGGAAATCTCTCTCGGTAGCTACCAGCGACCCTCTTTTGCCCTTGTTTTAGGCGGTGGATGATTTTGGCTTCTGCTTTCAGGTCTGCAGAACGACCACAAAGCCCTGATGCAACAGGTGGAACAGGGTCTGCATCAGCTGCACGCCCGGGAGAAAGAGAAGCATGACCGGGACGAAGCTGAGGCGCGTGCCGAAGCCCAAGGCCAGGCCTTGCCCCAGCCCTTCGCCCAAGTGAATGCCGTCAGTCCCGGATCTCCAGCTAGCTTCTCGGCAAGTACCAGCTCTCTTGCTCCCGAGTTCCCCGGGTGGCAGCTTGCGGCATTTCTTTATTCTGAATTGTTACATCCTGCCCTTTTGCTAAGGAGTTAGACTCTTCTTTGCCTCCTCCCCCCCCCAATTTTTTTAAAGAGTTTTTATTTTTTAAAAACAAACATACACATACAAAACATAAAAACATAAAACCACCTTCCATTTTATATACATACAGTGTGTCAGTTGGTTACAAATCTTTTGTGTGTCCTTTTATAGTCATTACAGTTTATATCAATTTTCACATTGTCAACGTATGCTTATATATTTATCAGTTATTAATCATCCATGACTAAACTATTTATTCCAACATTTTATAAGAGATATTCCAAATTTTATCTTAAAATTTATCTTATACTTTCAACCAATGTGTTGTAATGACGAGGCAGTCGAGGTGTTTGATCATGATCAAATGAATCATGATGAACTTTATTGGAGTCTAGTCTTGCATTTACACACATTTTGAGTAATCCTCCAACATTGGTTAACTTTGGTTATTGCTTAACTTTTGTTACTGTTTAGCATAGCAATTAACACAATTATCTCTAGTTAAAGTCTAACACATGTTTACTTCCTCTCTCTAATCCTCCTTTACATTAGTGACTTTATTTGCCTGAGTTGTAATTACTTGTAAACATTCTTAATCTGAGGTTTGCCATCCAAGATAAGAGCATTCCTGCAATTACAACTCTACACCAATGGTTATATATGTCTACATTATGTTTTATGTCAATCTATTAAATTTCTATCGCAAAATTATCTCATCTACTACATTAGCATGTCTTTTTGTCCAACCATTGATAAAACAAATCCCATATCAGACAAAATCGTTTATCTTCTTGTTCTCTAATTTCAAATGTCAGTTTATCCATTTCAGCACAGTCCATAATTTTCTTAATAACTTCCTCCTCCCTTTTTATCAGAGCAACAAAAGGCTTACAAGGTGGGCTGGTCTGAAAAATAAGAGCTGGCCCAGCTCTACGAGACCTGGGTGCTTGCTCTTTTGGCATCTCGGAGCTGCTCTCCTGTAAAGAGACAAGGGATCATCTTGGCTTCTTTCCACAGGGTTTGCAAGCGGGCGACGAGATCGCCGAGTTTGGCTCGTTGAACAGCCAGAATTTCCAGTCGTTGCAGAACATCGCCGTTGTGGTGCAACACAGCGAGGATGTGAGTGGCTTGTTTTTCTTTGTGGGCCTGGAAAGAGGCTGGGAGGGGCTCCTTCGGACCCCTGACATCAGTGGTGGGATGCAAACATTTTTACCACCGGTTGGGGGGGGGGCTGGCTTGGTGGGCACGCTTTGCACACGTGTCCAGACTTTGCGCAGGCGCCAGAGGCGTTCTAACTCACCTCCTGCAAGCCTGCACTCTCCCGGTCGCTTCAGCAGCTGCCGTGTGGCACCGGCGCAAAGCAGTTGCGCTTCAAAAGCAGGGAATGAAGGTGAATATGGGAGCCCAGGTGGGCGGGTGGGCCCAACAACAGAGCGGCAGAGGGAACTGGTTTGGTCTCATTGGTGCTACCGGCTCAGCCAAACCGGTAGAATACCACCCCTGCCTAACTGTCATGCCTCTGGTGGAGACTGACTCTGAGGGAGAGGAGGAACGGCCGAGCGGGAGTGGAGGTGTGGCTCCGGAGTTTGTGGAGGAGGCTGGGGAAGGGCAGAGGTCGGCTGGGCTGTCAGAGGAGGACCCAGGCCCATCCCCTCTCCATCCTAGGGCACACAGGGAGGAGAGGATAAGGGAGAGATGTGGTCTACTTGGGAGGAGAGGGCCTTGATCCTCTTCATGGGCTGCAGCTGTGACAACTGAATAAGAGGACAGACATGCGTATGGGCCAGTGCTGGAAACAAAGCGTAGAAATATCTCTAGTTTATGGTTCCTCTCTTGAGTTTGGCATCCTTCCCAGTGTGTGTTCTGTTATCTGTGGACGTCCTCCAGCCCTTATCTTGTCTGGTTTGTGTTGCTTTTTTCCTTCTTCTTGTAACTGTTTGTGTGGGAGTTTTTTGTCTTCCGTCAAGAATATTCAGAGCTTGGAAGCAAAGTGAAGGAATAAAAGGCGCTTCACCTGTTTTCTGTGACTGTGTTTGTTTTGTATCCCACCCTGGGTCATCACGCTAACGCTGTTCTCACCCCCACCATTAGCCACATAAACCAGACCGAACAGGTGAAATATTTTGGGGTTTTTGTTTTGTTTTGTTTCTCTCCCCAGAAACCCTTACGCGTGACTGTGATCCGAAGAGGGGAAAAAATCCATCTGGGCCTCACCCCAAAGCGTTGGAGTGGGAAAGGACTTTTGGGGTAAGTATCCGCAAACTTTAACTTGCCCCCTTGACTCTTTGCTCCTTTCCAAACAGTTCAGGAAAAGATGCTTCAGTGACTGAAATTCCGCAGAGCCGAGAATAAAACCCTCACGGGAAACATTGACCGGTCTCTGGTATCCTTAGCTCTCTTCAATCCCATTTTTTGTGTGGATTTTGTGGAGGTAGAAGAGAAATCCCAAGATTTCCATCCTGATCTGTTTAAAGTTGTTTTTCTATGTAGCTTTTTATTCAAAGTTTTACCAAGAGAATAAAACCACAAGTAAAGGCAGACAAGAGAGAAAAAGAGAAAGAAAAAAGACAAAAAGATATAAAGAAAGAATAAAAAGAAATAGAAGATGCTTCCAATTTTCTTTGCAGCAGATATAAGTACAAAGTTATATCTGATGACCAAAGAACGCTCGTTTTTTTGTATTGTCCTTTAATTAATCCATCTCTTTAATTTATCCCTCAAAACTACAAATTATAAATGCATTTTTTTTCTATTTTATCTAAAAGTCTGCAAAGGGTTTCCAGACAACCATATATGTAGATACTGGATTTTTTTAGTTTATTCAAAGAAGTTAATTCAGTTTTCTCTGTAAGTTCCATCATCTTCACCAACTGTTCTTCCTTTGTAGGTAATGCCAAACTTTTCCACTTTTTTTTAGCATATTTGATCTGTTTAAAGTTCAAATGATCGAAAAACAGCCCTAGAATTGTGCCTTCCTCTGTCTGTATTTGTGTAAATTCTCATGCTTCTCTGAGGAACAAAAGACTATCAGATGCTTACCGAAGGCTTAATTGGATTTTTCTCTTCCTTTTTTTCCTCCCGACTCCCAGTTGCAATATTGTTCCTTTGCAAAGATGACTTCTGGTGATGATTCGTGGTGGTTGTTTGGTGACGTGTCATTTTGACGTTAGCATCTTCCTGAACAAGCTGAAATGGCGAAAATGAATTTGCACTGCGGGAGTTCGACTGTGTTTTCCTGAAGATGCTATTTTGAAATATTTTTTTTTCCCTTGCCCTGATTCACAAAGGTTGCTCAGTAGGTTTTAACTTAGGCGTAAGGACAAAAAAGAGTTGTGTGGCTTCGTTGTGGGATTGAGCTGCTTGGTTTTGTGGCTTTCCTTTGGATACTTCCCTGTTTGGTTCTGGAATTAGACAATAAAAGATTCGTGCCATTCCTCCTGGTGTTAATTCTTTTGTTTCTTCCGTCCTTAATTGTTTCTGTGAAGTGCGCTAAAATTTCAGAAAAGTATATAACATAGAAAAAAAAAATTAAAAGGAAAAGAAAGGGGTACAGAAAAAGTCAAACTGGGAGTGCAGCCAAAGAGGGGAAAATGTATAGAACAATAATGTGTTTGGTACAAATTAAAAACCGAAGAATCAATTACCATTTCGAAAGTAGAAATCAAGCATAAGAAGCGGTACTTCTACAGTCGTCATCATCGGCTAATCTTCAAAACCAAAAATCAGCATTTAATTTCTTTCAAGCAAAACTTAAAAAAAATTAAAAAATCCAGGAGTGGTTTCCAAATAGAAACAAAGCCAGTGAATCTTTTTTTTTTCCTTTCATCAAAGCTGTCGACTCAGCCATCATCCAGCCCAGTTTTGCAAAAACCACAAAGGGCCCCGTTCTCAGTTGCAAGATGGATTATTTTTATTTATTTCCTGAAATGTAGTGGCTGCCCAACTTTAGTGGGCTCCGAGTGTTGCAAAACTAAAGAGAAACTTTAAAGAGAGGTGAAAACATTAAATTTTATAGATTAAATCTAATAGATTGGAAAAATCAACCCTGCGCCTGTTTCAAAGGGGTTTTGGGGAGGTGAAAAGGGCCGTCTGGTTAGACAAGAAAGGAAATCTGCATCTTTGGAAGTTTGGGGATGCATCGCTTGCCAAGCAGGCCATTCAGACTGGAGTTGTTTGCAGGCGGCTGGCGGTTGCTAGGGCAACCAGGAGGGGAGGCAAACAGTCGCTGCTGGAGTTGGAGCCTGCAGGTGAGTTGAGAAGGCAGGCAGGTGAGGACAGTTTCTTTGGGAAAGGGGGGTGGGAAATCAGCAACGCTGAACCTCGGGAAGATTGAAATGGTGGTTTGTGGAAAGCCACAAAAAAGAGGAAAAAGTGGAAATTATCGTTGGTTTTTTTCCCCCTCCCTGCGGGGAGGAATGAACTCAACGATTGGGGTGGAATTTCTGGGTTAGGATTTCTGCAAAGACTTGTTTGTTCCATCCCAAAAAGGTTTCTGTGGGTTGTGTAGTTTTGTCAGTTGTGTTTTACTTGGGCGGAGTGAAGGTAGACCTTGGCTTGCTTAATTGCAGCTAAGGGAGAACCAGAGCTGGTCACACCTGGGAAAGGAGGCCACTAGGAGATGATGGAGTGTAGATGGGAATGGAAATCTGAACAAAATCCTGGAGGAAGGCCAGGGTGACCCACTCCTGAATTGGGGTTGGGTTTTTTTTAATAGTTTATTTTTGTATTTTTCCTTCCTACACAAGTGCTTTATGAACAGTGTATTGTCTGGGTCAATTTGCTTACATAATAGTATATAATATAGTCATATATTGAACATAAGACATACATAATAGTATTTTTTCAATTTCTACTTCTAGAAATTGATAAAATAAGTTCTATGTTTGAAAATATTCTGTATCTTCTTTATTTTTAATGTCAACCTATCGATCTGTGCACAATCTAGTATTTTTATAAAATTATATCTGTGGTTGAAGGAACTTGTATGGACTTCGTGGCTTAACCACCTAGAGATAAGAGTTGAGGTTGGACTTCAGCCCTCAGGCTCCATCACTGGAGGTTTTTAAGAAGAGACTGGATGACCATTTGTCTGAAATGGCAGAGGGTTGGACTAGAAGACCTCCAAGGTCCCTTCCAACTCTTTATCATTCTGCTTGAGGAAGCCAGGATCTGAGGTTGCTAGCTGGTGAGGAAAACCTGGTTTGGGAAACTATGTTCTCTCTGGCAACTCCTTGAGGATGAGGAAGCTGGTAAGGCCATGGGGTAAAGCTTCGTAGAATGCCTGGAAACTGGCAGGGACTCAAAGAAGAAGCTGGTAACTCTGCCAAACTTCCAGGTGAAACCCAGAGGTCCTTGATGGGGATCCTGGACACGTTTCTCAGCCCAAATGTGGCTATTTTCCTCCCATTTGGAAAGGTCCCAAATCTTTGGGGAAGGAAACGGTCATTTTCCAACTAACGCCATTCCAACTTTCTCTCAACTCCACCAATATTTGCAGGAGACCATGGAGGAAGGCAAGGAGGAAAAGAATAACCCCCAATTGAATTATTCTGAGATGCCCTCAAAGGAACGGCTGGAAGTTCCAGGAACTCCTCCCGAAGAGACCCTCGACCAAGAAGCTGGCGTCCCTAGGATGGAAAGTAGTATTTCTGTGTCGAAAACCACTCCTCTGATTGTGGTACCCTCAAGTGTAAGTAGGAAGCCAGGCCAGGAAGCTAGGAATTCTGGGAATTGAAGTCCACCCATCTTCAAGTGGCTTAAGGTTGAGAAATTCTGATTTGAGGAGTCCCAGCAACTCTGCTCCATGGCAAGAGATGCTGGAAGGGGACAACTGTTGACTTTCCGTTGACCATATCATCAACCCAACATCTCTTGCCATTGACCCTATTTACTGGATCTCCTTAAAACCATGTTTCTCAACCTTGAAGATGGGTGGACTTCCAACTCCTCCCAGGATTCCCCAGCCAGCGTGGCTGAATTAGTAAATAATATTGTTGATTTAATTTGTTCAAGACTAGTTCTTATGAATGAAAATAACTTTAGTAAATAATATTTGTAATAATTTGTCCTGGAGGCAGTTGACTCATCCTGTAAGTCTGGGGATGTCCCACTCATCCCAAAAGGGCCTTTGAATTGTATATTTGGAAGCACAGAATGGAGCGATCCAGGTAAAGATTGAAAATCAGGTAAAATGGGAGAAAGCAGGGATGCAACTTCCAGTCTCGGCTACAAATTCTATTTTGCTATTCAGGGACAAGAAATCAGGACCCCGACACCTGAAGATGAGCCCAAAGCGCAGGAGCAGTCAAAAGAAACATCTCCATCTTTAGAGGTCGCTGTAGAAGACCATCTCTTTGAAGCTGGCAGAGAGGATGACCGGAGTTCTGGCACCAGGGATGATGAAGGAGGCCCAGCTAGCACTGAAGAACTCCCAGAGGCCAGAACAGAAGAAGGTAGTCCTGGACCGGTGGAACCGGAACGAGCTAAAAGCGTCTCCCCAGAACCAGTGTCCTCCAAAATTAGGAGGCCCGGCAGCAGGTCAAGTTCAACAACTGGCTTGGAGAATGAGAAGTCCAAGATGTCCTTCAGAAGTCAAGAACCACCGAGCGATAGTGAATTGACCAGTCTAGAAACAGGGATGGAGACTTCCCAAAAAGAGAGCGAGACGTCCAGGACTCAAACCACCGCCAGCAGTGCGACTGGGTTCCAGGAGGAAGATTCTATGGTCTTGTCGGCCTTCCCAGGGATGCTGTTTGATGAGAAGACTCAACCGCTCTCCGATCACCCTCTTGTGAGTCTGGGTGAAGGACAGATGGCACTAGAACCTTTCAACATCTGGATTCCCGTACAACCCCTCTTGTGATTTTTAGTTGGGCGGGCCTTCTGATTGGGCTAGTCTGGAAGGGATGCCTTGGGACAATGATTTTGACTTTGACGTTTCTTCCAGAGCTTGTCGTGGGTCTTTGGCTACAACAGCCACCTGCCTGTTTTCAACCTTCTGGATGAAGATCAGCGGGTGCTGTTGTACGTCTCTGCTCACACCGCCGTGATCCATGACATCTTGAAGAATAAACAGTACCTCCTGCAGGTAAGACCCAAGTTCTCCAGGTGGTGCAAAGCAACCTCAACTACAAGGATGGCCTTCTGAGGCCTCCCATGTTTCTTAGGGACATTCCAGTTGCATCTCCTGCGTCTGTGTCAGCGATGACCGGCGGTGGATTGCCACGGCCGACCGAGGTCCTGACAGCCTGGTGATCCTCTGGGACAGCTACTCTGCGTAAGGTTCTGGCGTCGGCAGGATGAGTTCCCCCTGCTCTTGATAGCAGGCCATGGTACCTCTTGATCTTCAGAGTTGCGTTGTCTCCTTGAAGCCCCCAACAAAATGTTGGTCAAGTGCAGTGACCATGAGAGCAGGAATTCTTTGAACGGAAATCTTATTTCTTGCTGTAGGACAGAGGCCTTCAAACTCGGGAAATTTTAATACTTGTGGCCTTCAGCTCCCAGAATTCCTCATCCAGCATGAGGAATTCTGGGAGTTGACATCCACAAGTCTCAAAGTTGCCAGGTTTGGAGACACCACCTCCCCCTATTATAGAATCAACAAGATTCACCTCAGTTTTATCTTGTTAATAGACTTCACCTTCAAAGGCATTTGCTGGTCCAAAATTAGCTACCTGATGGCTGGTTTTTTTGGCCGCCCAGTTCAATTAATTGTTCCAACAGAAAGGAATATTTGTAGCTCAGGATTATTCTGTAGAGTTCCTGGTGCTCTCTGAGCTTGGTTGGTTTCTTGTAGACGTCTCATTACCCAACTAGGTAATAACATCAGTGGTAGAAGGGAGAGGAGTCTGAGGACTGAAGGAAGGAGGAGGGAACGGGAGGAGGAGGAAGAAGAAGAGGTGGAAGAGGAGGAGGACTGTTGGTTCCTTGATGCTCTCTGATCTTGGTGGTTGGCTTGTAGACCTTTCATGACCCAACTAGGTTACATCATCAGTATTCAAGTAATCATGTTCAGGTACGTAATAAGGGCTATGCCAATATCTGGAGGTCTCCAGACCTAGTCTGATAGCTCTACTGAGTTCTCCTCCCAGTTCAGATGTTTAAGTTGGCACCCACAAAATTGACTCCACTTAGCCACAATTACAGATGTCTTGTTCTTCAGGATTCCTGTCCACACCATCTTTGATAGTCACCCTGAAGGAGGAGTCGGCGCCATCACCCTTTCTCACGACTCCAAGTTCCTGGCTACCGTTGGAGCCGAACAGGTGCAGGTAAAGGAAGCCTTTGAGTGTCTCAAATGTTGGAGAGCAGTTGCGAGCAAGGCCAGTCGTAACCTGTGGGTAGGAACACCAATCTCCTTGTTGTCAACTCAAAAATATTTCTCTGGGTCTTTAGAGTTGTCAGCGGAAAGGGAGTGGGGAAAAGTAATGCATACCTTAAATATTTGCATAGATAATTGCTAGGCGGCCGAAGCTGTTGGCGCGCAAGAGTATTACTGGAGAGCATGATTGATGACTCTTGGCTATGGATGTGTCCCATTGGAGAATATACATCCAGGGGGTGGGAGGAAGACCAGGGTCAAGGGGGAAATGAATGCTGTATTTTAGTGTCGGCTGCACCCAGATAACGCCAACATGGCCACTCCTAATAAATCAATTTTTTTACTCTCTGAGATGCGGTTAGAGACTTATAATTTGAATGGGGCTGCATGACGGAGTGCTGACACTTGTCTTTAAGAAATGTACTCTGTCCTCCTGCTCATCCACCAACCATCCATGGCGTTGTCTTCCTTATCTCAGAAAGTTTCGATTTGGAAGTGGACCACGCTGGAAACCAAGCCATTCTGCAGTGTGCAGGTCCCACCTCAGTTTGGATTCCAGGTGAGACCCTTCTGATTGTGGGCGTGCAAGAGAGACACAGAGATTACCATGATTATTTTTTCCTCCCCCCCCTCTCCCCCCCGTGCAAAATTTGGCAACATTTCTGCAGGTCATAAATACAGGTTTGTGGGTCAGAGGAAGGTGGATAAAACGATTCATTATATTCTGTTTTTGTTCTAAAACATTTTTTTTTAACCAAATTAGCATTGGCTTCATTCTACCTTTTTTTGTTTTTGCTCCCAAAATTCCAAGTGTGGCAAACTTAACCGACGTTTCAACACAGCCGCTGTTTTCACTTCCCAAATGTTTAGCGATAAGTTGCACCCCCCAATGGCAAAATACTCCATTTATGGATCTTATTGGGTGGATTTTTTTTAGCTGACCCATGAAATGTTGGCAGGGGAGGAAAATTCCCACCAGCTCCCTGCCCTCCTCCTATAAGCCTTTTCCAGCTTTATTTTGACAGGAATGGAAAAGCAAAATAAGGGTAACTGTTGGTCATGGCAAGGAAGAGCTTAAAAGCCATCTTCTGCCCAGCTGGGTGAAGCCACGGTTTGGGGCCACCAACGTTTTGCCTTCAGCCAGAATGGCTAAAGACTCGGGAAGCGAAACTGTGCGGTGTCGTGGTGTGTTCAGGTACGAAAGGGCAGTTTTGACGGGGATATTCAAGATTGCGTCTTTCTTTCAGAATTACATTGAGTTCAGTCTCCAAACTTCGAAGGAGCTGGTGAGCAACAGCAAAAGCCAAGTCATCTTCTACTTGTGGGTAAGTAAAAGTGACTGAGTAAGTGAGACACGCACACACACACACACACACACCCCAACCCTGCTCTCTTTGGGTATCTTACCTTCTTAAACCTGTGTCCTCCCAGGGAGGATGGGAGGGAGGACCCTTCCTAAAATTCCCAGCCAGCAGGGTCGACAGAATTCTTGATGGTCTGGTTCTGGCTTGGAAGGACGAGGTCTTGGAAGGATGTCCTTGTGTCTTCCATACGTTGGAGAGCAGCTGGAGATGGCTTCTCAGGGGTTAATGAAACATTTAGAGCAGTGGTTCGCAACCTTAAGACTTGTGGACTTCCAACTTCCATGATTCCCCAGCCAACGTGGAGAAAGTCTGGGAGTTGGAAGTCCACAAGTCTTAAGGTTGGACTGCTTTGATTGACAGGTTTATCCTTCTCTTCTCTCTATGTCTTTTTAGGAGAATAATACTCTGCTCTACCACGCTCCTCTCTTGACAGACAAAGTAAGTCCCCCCAAAACGACCTGAGATTCTGACATGCTTGGGATGGAGGGTGTTCTTTGCAGGATCTCAGTGGAGAGGGGAGCAAATTATAAAGGGGGTTTAAAGACCCCTGGAACCCAAGACGATCTTCTCCTCCTCCTTCTCCTCCTCCCCCTTCCCCCTTCCTCCTTCCTCCTTCTCCCTCCTTCCTCCTCCTTCCTTCTTCCTCCTTCTCCTTCCTCCTCCTCCTCCTCTTTTCTCCTTCTTTCTCCTCCTCCTTTCTCCTCCTCCTCCTTCCTCCTTCTTCCTCCTCCCTCCTCCCTCCTCCTCTTTTCTCCTTCTTTCTCCTCCTCCTTTCTCCTCCTCCTCCTTCCTCGTCCTTCCTCCTCCTTCCTCCTCCTCCTCCTCCCTCCTCCCTCCTCCTCCTCCTCCTCTTTTCTCCTTCTTTCTCCTCC
>NW_020716922.1:331774-360413 GCF_900518725.1 Notechis scutatus | reverse complement strand
TTCTCCTTCTTTCTCCTCCTCCTTTCTCCTCCTCCTCCTTCCTCCTCGGCTTACAACAGTTCCTTTAGTGACCAAAGTTGCAACTACACTGCAAAAAAGTGACTGACGACCGTTTTCCACACTTTCGCAGCATCCCCATGACCACGAGATCAAAATTCAGACGCTTGGCAACTGGTTCATATTTATGACCATTGCAGTGTCCTAATCCCCCTTTGTGACCTTCTGATGAGCAGAGCCTATGGGGCAGCCAGGTTCACTTAACAACCGTATATGACTAATTTAACAACGGAAGCGATTCACTTAATGGCGGCAAGAAAGGTTGTTAAAATGGGGCAAACTTGCTTAGTAGCCATCTTGCTTAGCAACAGAAATGTTGGGCTTGATTGTGGCCGTAAACCGAGGACCACCTGTGTATACACCTGGTAGAAGTTGCAGACCCAGGTTTTTGGAGTGGCTGTTTTCAGGGCCTGATTCCTGGATCGGTGATCCCCCTGCAGACTTTCAACAAGGCGGTGGGATTCTTCAGCCAATCCTGTTTCCATTTCCGCACTTCCCAAGCGTTGACCGGCACCTCGGAGGGGAAGCTAGTGGTCTGGGACACCGTTTGCACGCCCTTGCAAACTAGGTGTGACCGACTGTACAACATAAAAGCCATCAAGCTGGTGCATCTACAGAAAGATGCCATCACCGTCCTGGTCATCATGGACGAGTAAGCGGGTCACGACATAATGACGGGAATAAGTGGAGGACTTACCCTAAACCCAGGGGAAAACGGTGGTATAGTTAAAATGCTATTTTCCTCTTTTGGCCAGCAGAGGGTGCTGCAGCTAAGCTCACCATCCCTCTTTGCACCTGTTCTGCGTTTGGAGAGCAGGCGGCCCAGTAAAAAAAAACCCTGCTCAGCGCAATTCACAGAACTGAATTTTTTATTTTATTTTTCAATATTTATATTGTCAAATTCCAGCCCCCAAACAGGCGCTTCTTGAGGCCTGGTGGGCTGGAAAGTAGGGGGGGAAAAAAGCCCGACTTCTTTATCCTTTGATCTTCTTCCCAGGTTGTTCGTGACCTGCGACGTCAAAGGCCACATTAAATTCTACGACGGGGACCTGCAGCTGACGCACTGGTACAGCCAGTTCAAACTGGGACCCATCCGGTCTTTCTCCTTCTCCAAGAAACCTGCCTCCCCTGAAGACGTCACCAAGTACCCCGAATCGTGCACCTTGTCTGGAAAACCCTTCATTGTTAGGTGAGCGGATCTCGGCGCCCCGTAGATATATATATATATGTTTTTTAAATCCTGTTGGCCATGATGGGGGTTGAATGAATGGAACACCCCCTCACCCACCTCCCCCGCAGTCTTGGGGAAAAGAACCCAAATTTCTTTTGGGTTGGAGGTCCAACATTTGCAACCTTTTGCTCCCTGAGGCAGGAATTTCATCCTGGCGACCTCGGATGCGGTGGTGATTCACGTCAAGACAGAAGGAACTCAAGTCACCAAGTGCCTGGAGGAACCCAAGGACCCTGTCCACACCGTCGTCTGCCACCCTTGCAAACCCCTGCTAGCCAAGGGCAGCTACTGTGGCCTTCTGAAAGTCTGGAGCTACCTCCTCAACAAATACCTGGTCAGCCGGATCTTTAAGGGTGAAAGCATCAGCTGCCTCTCTTACAATCATGATGGTAATCGTCCACCCGTCCTCGTGTTTTGGTTCTTTGACTGTTTTATTTCCAAGGTCATAAATAACAGTTTCTTATGTTTTTGCTGTATATTTTCTCCTGGAAAGGCTGTAAGGTTGTCAGAGTTGCAAGTAAATACACCCATAGCAAAGAGAACTCGGAGGCAGGCAAATTCCTCAAAGAACAATATATTAGGACATATCATATTGGCCCAAACCGGACTCTGGATATTCCCGCGGTTAGGGTTAGGCATTTATTTAAAGCTTAAAACTCCCTTGCAGCTCAAATCTGTCTACTGCTGATTGCTAAAATGCTACAGCAGAGGTCTCCAAGCTTGGCAACTTTAAGACTTGTGGATTTCAACTCCAAGAATTCCTCGCTGGCTGAGGAATTCTGGGAGTTGAAGTCCACAAATCTTAAAAGTTGCCAAGTTTTTGGACCCCGTGCTACAGGATCCTTTGGAGAGCAATGGTACCTTTTAAGCAGAAGCTACCTGTGCCTGTAGTTTTGTCCTTTGATGGTATCCTACCTCAGGATAATGCTTTCATGGGCCTGTCCTCCATAAATGATCAGTGATGGTCTACTAAAGAAGGACCGTCCCGCATGGTGGACACTCAAAGTTATTTGAGGTCGTTTTGGAGAAACTTCATGGAAAGATTTGGTTATGAGGACTGTCATGGCTTATGAGCAAACAGAGTCTCAATAATGTCCAGAACTTTATCGGATTTTGGACCAACAGGTTCTTTTTTTTTAATGTGCATCTTAGGTTCTTTGCTAGCTGCTGGATTTCTGAATGGATGTCTTTATATCCTTGATTCCATCTCTTTGGAAAACGACCATCCAGACCCTTTCCAGTACTCAAAAGGACCCATCACCATCATGAGCTTCTCCCACAATTCTGAATATCTCGCCACTGCTGTGAGTAGTGACCAACTTTCTCTGTGTCCTTGTCCCACTTCTGTATCCTACAGGCCACCCGTGGTTCTGGCTCTTAACCTCGTGGTTATTATTACCTTTATTGTCAGAGTACAACATGCACAATGAGATTGGCTGAGCCTCCCTTTGTGCACCCCTCCCAACACAACTCTCAGGAAGGACAGAAGTCCCTAACCCAGTCCCAATCTTATTACACTAGGTGACCTCGTAGCTGTCGGCGAAATAATGTTTTCTCAAAATGGGCAACTTGAAAATGTGTGAACATCAACTTCCACAATACTGGTTTTTCTTCCTGGTCGGTTTTTCTTGTCTTTCAGGATGAAAACTTGTCGTTGAATGTTTACAAAAAAATTGCCGTGGAGGAAAAGAAAGTCTGGGACCGCCTGGCTGCCCTCCACTCCCACTACAAACCGATTCGCACCCTTCTTTTTGGGGTATACCTAGATAGTAGTGAGCCAAGGCTCTTAAGTCTCGGAGAAGACCGGCTCTTGGTAAGTCCAGGGGTTGGGCACACTTGGTAAAAATTGGAACACCTGACTGGAGTCTCTGCCTGGAAAAGTTTCAGGATCAGCAATCCTTGGGAGTTGTTCATTCAGGTTGGCCTAGAGTCAAAGGAGGACAAGATGGGAATCAGGAGGATTCTGGATCCGTAGCGAGATATGGCCACCAAGTCCCAACCTCAGCAGGAAGACTTGGTTGCCTTTTGAGTTGGGTACAAGTGGCCAACACCTAGGTCAACATGTGGGCCAACTCAGTTGGATGAGTGGTGGTCCATTTGCCAAATCAACAGTTAGACCCAGTGATGCCACTCTGAAACGTCTCCCTGAAGAACAACCAAGCCAAGACTAGTTGGTGTGATTCTTGGATCTGCGTTGCTTGGTTTTTCAGGTGGAATATGACTTGGCGAATATCGTCAAAGACAAACTGGAGGTAATCCGAAGAGACCGGATTGAGCAGAGCGCGGTCCCTACGTACATCGCTTGGTATCCCCCAATCACCACCGAGTACTTTTTCCTCACTGCCAACAATCACTACAAAATGAAGCTTTATAACGTGACCACCAAGTTGTGCAGGTGAGGAGAACTCACCTGGGGAGAATCCCTGCATGCGTGGATGTCTGCAAAGGGTCAGGCTCTGTCCTGTAAGGAGGTGGGGTTGGACTAGGAGTGGGAGACCCCCTCAGTCACAGACACACACAGTGAGTAACTTTGGGCTGGCATCTCCTCCAGGCAATAGACCCCCATGGGGTTGTCCTTGTAGAAGAAGAAAGAGAGCTGGAACTTGGGTTTCTGAAGAAAAGGTGAAATATAATTGTGTTGGTTGGTTAGGTTGGTTGGTTGGTTGGTTGGTTGGTTGGTTAGGTTGGTTGGTTGGTTGGTTGGTTGGTTGGTTGGTTAGGTTGGTTGGATGGATGGATGGATGGATGGATGGATGGAGAAAGAGAGAGAGAGATAAATAGAAGATAGATAAGTGTTTTTCAACCTTGTCAACTTTAAGATGGGTGGACTTCAACCCAACCAACTAAGCTACGCTGGCTGGGAAATTCTGGGAGTTGAAGTCCACCCATCTTAAAGTTGACAAGGTTGGAAATCATTGAGATAGATAGAAGTTGATAGACTGATTAGATAGATTGATCTGTGGCAGTCTTCCAACAACCACAGTCCGAGATCTTATTCTCACTGTCCTGATTTGGTTCCGAAAAACACTTAAGATGTAATTTGGTTAAATTGCCTTTAGCCATGTCACTTCTCTAGACCCCAATATTATGGTTTGTAAACTGATTTCCAGCTTAGATTTTGAGCCAACTCAGATAACTCCTGCCTTATCAAGTCCAAGTCTACCAACCATGACTTAGGGAAGGTTCTTCCTTGGGGCGGTATGGCAACAGAGCCAACGGGAGAAGGATCTGTGCTTGGAATGCATTGGTTGGGCTGTCAGGCTTTTTCATGACATGCTTGTTTTAGGAAGACCGCCTTGGGACCTACCTATGGTTCTCCTCTTCAGAAGTTTGCCATTCTTCCTTTGGGTGAGGACCAGGAGTCTCAGAAACGCTACATGGCCTACATCACAGAAGACAAGGTACTGGAGGTGACGTGAAGGTACCTTTCCTTTGCGTCTTCAAATTCCTCCAAGCAGGGCTGGAGAGAAACTGGTCTTCCTCTCCATCTTCTCCTCTAGGTTGGCCTCCAGATCTTGCCCGTCGATGGGAACCCGCACAAGTCCTCGGCATTCATTTGCCACCCTACAGGGGTGGCCGACCTCACCTGCTCCTACACCGGACACTACCTCTTCACGGCAGGGGGCAGCGACTCGACGGTGATGAAGTGGGACGTGAATCTCAAGTAAGTGTGAGGGCTCCTTTGAGGGGAGGGAGGTAAGCCCCGGCTGGCTGGGGAATTCTGGGAGTTGAAGTCCACCCATCTTCCAAGTTTCCAAGGTTGAGAAACACGGAGCTAGAGATTAGGTTTGCTCAGTTCCTCCAAGGTGGGGGATGGTTTGATTTCTTTCTGGCAGAGGGGAGGCAGGTGAGGAACCAAGAGCTTCTCTGCAGGGTTATTTATTTGTTTGTTTGTTTATTTATGAATTTATTTATTGAATTTATTTATTTAGTTTATATTGCCACCTATTTGCCCATGGTGACTCGAGGTGGCTTACAGAATGTAAAACCATCTTTAAAACAAACAAAACTGTCAGTGTTCCAGAAAACTTCCACTCCAACCAATAACTCCAAGAGACAGTTCTCAAAAGTTCTGTTTTATTTGGATAGTAAACTGGCCCAACTGGGGAAACCCGAATCTGAAAGTTCCGGGCTTCCTTGTAAGAAGTAAAAACTACAAATCCACCCCCTGCACCCACCATCGCATCACATGCCCCGATCACCATCCATCCCAACTTGAGACATTCCCTCACTCAGGTGCAGAAATAACATGACCTTGACTTAGGAAAAGAATGTTATTATGTCTAACTACATACACTCCAAGGAATTCCTCCCCCCTCCCATTTTCCCAGGCTCAAAATGTGGCAGTGTGGGAGCAACTGTTCTCAATATGGCTTCCAAAGCTGACACAAACAAACACACAAACAAAAACAATAAAAGCTAACAAAAAGAATCAAATAAATTTTGACCAGGGTACCCCCCCCCCCCACACCCTGCCTCTTTCTCCAGCGCTCTGGATGCCGCCGTCTTCCTGGGTGGCAAAGACCTGATACCATTTTACAACCTGTTGGAAGGAGGCAGGGATGGTGCGTTTTTCAAGGTAAACCTGCTCGGTTTGGCTTGGTCCAGGTAACAACCCCCAAAAAACACACACCCCGACACAAACAAGCGGCCGTAAAATAGAGGGATTCAGAAAATAAAACCCTTTCTGAGAGGATGTGGGGAGGAAAGGGACACTAAAGGCTGATAGAGACAGACGCCAAATGTTGTATTAGAGGGAATCCTCAACCTACAACATTCATTTAGTGACTGTTTGAACTTACAGCGGCACTGAAAAATGTGATCCTTTCTACACGTTCAGGAGCTGGAAGATTATTTTTACTACGTCCAGCTGGTCCATCAAGGCATCAACACCATGGAGCCTAGGATGGTTTCTACACACATCCCCTTGGAACAGGTCCCCTTTGTGATCCGGGCGATGGGGTTCTACCCCTCCGAGGATCAGGTCAGTGGGTTTTCAGGGGGTGGGATGGGGGTCTCAGGGGGTGGGTGAGAAGGATCCTTAAGCATCTTGTTTGACCTCTGAAACCCAGCGACTTCTTGCTCCTGACTTCTAACAGTTCCTCAGCCCTAGTTCCTCAATCTTTGGTTTGGAAGGATGTCTCCAACCACAGTTTGGAACTTGTGGGAATGGTGGTTTTTTTTGTTTGTTTTTTTAACCAGGCTGGCCAGGATTGCAAATTAGAGGAAGTTCTGCAAACTGGGTTTGAAAGATGGCCAAAGGGGACGCTTTCCCTCCTTCTTTCTGCTTGTCAAAGCATTCCTGTGGCAACACGGTTGAAAATCATTTGTGTTTATTTAACCTGTTTTCCCGAAAACACAACCTACCCTAAAATTAAGTCCTAGCTTGATTTTTACACGTGCGCCCAATATAAGCCCTACCCCCCAAAATAAGCCCTAATTAAGATCCTGCCCTCTCCAAAGTGGATGGGTAAAAATTAAGCTAGGGTGGGGAATGGGGGGGGGGGGGTGGAGCTGCCCTACTACTTACCTTTGGACAGGTGTAGCTAGGCCTCGCACCCTCTGATACTTGCCTCACCAGCCCATTTCTTCTGCAGCCAGCAAGGCTTTCCTGAAGGCCTCTGTAGCTGGTAACAAAGCTCTGGATCGATCCAGAGCTCTGTTACTGGCTGCAGAGGCCTTCCGGAAAGTCTTGCCAGCCACAGAAGAAGTTTCTGAAGGTCTCTGACAGCGAAAAGGAGGCCGGGGGCAATGTGCACCAGTGAGATTAGTCAGTGGGTCACATCCCCTGAAAATAAGACCCGGTGCCGTTTTTGGTGGCAAAAATAAAATAACACAAGGTCTTTTGGGGGGAACACGGTATTGGATTTAGAGTGGAGGTGTCCAAGCTTGGCAACTTGAAGACCTGTGAACTTTAACTTTCTGTCTGGGGAATTCTGGGAGTCGAAGTCCACAAGTCTTCAAGTTGCCAAGTTTGGACACCCCTGATATAGAGGCTGCCCAGCTGCCCAATGTTAAAACCCCAAGCAGAGGCCTTGTGTATCTGGAAAAGACAATCCCTCAAGCAAATGTTAATTTATTCTTTAAACTTATTTGCTTCCCATCTCACCATGAATCTGGCCATCTTACGATGTTAGAAGGAATAAAACAATACAAAAAAGCAAGACAGATATGCTAAGAATACTCCAAGAATAAAACACTAGGAAAATAAAATTAGCAGCCAATGAAATCTCCTTGGGGCTCGGCATCCATCCTACACGGCCAGGTTTTGAAAAATTCCCCCGATCTGATGAAGGTGGCACCTCGTTTTTCCCTCGTTTTAGATTGAAGACATGCTGAACGAAG
This sequence comes from Notechis scutatus, assembly GCF_900518725.1. The sequence continues at coordinate 352,780 of NW_020716922.1, read as the reverse complement.
TCAAATTCGGTGAGTTTTTGGATACTGGGAAGCAGGTCACCCATATTAATTTAGGGGACTTCATCAAACTCTACGTGAACCATCGGCCTGCCTTTGGGCTGGCCTCGCAGGAAATTCAGCAGGCCTTCGAAATGTTGGGCTATGAGAACAAGGACCACGAAGCCACCATCAACCGAGATGACCTGCTGTTGTTGCTGCAACACAAAGGTGTGTGTGTGTGTGTACTATTGACTAAAAAAATACTTCTTTGGTCTTTTTAGTTGCCAGTAGAAAGGGAGGGGGGAAAGTAGTGCATTCCTTAAATGCTTCAGATAATTGCTGGGCAGCCAAAGCTGTTGGCACGCAAGATGATTACTGGAGAGCCTGATTGATGATTCTTGGGCTATGGAGAATATACATCCAGGGGGTGGAGGGAAGACCAGGGTCAAGGTGAAATGAATGATGGTTCTTAGAGTCGGCTGCCCCCAGGTAACGCCGACATGGTCACTTCTAATAAATATTTTTTTTTTTAACTCTGACAGATGTGGCTAGAGACTCGTGATTTGAATGGGGGTGGTTTGTTGGAGCCTTGACATGCGCGTTGAGCATGCAAGATCTTAGGAAGTAGATGGTTCTTTTCAGGTCAGGTGACCGTTGTGCTTTCTTGTTTTTTTTTTTTGTTTTTTTTTTGATCAGGGGAACATTTCACCGAAGAAGAGCTGGCCGAGTATCTCACCACACTTCTGGGCTTCAACCCTGAGGGCGGCCGTGTGGAGCTGGGCAGCTACGATCCCTCAGGTGCTGAACCCTAAACCCCTCTTGCAAAAAAGGGGGGGGGATCCTTGGCGCTTTGTGGGTGCCTGGTCTGATTCCACACCTCTGCAGGCAAAAGTCCTCGACTTAACAGCTGGTAATGGAACCTTCTCCATTAGAGTTGTAAATTACGACAAAAACGTGAAGATGGGGCCACCCACACGACCGACCTGATTTTGGGACCTTTAAAGTGATCTTGTAGATTCCTTGCATGGTTTCCAGGTGGCACCAATTCCTAGCATCCATTCTCTTTTGCAGGTTCAGAGGACGTAATTCAGGAAGAAATCCCCGAGGAAGTGACAGCAGCTTACTTCACCAAGGAGATCCTGGCCTTACCGTTGCCAGAACCGACGGACGTGGCGACGGAGGCGCAAACCCCCGACGAGGCCATGAATGGCAGTTTATCGTCCCTGAAGGCTTCATGATTTGCATTCTCGGTCTTTTTTGCCTTGGATTGTCTCCCGTCCTCAGATTTACGACTGATCGTTTTTGAAAAACAAACATTTAGTTTCAATGTCATGGGAAATAAAGTTTTGAGGATTTTTATTTTTAAAGAAAAAACACTCGTTGCAGACTTTGTATTTATAAAGCCCTGGGAAGTTCTTGCCACTCATCCCAAATGAGAAGGGCCGAAACAGGTTTCCCAGATCTTTTGAGAGGTGGTCCCTGTCTTAAAAAACATTCATTTAGTGACTGTTTAAAATTACAATGGTCCTGAAAAAAGTTGCCTAGCAACCACCTGGTTTAGCAATAAAATCCATGCTGTCTGGGGAATTCTGGGAGTTGAATTCCAGCCATTCTAAAGTTCTGGTTGGGAAACACTACAAATTTCATAAACAAACAAAAACATCCCTATTCTGAGGAAGGAATCCCTGCTTCTATTTTCTTTCCTCCCCTCTCTCCCTGTCTCTCTCATCTATCTCTATCTACCTACCTCTCTCTCTCTAATCTATGTATCTCTCCTTAATCTCTATCATCTAATCTACCTATCTCTCTATGTATTTCTCTCTAAATCTCTTATTTATATCTATCTATCTATCTATCTATCTATCTATCTATCTATCTATCTATCTATCTATCTATCTATCCCTATCTATGTATCTCTCTTTAACCTCTATCATCTATATCTAACTATCTCTATGTATCTCTCTAAATCTTAACATCTATCTATCTCTATCTATTTCTAATCTATATCTCTCTAATCTTTATCATCCATATCTACCTATCCCTCTATGTCTCTAACCTCTGTCATCTATATCTAACTATATGTATCTCTCTAAATCTTACATCTATCTCTACCTATTTCTAATCTATATCTCTCTAATCTTTATCATCCATATCTACCTATCTCTCTATGTATCTCTCTCTAAATCTCTTACATCCATCCATCCATCTATCATCTATATCTACCTATCTCTATATCTAATCTATGTATCTCTCTCTAAATCTATATCTCTACCTATCTCTATGTGTATCTAATCTCTATCATCTATACTTATCTCTATCTAATGTATATATATCTCTAAATCTCTTATCTCTGATCTATTTCTCCCTATCTCTCTAATCTCTATATCTACCCATCTCTCTCTAATCTATCTAGACAGTGAGAACAGTCAACCAATGAAACTTTCAAAAAGAGATTGGACTCCCATCTGTCAGAAAGGGTGTAGGGTCTCCTGTTTGGGCTGGAGGTTAGACTAGATGACCTACAAGGTCCCTTCCAACTGATTATCTGATCTCTAGTCTATCTCTACCTATGTCTCCCTCTAATCTCTCTCATCTATATCTACCTATCTCTCTCTAATCTATCCTATGTAGCTAAATCTCTTACGCCTAGTTACCTATCTCTATGGATCTCTCTCTAATCTCTATCCTCTCTCTTATCTACAATCTATCTCTCTCCTCTCGTGTCACGGCTAAAAACCAATACAAAGCAGCCAGTCTTTTTATTTTTAATAATATATTTTATTTTTTATTTTGTTTATTAAACTTCTATGCCGCCGCGGACGGCATTGGCCGAGGGAGAGAAAGGTGGTTCAGGAGGGACCACGAAGCCCATCTTCCACTCCGCTCTTCCCGTCGGCGGCCGCGCTGACAGAAAAGGGCGGGAACGCCCCGGCCCCTCCCCTCCTCCAACCCTCACCCCCACCAGCGCGAGCCGGGGCGGGGATCGGCGCCTGCGCGTCGTGTCCCGCGCCTGCGCAGTGCGCTCCGCCCGCCTCTCCCGCCCACCGCCTCGGCTGGCCTCCCTGGCGGCCTCGGGGCCTTTCTTCCCTCCTTCGAGGCGGGGCGGAGCCGGCCGGGAGGCTTCATTGTGCGTCCGGGCGCCGCCGCCGCCGCCGCCGCCAGCCAGGCCGGGCCTCCCTCTCCTCCTCCTCCTCCAGCTGCTTCTGCCCTTCCTCGTCCCCTCAGCTGCCGAGCAGAGCCGGCGCGCCGGCGCCTCAGTCCGGGTCCCTCCGCCGCCGCCACCTCAGCAGCATGTCGGGCCGGTCGGTGCGGGCCGAGACCCGCAGCCGCGCCAAGGATGATATCAAGCGGGTGATGGCGGCCATCGAGAAAGTGCGCAAATGGTGAGGAAGGGGCTCGGGTGGGGTGGGGGGCTCGGGGCGGGGGGGAGTCTCCCCACCACGGAAGACCCCCGACCCGCCTCAGAAGGGGCTCTTGTGGGCCTCGGGAGCGGCGACCCGGGGCTCTGGACTACAACTCCCATCGGCCCTTGGCCGGCTGCGAGGGATGATGGGAGTTGAAGTCCTCCTGTTCTCTCCCCACTTTGGAAGCCCGGATTCCGCCTCCCTTTGGGGCGGGAGGGGGGAGGTTTGTTTCTCTGTTCGTGGCCCCCCTCTGAGCCGTTTTTTTGGGGGGGAGGGGATGCCCCCCTCGTGGCATGGCCCCACCCCCACCCTGGCCACGAATCCACGTGGCTTCCCTCTGGTGGGAGCCCCTCCCCTGGCCTCGACCCTCTCTCCTGCCCAGCTGTTGGTCCAAGGGGTCTTGCTCCCTGGGCCCTTCCTGAAGGTGCTGGACAGCACTTGGATGGCCTCTGAAGGACGGAGTAGTCAGGCCACAGGCTCCCCAAGGGTCCCAGTAGAAGAGAAGGCTGAAAGGGCTGTGGGGTCCTTGGTGGTTTTCATGCGGGCGTCTCCTGACTCGGCTAGGTCACATCATCAGTGCTAGAAGGGAGTGGGGCTTTGTGGAGAGGAGGATGAGGAGGACTATGGGGCCCTTAGTGCTCTCTGCGCTTCTTTTCTTGCTGACGTCTCATGACCCGACTGGGTAATATCATCAGTGCTAGAAGGGAGTGGGGTATGTGGAGGATTGTGGGGTCCTTGTTGCTCTTTGAGCTTAGTGGTTTTCTTGCAGACGTTTCATTATCCACCTAGGGAGCATCATCAGTGCAAGGGAATGTAGCGAACCTCACTCCTCTGCACTGATGATATTCCCTAGTTGGGTCATGAAATGTCTGTAAAACAACAACCACAGAACACCAAGGGCCCCACTCTATATAAAGTTGGTTTTTGGGGAGGGTACCGCCCAGCTATATTGGGATATTCTCGGCTGCCGATGCTGAATAGTGAATGTGTGGTTTTCACCACGCAAGACATACTTTCTCATTAAGGTGTGACTTCGCTATGTTCTCTATGAGTTGTCCTGCTTCCTGCCATTGGCGTTCAGGATGCATTTCTCTGGTGTGTCCTGTTCCTTCTCCCACCCCTTTAATTGTTAGCTTAGGATATTCTTTAAAATGTCCAAAGTATTTATGATACAATATTCTTTTGAGAACTGCTTTGTTCTTTTAATTCTGTGCTTCAAGTCAAAACTTGCATTTCTTGTATTGTTCTGTTGATTTAAATTCTGAGCAGAACCAGAAAGAAGCTACTTGAATTTGTCTGATATAATTATATTTTTGTAACTTTGGTAAATCCATCCTTTTTTATTGAATATTTGCAGCATGTAACAATTGCATGCTTTTGAGAAAGGTTGTGTGACTTTTATTGTGGAATTTTGTATGGCATAATTGAACATAATACAGTGAAATGGTTATTCAGACACAGTAAGCAATCATTGTGCAGTTTGGTATTTCTGGATCAGATGACATCTTAAAATGTTCTTCAAGATAAGTTTAAACAACTTCATTCAGTTGCATTATGCCTTTGCACAATCGATTCCAGTTCTTAAATTGCAATTTTTCTAGGTGATTGTTAAAAACAAGCAGATCTTAAAAGAAACACTTTCTCTTACAGAACAGTTGATTACAGTTTTTTTAAAAAAATATAATTTAATCGAGAGAGCAATCTATCTTGCGTTCTGCAAGGAATCAAGATGCTTTCTCGCCCTCCCAATAGAGAAATTTCAAACAAGAAAAACAGACACTCAATGAGCTTATTTAGAAACGAGAGAATTGATGCTTTGCTGGTTTTGCATGGTCCTTGATTCCCCGTGATAAAGGGAAGGAGAAAATACCAATCTTTCTTTCTGCTTAACAAACAAACCAAAACTTTTGGCTAGTGTTTTCAGTTGCTATAGTAACTGAGCAGGTGATCCTAGTATAGTAGCTCATTCCTTCCAAAGGAGATTGTTGATGATCCTGACATTTGAAAAAAATTGTTCAAGCCAGTAATTTCTCTCTCTCTCTGCAGGGACATTGGATTTATTTCTTCCTAATAAGTCAATCAAACTGTTCAGCTTGTCTTCTTGGAGGACAAAAGACCAGTTATCTGCTTGTAAATGTATAATGATGAATTGATGAGAACATCAATGTTCCAATTTCGGTATTTTTTAGTGGAAATTTTGGCACGAAATTAAAGCTACACCAAATTGCATTGAAAGTCTGTCTGTAGAAATGTGCTATTATGTTAAATAGCACAATAGAAGCCAACTTGTACCAAATATTCCAGGCAATACAAAATGTGATTAAATCAGAACTGAAGAAGCCCATCCTTCAGGTTACTCAGAAATTCAAGCATAAAATTGTGAACAATTTTGATTTCTGAAGTTGTGATATGGCATCATTTCGTTTTCTTACTGGGCGTGATGAATTTTAAGTGTTTTCTGTGGTGGCTTATATTGATTTCTGTGTGCTTAGACATTTCCACAAGCATAATATAAGTCAGTGTGTACGATTTGCAAGATGAGGTTCAAGCATTGTAAGTGTTAGAATTGCTTGGATCAAAGCTGTATTTAGTTGCAATTAAAATTGCAGAGTGCTTGAGTCTTATTTTTTTGTAGGTGATGAATTTTCCATCTGTAATAATTAGAAAAATATTTTAACAATTACAGGTGGAGTGATGAGTTTATGGGTAATTCTTGTTCCCCCTCCAATTATTTTGATCAACTGAGTGGCAACGTAAAAGAGTTGGGGATTGTGCATATGCTAATTTTATGGGGGGAAATCCTTGGGACTTCCTAATTAGTATAGCTAGAGTTTGGGCTGTTGCCACTATTCCTTATTCACTTGGCAGAAGCAATCCGAGAGGTTTCATAGCTCCAGGGTTTGGGCTTTACAGATCCAAAATAAGATGATTGTTTCATAATTCCAGTCATTCCCAGGGGGAAAGTTAAAGGCAATGGGTTTGAAAACAATACTGTATAACAGACAGCCTTCGTGGGAAATATTTATATCTGGCAGCAGTTCACTTATCTGAAAATTTAGGAACCAACAAACCATAAATTTTCTCATGTATTTTTTCTCAGTACCCTTCTACATGCTGATTGACAAAGCATGTGGTTTGATTACTTATGATGGTGTATCAAGATCATTCTTGAAACTCTGATTGAACAGACCTAACTCCTCCTAAGCACCTAAAATTCATTTTAGACACTTACTTTAAACACTTGTCTATAGTGTATTTTGAATTAAAACGTGTGACAGAATATTCCTGTTAAATACAGAAAACTACGGTCTGTATCATATATAAGGCAGAAATCCAGTTTGAAGAAGAAAGCCCTAATGCCTGTTTTGTCCTCTTCTAAAATGGAGCTTAAGATTTGTGTAATACCTGACACATTGCAACCATCAACAGGGAAATTTAATTTAAAATGAGCTGTGGGCTGGTCATGATGACATGCTTTTGTTTGGCATCATCTCAGACAAAAATGATGCAGGCTTTGCTTCGTATGCATAACCTGGAAGCCTGAAATATTGAAGCTTAGGACTTTACCACTGGTGGTCTAGGAAGTTGCTGAAGACCCGAAAAATGAAGTGATTGAATGTGTTAATAATGTTCTTCCATGGTGACTGGAAAACATACTGAGTGAATGCTGGCAACTTTGGATACCCAGAAGATTCAGCGGCCAATGTTTCTTTGAAATGTTGGATGGCTTGCTGTGTTTGCTTTAGATCAACTGTTGAGAGCAGATATGTTGCTTCCTTTCTTGAACTTCTGCTGTTATGAGAATTAGGAAGGCTTTCAGCAAAGTGGCTTCTTCAACACTAATCTAGCCCAACCTCTGGTTGAATCCTACAGATTTGCTGTGTCGTCTTCATGGGGCTTGGTTAGATGAAGATTTTGGGGTCTTTTGGAAGGCATTCTGTACAGATTTCTTCTGGATCAGTGTGCATTTCTGGAGCTAAGTTTAGGGGGGCAGGGTGGTGCTGTACAGCCTTCTGTTTGCCAGATGGCTCTTTCCCCCTTTATTAGATTTATCTGCTTAGCACATAGTGAAATGGGAATGTGAAGTCCTATCTTGCAAAAAAAATTTTTTTACCCAATGTAGATGCTGATTGGGCATATTTTGAAACATGTAAGTCTGATAATATACCAATATATCATCCGCAAATCCAACTGTACTGGGGAAGCTGTGTATTTAAATCCTGTTAAAAGATCATGTTTAATATCTGATTAAATAATATTGATGTGAGTGGTAGTCTGATCCAGGAAATTAGAAATCCTTAGCATTGTCTGTTAACATGTTTACATAAGAGATGTTTACCACGATTCACCTTGCTCCAGAGGTGAAAAATTGCTTTTATAAAGCAGAGCTGCTTGCATTAATGCACCTCTAATCTCCGAATTAGTATTTCAACAATACTGCTGCTGTAGGTGATCTCTTAGAAAGACTCAGAAGTCCCTGATGCACTCTTTGTTGCTTCCTTCATTTTCCTGGATCAAAGAAATGTCCTTGAGTCTCATTTATTGGTCTTTGACAAAACCAAATAGTGTGGAAAGAAAAAGGTAATTTAAAAAGAGATGTAGCTCCTTTTAAGCAATATATATATTTGCAATTTAAATCCCTCCTGCTTTATGTCCTGTTTGCCTGCCCCTGTAGGTGTGAGACTTATTCTGTGCCTTCTCTTTGTTGCCTGTGTTTTGCACAGAGGCTTTGAGACCATCCATGTAACCAATATTTATAATTTTGCCACCTTCCAGGGAGAAGAAATGGGTGACAGTTGGCGACACATCCCTTAGGATCTACAAATGGGTGCCAATAACAGAGCCCAAAGTAGATGACGTAAGTATTTCATGATACCCCATTAGTATGAAAGTTTAGAGAAAATGATTATTTTGCCATCGTAAATAACAGTGTGTTTGAATGTTAAACATCCTTTCCTAAAACCTTTGTCTTGGCAGTGAGCCCTCAGTTCTCTTGATAGCAAAGGCCTTAGGAAAAGATTTCCTCTCCCCTTGTGGGAAGCCACACTTTTCAGCTCACCCTCAGCCTCTTGGGAATTGCCGATTACATCATATGAAAGAGTTCAGCAACACCTGTCTTTACAGTTACCTTAGAACAGTAAACATTACCGTGCACCTAGGCGCAGCTGTTGTGCTTTCACCCCTCTTGCCTGCAGAGGTGCCCTCAAAGCGGACATCCTTGGGGCCTGTCATTTGGCCATCTGCCTCTGATTTTGATGCCGTTCGCCCAACCCTCCTGCTCCTGTTTCTGAGCTCCCTTTCGATCGTCTGGGTTTTCTTTCCGCTCAGCAGGCTCGGTATATTGAGAGCGCGGTGCAGCTGGCACTTTCTCCTAGGAGACCAATTACGTCACCTTCTAATTGAAAGTGCTGCATCCTTTTTCATCCGTGGTTTCTCTCCCTCCCCCCCCCCCCCCCCCACAACGGATGCTATTGTCTTTCTCTGCTGCCTTATCTTTTGTAATGGTGCTGGGGGTGGGTGGGCAGAAGCTGGCCCTTACGCATCCAGCAAGGTTTGTGGTTCTTTGTTGACCCAGTTACTATCACGACTAGCGTGGATATGAATAAGTGGTATTAAGACCAGTGGACAAGACTTAACACAAAGTCAGCCCATCCTTCAGATTGTATCGCCATGTATAAAAACTTGCGAATGTCGTAAAATGAAGATGTAGAAAGAAACATAAGTAGGAGGGTATTTTTTGAAGCTGTGTAATGATGATACACTTTTTAAAAAAAAAAAAAAAAGTTCCACCTTTCTGTTTCAAATCAAGTTTAAAAAGGCAGACAAAGTAGCCAGCCACAAGGTGGCTTAGACCAGCCCAAGAGTGACAGTTTGGAGGCTCAGACTTCATGGAAAAGGCCTCACTTTCAGTGTAGCCCAAACTTACCGTCTTCCTCTCCCGCCTCTCAGAAAGCCAAGAACAAGAAAAAGGGCAAAGATGAAAAGTGCGGTTCTGAGGTGACGACCCCAGAAAACAGCTCGTCCCCTGGGATGATGGATATGCACGGTGAGTGGGGGCGGGGGGGGACATGACTGCTGATGCCAGCCAGCATGATGGGGACACTAAGCCTGCCTCAGGAGCAATCTTAGGTTTAGCTTTGAAGAGCAGCAACTGACAAGGGGCAGAGTAAAAAGGCACCACTGAGGCCAACAAGTCTGCTGATGATTATGGCACTTTATTTTTCCATAGTGAGGTAATCCAAAGAAGCTGTTTATATAAACTAATAAATAAACATAGACTTTTATTTGGTCTTTTATGTAAATCTGTATCCCTGCTGATTTCATTTTGGGCCCTTTTAAAAATAAAGTTTTCCAAATTTTCATGTCATCTAAGAGGCTGCTTTGAGATCCGGGGTGCCTATGTCCCTGGGAAGCCTCCAGTCTGATAAAGTTGAACCTGAAAAATTAAGATCTTTCTCCCTCCTGAAGCATGTGTTTAACGTTTAAAGTGAATCATTACGTGTTGCCATGGTTACCCTCCGTTGAATCTGTAATTTTCCCACTCTTGGATGTCTCTCTGAGAGGACAAATGGGTGCAGTGGTAGCTTTTCTTAGCCTCGTTTGGCAAGTGCCTGAGTGGATACTGTGCTGTCAGCAGTTGTGCCCTGGACAATTTTCTTATCAGGGCTAACCTGTTGGACTTCAGCTTCTGTAATCAAGCACTCTGGGCACTGAATGGCCCCGCATTTCTCCTTTAGTCACGCAAATTTGTGAAAGGCAGATTTGCGTGGCGCTCAGCCGGGTATTTATTTCGGCAAGTGTTGGGTTGAAACCTCATCCCCTGGATTTCGGTGCGTGCTGATCTTCAGCCTCTTTCCCTGAGCCAATTGCTCTTCTGTTTGCAGACGACAATAGCAACCAGAGCTCTATAGCTGATGCTTCCCCCATAAAGCAGGAGAACAGCAGCAACTCGAGTCCTGTGCCCGAGCAAAACTCAGCAGGGCAGGTAGACGGTCCTGGCTCCAAGTCGGACGATACTCCGACGGATGCAAAAGAAGAAGCTGGCTCAGAAGGTAACGATGGGGCTCCTGGGACTGTTTTCCTACAAAGAGGTTGGTAGACAGGCCGCTCTACGTTTTGTAGATGATCACCTCTTGGTGTTAACTCCCTACCCTTTAAAAGCATCCCTCACCTTCCTCCCACACCGGAAACCGGTTCTCCATTTAATGCCTTCTTTATTCTTAAGAGACAACTGGTCGACCCTTGTGTCCTTCATCAATTGACTCACGGAAATTGCATCTCCTGAGCCACTGGTTGAGATCAAATATTGGTTGTCCCTCTGACAATTACTTAGTTATCAGGTTGAAGAGCAAGCTGGACTTTTAAGGCCGGGAAATTTATTAAAAATGGAGTTTCACAACAGCTCTTTTCTCAACCATGGCAACTTTACCAAGCAGTTTCATTTTCTTTTTCCTCCAAAAAATCTTGAAAGACACAACAGGAACTTTGTCCAGCATACAAATTTGTCATTATTATTGGGACTTTGAATTCTGGATCACAAATTACCAGCTTGAAAAGGAGTTACATTCACACCTTGCATCTCTCCTTCTCCCCACAAATTATTTGTGACACAGAAACACTGTCCAAATGTTTCCAAAGGGTTCTAAATCGCATTGGTTATCTTTCGCATTGTCTAAATTAAAATACTATACCTCCCTCTAGTGGTGGATCAAAAGTCTTTAATCAGCTGAATTCTATATAGTTCTGCTTTTTTTTTTTAAAAAAAAAAATCTGGTTAAGGAAGAAGTTCTGTGAGCATTTATATTAGATGAAAAGTACAGCTTCAGCCTTTCAATTAAAAGTTATTTTAAATTAAGAACCTCTTTTTAAAGTGCTTAGCGCTTGCCATTGGTAATTTTTGTTTCTCCCTTGTCCTGTAAAAAAGGAATCTTTAGAATAATAAGTACCTGTAATCTTCAAGAACGAAGCAAAAGGGTCCGTCTTCAGAACTGCAGTGGCAATAAAACTCCTCAACCAAGTTATCTTTAATGCCTCTTCAATCCGGTGATAGAAGAAGCAAATTGAAAGCACCAGAAGGTCGAACGATTTGAGAGCTGTTTTCTTGACATTTTTTCCCCCAGATGCATCTGATGAACAGAATTCACAGTCTTCAATGGAGAATTCCATCAATAGTTCAGAGAAAGTTGAAACAGAGCCTTCAGCGGAAAATGACACAACCACAGAGACATCTAAAAACTCTCAGGTAATGAAAAAGAAAATCCCTCCTCGTTTTTATCCTGCTTTTCTGCGTCTCTTGTTTCAAAGTTAAACTGTAATTCTAAATTCATGGAAGCCTGAGACAACCTGGTTTTCCTGACCCACTGATTAAGATCAAATATTTCTTGCCCTTCTGACAATTCCTTAGCTATGAGGATGGCTGGGGAATTCTGGGAGTTGAAGTCCACTCATCTTAAAAGTAGCCAAGGTTGGGAAACACTGGATTAGAGCATGCTCTATTTCCTAATATTGAGTGTTAAAAAAAAAACTGGAAAGATTAGTTAGGGCAGTCATCTGGGAGAGAACCAATTTTGATCAGTTAGTTTTCTTCATTTTAAAATTCTAATAAGAAAGAAATGAAAATTGGATTAAGAATATAGGGATGAAGTATTTTTCTTTTCTTTCAAATCTTTAAACATGGTACTAGCAACTGTAGTACAAGAAATGTATAACCCTTTGGATTGTTCATAGCCGACGTGGAGTGTAAGTTTCAAGGATGTTCTTTTGATACACTTTGCAAGATTTCTTTAAATACCCATTGTGATATAGGGAAAAGCCACACAAATAGCTGTGCACAATGATCTTCCCATGTGATATTGTACAGAAATAAATCCTGCAATTTGGAAAATTATAAAATTAATTGTGGTCACACCCTTTTAATAGTGGTGTTATTTATTTATTTTTGTCCTGAAATACAAAAAATAATTCGGTTGATTTTATTCGTTGCTAATGCTAATACTCCCCCCCCCCCTTTCTCTCTTTCCCTGCATTAAGGACTCTGAAGGAGTGCCACCTCCTAAAAAGATGAAAGTGGAGGCTCCCTCTCAACAAAATATGGATGAAATATAAACTTTAGATTTTTCCTGGGCGGTTTTTATGTAAAGGTACATCAGTGGGCTAAATTGTCGAACAACCGTACATAAGCATCTTCTCTTGGACAAGGAGGGGACTCCTTTAAACTTTTCCAAGTTACCAGGCGAAAATCCAAGGAAAACCAAGCAAACGTTTAATCTCTTCAGACACTGAAAACTTTTTTTTTCCCCCTGTGAAGCAAAACTGTTGAGCATTTAAGTTACTGTCTCTGAAATGGTTAGAGTAAACACTCAGGAGGGGTCGACGCACTGTTTCTAATGTCAGAATTACAATTATGCTGCTGATGTATTTTTTTTCCCCATTCTCTATTTAACATTATAAGATATTTAAGAATGGTACAGGTCAGGTATTCTCTTCACATGTGAAGTTCACTGTTCTGATGTGATGTCTCTTGTTTTGGGGTTTGGTTTTTTTTTTTTTTTTTGTGTGTGTGTGTGTGTGTGCCTTGTGTCCCAAAATGGAAAACAAAAGCAAAGCAAGGCTAATTTTGCAATTTCTCCTTTGCAAAGTGGCCTGTTTGTACAATGCCATACAAAATGTGTTCCGTTGTTGTTTTTTTAAAACAAATATTCTGGTGCTTACTGTCCTGATAAGAGATAACGAGAGAAATTAAGAAGCCATTTTCACAGTTGGAGGACGGGTGGATCCTCACCAATGATGCTTGATTTTCCTGTACCTCCAGGGCTCACTTCCTTTTTTGAATGCAACGTTTCAAGGATAAATTTTCTTAAATAAGTAAACCTCTCCTGCACGCTATCTTGTGTGCCTCCCAAACTTTCTTGCTTTACAGACTTTTCGTAGTGGAATAATGCGTCTACAAGGCTGCCCGATGTAGCCTTCTTAAAATTGGTCGACTGGTTTCTGATGTTCACTTAAATTAGGGTTTATTTGGTTACAAAGGCAAATTATGCGTTTTAAGTGCTTGAATCCTTCTTGTGGCTTCGTTACAAATGGATGCACGCTGAATGGCAGGTGCAAATTTTGAATGGATCTATTCTCCAATCATTTTTAAAGATTGAACTGGATTTCACTGTTTTGTTCTTTCACGGGATGTTGACCGTTGTCCAACATTTGTGTACTTGAGGCTCCTTTGTCTCAGGATCTGCTTGTAAATACGGCTTTGTGATTTTCGGAATCTCTCGTTCAAGCAGCTGTGTCCCCTGCACACTTGACTTGGCCACAGAAGCTGGTTTAATAGCAGCTGAAAAGGGCAGAACGACTTATACATTTGGGGTGCTTTTATGCCAGTTACCGGGGGGCAAAAATCTTGTGAAATCAACGGATCTCCAGTCGCAGCAGATTTGCACTTTGTCATTTTCCAATGGGGCTACGTTGCGGCTGGACTTGCTTGATCACCCACAGTGCTTTGCACACTTAAGGCCTGGATAAGCGCCTACAGCATCTTTGGGTAAGTGGGAATATTCTCTGCCTGTAGGAGAAATGCTTACAAAAAGTAAAAGGCGGCAAATGAGAACAAATGACTTTCGTCAGGGCAACTATCAAACAGTTACGCCTAGCTTGCTATGAAATTAGTGGGTGGCTTTTTTTAAAATAAGCTTCCAATCCAGACACTTCCCTTAATAATTGCTCGTTTGAAAAATACGTATTTCTGATTTCTCCGACGGTGAAAATGGCTTTAGTTTTGACTACTGTATTGCATTTGCAAATTATGAAGAAGAAAAAAAAGGGTTGGGCGAAGTGAAGGTGTCAATTCTGGCCTTCCATCAAATGTTTGTAGAGGCGTTAACTGCATAGAAAGAGGCCATGCATTCAAATTTGGGGAGATCTTCTCATTTTTGTGTTGAAATAAATATTTGCATCTCATCAAAATTAAATTTTTCTTGCAAATTATTCATGGCAGCAGTGTGCTCCTTAGAAAGTCTCTTTGTGCCTGGATCACAGATTCATTAACTATCCGAAAGAGACATTATTATTTGCACAATATACAGAATTAAATGCTAAAGTGATACGTTTTTTTTCCCCCTTTTCTCTCATTGGTGTATCTGCTTCAGACATGGCGATGACTGGTATGGACATGACATCCATGTTTAACCAGGGTTTGTGGGGGTTTTCTTGGGGGGACATGTCAACTGATCTATGAAATAGACAAATATATTTTTTTGAACTTAAAAGAAAAAAATATTAAAAAATTATGTAGCTTTTAACTGATCCCTCCAACGGTCCATGGCTCTGAAACCACCCTGTCCAATAGGCGCTGTCTATAGAAGCTTCGATTTTTGTGGTTGTGCTTTGATGATGTTTTTTTTTTTTTTTACAGTTTCCAAGGAAGCGAATAGGCTTTTTTTAAATTTCAAAGCTGAATCCTGTACTTAAAATGGATAAAGGATATATAGATATATAGATATAAGAATAGCACTAAAATACCTCAACTCTTTCATTTGGTAGAAAAGATCTATTGGCATTGCTGACATTTTGATAAGCTTAGTGATAAAACTGGCTCCTTGATCTCTCCCCTGGCCCATTGCGTCTGATTTTCCATGAACTTTAGATGGAATTCTGCAGCAGGGGGAAAAAAAATGCTCAGGAGTTGAACTTTGAAAGCAAAGCGCTCATTTTGTCTTTCCAAGGCTCAGAAAAAAGAAAAAAAAATCAACCCAAACCCAGAGCCCTCAATTGGGCGATTTGAATCTCCACCCCCAACACAGGCAGCCGGGCGGAGGCTGAGAGAATTGAGAAAATTGTACGAATTATTCCTGTTACTGTCTGTGCGTGCACCATTGGAACAGCTGGGGAGGGAAGGGGCGGGGTGGGGTGGGGATGATAACATAGACCAGATATGCAGAATTGTACAATGGGGTCTAGGTTGTGCTTTGTGTTTTATTTCGAAGTGCCTAATAAGACAAATAGGCCCTTCGGTAGCGCAGCTTCTTAACGCTTTGAACCCCTTGGAAGGTTTAGCGTTGAGAACCAGCTGTTCGGGGGGGGCACGGGGGGGGGCGGGTTGGGAGGGTCTCCCGTCTCTTCAGACCCGGTCCCAGATCCAGCTTCTGGGTCTGCCTTTATTGGGACGCAGTTCCAGCAGCTGGTTTTGATTGCGTATCCTAAGTGGTGGGAAATAATTGAGATTTGGCATCACAGTGACTGGGAATTCTCATGTGAACAGCAGAGTCCTCCGCCAGGCCTGCGGAGTGTGTGTGTGTGTGTGTGTGTGAAATTGTGCAGCCCCCACCGTATCCCAACATTAGTCAGAAACATAGCTTCCTAGCTTATATTCTGGTCATTTGTCCCTCGAAAAGCAGGTAGACATAATACTAGCAAGGTAAATGAACTGACTTGGATTCTAGATGGAAGCTATACGAGCAGGCAGGTTGTTGTTTTTATATATACATACTGTTCGTTTCTGAAATTCGTAACATTTTGGGGAAGAATTGTTAAAACATTCCAAAGGAAAAAAAAAAAGTGCGGGCACTTTAAGAACAACGAATAACCAGGCAGCCTAAGAATTGCTGGCTTGATGGGTGGGTGGGAGATGGGTGCCACAAGGGGCTAGCTTCCTTTCCCCCAAAACATGGATATTTCTTCATACAGTATCTCAAGGCCCGCTAGCAAGGTGTAAAGAATTTTGTGGGTTTCATTTTTTTCCTCCTTTTTCATTTTTTTTAAACACCTAATCGTTTTCCCTACCCCCACCCCACATCTCCAATGATTTTGTGTGTGTTGTACAGCAATATAATTTTTTTCCACTTATTTATTCCATCGGTAGCTATGGTTTGTACAATGTACAATGATTTCATTTAGAAAAATAAAAAAAACCTTAAACTTCCGACACCACAGCGTGTGACGCTTTTTCATTACGACCGTAGTCGGGTTCGCTTCCGGCATCAAGCTTGGGAAAAAGTGGGCTCCCTTTTGGGGACGGAGTTTCCCCCCCCTCCGTGGGTCAGAGTTTTCTCGTGATCATTTATTTAATTGTGGGGGGGGGGGGGGGGGGGGGGGCTTTCTGCAAAATTTCTGCCCTTGAATAATCGTAAATCCTTTTGTGAGATTGCTCCCAGTGACGATTCCACCGAAATAAGAGTTGTGTGTGAAATATCTTGCTCTGCTTTGCTCTTAAACCTGTAGAATTTTTGGGAGCCTGGGGAGAGGGCCTTTCAGGAGGAGGGTTGCTTGTCTGGAAACCTGGGCAGGGTCCCCTTTTTGCACAGCGGGACTTGAGGCAAAACGGGGAGTGTAGAAAACTTTAGATCAGCACTTCTCCACCTCTGATCTGAGAATCCCTTTGCATTCTTGAGAATGAGGGAGGAGACACCCCCCCCCAAATATGGGTTCTCTCAGTAGGTATTGCATTGGAAATAAAAAAATAGACAAATGTTTAATAAAAATCACTTTTGGGGGGGGGCCTCGCAGAGTCTTGGGTGTCCCCAGGGCCACATTTTGCAAACCGCTGCTTTAGTCAACCTAGAGAACCAGCTAAGATTGAGGGGCTTCACAGCTAAAGGATCCTCCAGAGCGGAAAAGCTTTCACTCGGCAGCCCCCTCCTCAGTTTTCAGGGGGGCCAGGGGGACCCCGAGCTGGGCTGCAGAGAGGTTGAGATATATAAACCTCCGTGGAGTTTGGGGGTCCTTTATTTGCCCAATGGGGGAGGCTGTGCTTGCCCCCCCCAACTGGTCTTTTGGAGTGGGGGGGCTTTGCCTCCAAGTCTGGCCCCTGCAGGGGAGTCTGAAGAGCCCGAAATGGATCCCTTGTGTGGCACTGTGTGTGTGTGGATCTGTCTTTGTGTCTGTGTGTGTTTGTGTTTTGTATCTATCTCACTGTGTCTATGTGTATTTCTATCTGTGTGTTTTGTGTATCTGTATATTTCTGTGTCTGTGTGTGAGTTTGTGTATGTTTTTGTGTCTATGTGTGTTTTGTGTCTGTATATCTGTTTTGTATCTATCTCTGCTTGTGCCTGTATTTCTGTCTGTCTGTATTTGTGTCTCTATTTCTGTCTGTTTTGTGTATCTGTGTGTGTGTTTATCTCTGTCTCTGCGTGTTTGTGTATGTTTGTGCCTCTGTGTATATCTGTCTTTTGCATCTGTGTGTGTGTGTGTATGTTATTCAGCTTTGTTCGGGTATTTCCCCACGTCATTGTAGTTGTGCTTTTAAAGTTGTAGCAACGTTTCGGCAGAATCTCATCTGCCATCCTGAGGCTTCTGTATTGTGTCCGTCTGTGAGTCAGACTTTTACAGTTGTTTTTGTAAACACACAGATATCTCTGCGTGTTTTGTGTCTGTGCGTATTTCTACCTGTGTGTGTGTCTGTTTGGTGTATCTGTGTCTGTGCGTCTTTTGTGTCTATCTCGGGGGGGTGGTGTCTGTGTCTGTGCGCTCGTGCCCCTTTCTGTCTGTCCGTGCGGGGTTGCGCGCATCCTCCCGAGGGGCTCAGGATGCGTGGCATGGGCGAGTGGGCGGGGCCGAAGGGGGGCGGGGCGGGGCGGGAAGACGTCCGGGGGCGGGGCGCGGGGGCCCAGGCCCCGCCCACCCGCGAGGGCAGCAGCGGCGGCGGACGAGGGGGGCGGCTGAGAGGGGCGGCGATGGCCTCCGGCGTGTCTCTTCGGGCCGGGCCGGCGGCTCCCCTTCCCCGGCGACCCGCGGCGCCCCGGCCGTCCTCGCCCTCCTCGTCGTCGTCGGGCGGCAGCGAGGAGGACGAGGCGGCGGCGGCGGGGGGCCGGGCGGCGTCGGGCGGGGGCCGCTCCTGCTGGGGCTCCCGGGGCGCCCAGATCATCCACTCGGGCCACTTCATGGTCTCGTCGCCTCACAGCGAGCACCCGCCCAAGAAGGGCTACGACTTCGACACCGTCAACGAGCAGACCTGCCAGACCTACCGCTTCGGCGCCTGGGCCCGCCGGGAGGCCGCGGCCGGGGGGGCGGCGGGAGGGGCCCGGGACGGCCGCCTCAGCATCGACGCCTCGCTCACCAAGCTCTTCGAGTGCATGAGCCTGGCCTACAGGTGGGGAGGGGGCGCTTTGGGGGGAGGTCAGGCGGGCCGGGGGGGCCCGGGGGGGGGGGGGGGGGCAGGAGGGGCTGGTTAGGGAGGGGGCAGATCTCACAGAGAGAGGCAGGGGGATGAGGGGCTTTGGAGGACCAAGAGGTGAGGAGGGGTGGATTTGGGGAGGGGGAGAGAGGCAGGAGGGAGGGGACAGAGGGCAGGGGGGCAGGGAGAACCCCGGGAGGGGGATGAGGGGCTTTGGAGTAGCAACAGCTGGTTGGTGGTGGGGGGAGGTGAGACAGGAGGGGCTGGTTAGGGAGGGGACAGATCACACACAGAGAAGGGGATTCTGTGAGGGGGTTGGGGGGAGCAAGAGGTGAGGGGGGGGGGATTTGGGGAGGGGGAGGCGAGGCAGGAGGCAGGGGACAGAGAGCACACAGGCAAGGGGGATCCTGGGAGGGGGCCCTTTGGAGCAGGAAGGGAGGGCTGAGGGATTTGGGGAGGGGGGTGAGGGTGTCCGGGGAACAGGAGGGGACAAGGGGTAAAAGGAGTCCCTGGGGAGGGGGGGGGCTGCAAAAGGCCGAGGGGTCAGAACTGGGCAGCAGCTGCTGGGATCTAGCAAAGAAAGTAGCTGGGAATATTGGGGCTCCTTGGAGGAGAGCCACCCGCAGATAAATCGGTAAAAACAACAACACCCTTTCTAGCCCAGATTGAGGGGCAGCCCCCCCTCCCCCCAATAATTATGGGATAGTAGAACTCTGCCACGGTGAGCCAGTGCCAGCCGTTTTCTGAGTGCCCCAAATGAGGCCATGTGACACAGGTGTGTGCAGCTGTCAGAACTGGGTCATAAGTAGCTTTGGAGGGGGGGTGTTTTGTTGTAACTTTGAACAGTCGCTAAGCGAGGACTACTTGCATTGCTGAAACAAAGAACAGGACTTGAAACTGGCACCTGGTGGCTCTTTTTCCCCTTTTGCGGGGTTCGTTTTTAACATTTCTGGTTTTTTGTTGCTTTTAAACTTCTTTCTTTTCCTTCTGCCTTGGGAGTTGCCTGTTTACTAGCTTGTTGTTTAAGGACGGGCTTATATTTTAAGTTGAGTTTACAATCATTCCAAACAAAGCATTGGCACGCGCTAAAAAACAACAACCACCCCTCTTTGCATTATAATCGTACCTGTAAAATGCAAGGCAACGATTACAAACCGAAGTCTTGTTTTCTTTTTATTAAAATATATATATATATATGGGGCTGGATCTGTGGTTACCACAAGGGCTGCCTGGAGTCATGTCTGTTTTCACCCAGTCACAGCTGTTAAGTACAGTTTTCCGCTCTGGTTTGAAGCGGATCCCATATTAGGAAGTGCAATTCTCAGAACGGACTTTAAAAGCGTATTATTTATAAGGTGGGATTTATCCCCAGAGGAGCGGTTTGGCAAGGAACATTTTATGCTTCAGCGATTTCTTTGCAGACTGGCTTGCTTTTGTGAGTCGGGGTGAGAAAATAGGATGAAAGCATCGTTGGAGGGAGAAGTTTGCTGGATCAGACCCAGAAGCCAGTTTGGGGTTTGTTCCTCCTGTGGCTACTGAGAACAAATATAGTCCTTTTACTTACAGCAGTTTATATAGCAGCGGTCCCCAAACTTGGCCACTTTAAGACATGTGGACTTCAACTCCCAGAATTCCTCAGCTAGCATAGCTCCAGCAACCATAGAGTCTGTTCTCCAGAGAGGCCAGTCCCTGGGGAATTCTGGGAGTTGAAGTCCAACAAGTCTTAAAGTGGCCAAGTTGGGAACCCCTGGCTTAAAGCATTAGTTCAACCAACCCACCGAGCTCCAGCAACCATAGAGTCTGTTCTCTAGAGAGGCCAGACCCTGGGGAATTCTGGGAGTTGAAGTCCACAAGTCTTAAAAGTTGCCAAGTTTGGGGACCCCTGGTTTATAGCAAAATAGATGCCCTTAAATGGCAGTCACAGGGGACACTGAGAACGGTTGTGAATGCATGTCGGTTGCTGAGTGTTAAAAAACGTGATTTTGGGGGGGCTCTGGGTGAGGTAAGCAACCATCAGAAGGTTGAATCTGGAGCGCCAAGGAGTTCCGTCGTAACTTTGCCCGGCCGCTGAGCGAACAGTCGTAAGTCAAGGACTCCCTCTATTCTGGATGTTATTCATGCTTTGGTAAAGAAGTGGTTTTCCTTGGATGTAGACCGTGTTCCTAAAAAGCTGCTTTGTCAACTGAAATTAGCCTGTTTGTTCCCCTGCTCTAAATCACCTTCCCAAGCCTCTCCCTCCCTCCCTCCCTCTCTCTCTTCCTGCTGATAGGATAGTCCTGTTTTATGACTCAACTGCAGCTGGAGTTTCCCCCTTTTAAGAGCCGCCCCGAACAAATGGTTATTACAGGGAGGTGGAAAGTTTTCCCTCTTTGACACATGAATCACCGCCCGGTGGGGAGGTTAGGTCGGTTCAGGACAGGTGAAAAAACGCAACACGGGATGTGATTGTAGTTTTTATTTATCTTACATTAAATTTATCTGCTGTCCATCTCTGCTAGAAGCAACTCTAGAGGGGTTCCC
>NW_020716922.1:265505-331374 GCF_900518725.1 Notechis scutatus | reverse complement strand
ATAGATAGATAGATAGATAGATAGATAGATAGATAGATAGATGATAGTTAGATCTAAGGATTTTGTCTCTGGTACATAACCTGTCAGTGTACATGCAAAACAGCAAAGTAATAATAATCCTAACAATGATACCAATAAGAAAAGGTAGAAGAACAGATGAGATATGTGAATTGAAATTAATTAATTAACTTCTGGTTTAACAGATTAATTAATTAATTAAGTAATTGAGATCTGTTAAAGCAGAGCTGGGCAACTGTGGCCCCCTTTACAACCTGCGGACTTCAACTCCCAGAATTTCTGGCTGAGGGATTCTGGGAGTTGAAGTCCACAGGTCATAAGGGGGGGGGGGCTTTAACACTGGATAAAGACAGGGAAGAAACCAGTGGAGGGATGGCTTGGAGCCCCCTCTCTTCATGAATTGCCACCCTATTATTGGCTTCTTGCTCAACCCAGAGAGACTTTGCGGCAGTGTGTGAGAGGTGAGCTGCTGCTTCTCCAGACCATTTGAACCAGATCCTCCCTTGCCTTTGATGTATTTATAGGCCGTCAGCTTGTATAGAGGACCTGACGTAACCCCTCAGTGACAGAAACCGGTGTCAGGTTTCTCCACCTGTCGTATGTCAGAAACATCTCCTCGGGTCACGAAGCCGCCGGCCTTCTCCAGCTTCCTTTCCTCCAGTCGGAGAGGGTCGACTAATGAAAAATTGGGCCGTGATTGTTTTGCAGAACTGCACACACAAGCCCTCTTCGAATGTGGAATCCACCCAGAATTGCCACAAACCCTGAATGTTAAACCTAAAAGGGCTTGGATGATTCGTCTCTTGCTGCTAAATCTTGCCCACGATTTACTCGGTTTCCCAGGAACTCGGTGGTCGCAAACTTTATGTGGGAACAATTGTAAGCCCCACCCATGGCTCCTTCTCCACCTTCCAACTCCATCCTGGCCCTCCAGTCGCCCTCCGATCTGATTTCCTTTGCTCAGAATGGCCTGGAGGGGGTTGGACTAGAAGACCTTCAGAGGCCCTTTTTCGCCTTTTTACTGATGAAACGTTTGCTTGAAGAAAGGTGGTTAGTCTTGGCTTAGGAGGAGCTGGATTCGTACGTCTGCTTCCCCGGAAGAGAAATTAGGCTTCTCTTAATCTGTACGGTGGCTAAGAGACGCTGAGCTTGTCGATCAGAAAAAGTCGGCAGTTCGGCGGTTCGAATCCCCAGCGCCGCGTCATGGAGTGAGCTCCCGTTCCTTGTCCCAGCTTCTGCCAACCTAACAGTTCAAAAGCACGTAAAAAAATGCAAGTAGAAAAATAGGGACCTCTTTGGTGGGAAGGGAACAGCGTTTTGTGCGCCTTCGAAGGCGTTTAGTCCTGCCAGCCACGTGACCACGGAGACGTCTTCGGACAGCGCTGGCTCTTCTTCGGCTTTGTGGCGGAGATGAGCAGCGCCCCCTAGAGCCGGAAACGACTACCACGCAAGTGCGAGGGGAACCTTTACCTTTAATCCGTACCGTACACAGTAACCTGGGAGGAATTGTAAATAGGAGCCAAAAATATATTGCTTATTTTGGGTATGGAGGCCACGCCCTGGTTCTGGTTTAGGCCTTGACCCTGGGAAAGATTTCTAGCAAGGGGTGTTTACCATCCAGGAGGAAAGGGAAGGCGCGTAGCTTTTGAAGTAAATAATGGGACCCTGGCAGTCAGTTTTCTTTTCATGCGTTGTCCATTTTCCAAAGCCTGGGCTGAGCAACCCCCGGATAGCACCCCTATTCCACCCTGCAAGCTTCAAAGGAGATTTTGTGCCGGAGCGATGGAACAGAAGTGGAGGCAGCTGTCATGCCCGCCCTGTCTAGACTTAAACCCCGTCACGCCTCTGAGTCCTTACAGGATTATTTCAGGAATAATGTCATTAAAGAGAGGAGCAGGCGGGCGAAGGAGCTGGCAGCAAAACCCAGAAGAGAGCAATGGGGTGGGGTTAGTTGGGGGAGCTGGTGAACTGGGGGACAGCCAAGAAAACCAAACCGGGAGGGTTGAATTAAAAGTGGGAATTGATGGGGTCTGTTGGGGTAGGAGAAGGAGGGACGTTACGGCCCTTCCCAAGCATGCACATTCCCACCTTGGGGAACATCTAGCTCAGAATTCCTTTGGCCACGTTACCTGGAGAATTTTGGGGGTTGCTTTTCCAGCCTACCTGCTGGACAAAAGCTTGGAAAGAGAAGTACCTTCCTGATTTTTCAGGATCTAGAACAGGGTTTCTCCCCCTGGGCAGCTTTAAGAGGTATGGACTTCAACTCCCAGAATTCCCCAGCCAGCTTGCTTGGAGTTTGAAGTCCACCCATGCTGGCTAGAGAATTCTGGGAGTTGAAGTCCACACCAAGGCTCTTGCGAAGGGTGAGAAACCCTCATTTGGCTCAAATCCAAATAATCTGAAAATAATTGCTGTCCACATTTGAACAACTCGGTAGCACAATTCTTTTTCTTGATGAAAGCTGCAGGTTTTTTATTTCCATTTCCAAACCATAAATGCTTATTTCCCCCCCTCCCCCTTCTTAAAACAGGCTCAAGCTTCAGAATACCTCCCAATGGTTGAAGAAAATGTGACTTAATTCCAAAAAGGGATCATCTCTGGGTGTTCCAAAAGTGGGAAACAGCCCTTTGCGATTTCTTTCGAAGGTTTAGGGAGGGCAGACTTCAGAGCTAGTGACTTGTCTTTGTCTTCATGCAGATCTGTTCTGTTTTGTTACAGCGGGACCTTGGTTTCCCCCAAGTGGAAGAATTTCAAAGGGCTGAAGTTATTGTGTCGAGACAAAATACGACTCAACAATGCCATCTGGAGGGCTTGGTACATCCAGTGTGAGTAAGGCGCAACGTTGTCCCGGGAGAGCTCTTAAAACGAGCCGCCTTCCGTGTCCCGGTTAGGGCCAGAAAGGGTCCAGTTATTTCCAAACCGCTGTCGTTCGCTTCTTTCCTGCAAGAGAAGGGGATTTTTAAACCTGGTTTTGCAAACAGCAAAGGGGAGGACTGGTAAAACATTATCCTTTAATATACCTGGAAGGAACTAAATCTTAATCTGTGGTCAGAACCCTGGGAAGAATTTGTAGGAAAGGAAAACAGTCTCCCTCAGTTGATCAGAAGGAGAAGCGATCTCCAAGTCTGTTTTTGCTTGGATTCCAGGAGAACTGTAGTTGGCCTCTCTTTCTGGCTCACTTCCTTCCCTGGGCATCATCTTTCTGGTCCTGGATTGCTTTTTGTGGAAGCTTTATTCTTGTTCTAATACTGTTTTTAAAAAATGACTAGGAGAGGCATGCATTATTAAATCCTATGGAAGAGAATGCCTGAAGTTGGAAATATCAGGCGTGCCCACCAGGACCCCACCTGGCAAATCCTCTTGCTCTCTTTCAGATCTAGAGAAGAGGAAGAACCCCGTGTGCAATTTTGTGACCCCTCTGGATGGTTCTGTGGATGTTCCTCAGGTAGACCAGGTGGGCACACGGGAGCCGCTTGTCCCGATCCCCCTCCTTCTGAACCAGTGGTGCGCTCAGCTTCATGGCCTTTAGTTGCTTCCTTCCTGAGACTCTGCCATTTGGGATTTCCGGGGGGGGGGGGGAGTTTGTGGGGAGACATCCATGGACGATACAAGTGATCTTAGACTTCCACCTTAAGCTGGTAAAGAATTGAGCTGGTTGCATTTGGTTGTGTTGTGTTGAGTTGAGTTGGTTGCATTGGGTTGAGTGGATTGGGTTGAGTTGGTTGCGTTGGGTTGGGTTGAGTTGAGTTGGTTGCATTCGGTTGGGTTGGGTTGGGTTGGGTTGAGTAGGTTCTATTTGATTGAGTTGAGTTGACTTATCTGAAATTACTTTGATATCTCCTGTTCCTACCCTATTTCTTCTTTTCCTTTTAGGGTAGCAGAACAAATGAGAAATATTGGAGGAGGCGTATTGACATAGTCATCCGAGAATATCACAAGTGGCGAACGTACTTCAAGAAAAGAGTATGTCTTCTTTAGTTTTTGAATGGTTGACATTTTGGGTAAAAATAATTCCGTTTTGCCAGGGAATTGCCTTCTGAGCTCAGCTCGTCAAGGAGTTGAACAGAGTCGGAAAACTTTACCCTTTGCAACAATACAAGCTGACCTTCTGACATAGCATCTTCTAACTTTCCCCTGTCTGCTGGGTTGGGACTTCAGATAGTTGAATTCCCAGCTAGAGGCCACACTAACTGAGTTGATTCTCTTGTCAAACAAACAGGCCAGGCTCAAATCAGGCAGCTTAATCAAACAGCGGATAATAGAGTAATATTTTGGGAGGAAGGGTCTTCAAGGCACAAGAATAGCTGGTCTTGTTTTGTATCTGGTCTGCATAAATTTGGGGTATTGGCTGTGGCTGATAGCCCTGTACTAAATCAATTGGAATTCCATAAAATGGATGTTTTGAATTCTTTTCACGGTTGGAAAATTTCAACCTCCGTTCCTTCCTTCTCTTCTTTTAGTTTCTGTTTCATTTTCAATTATTTCCATTTCCTTCTTTTGTTTTCCAGTTACAAAAGCACAAAGATGAAGACCTATCCAGTTTGGTCCAGGTAAACATTATTTTTTTGGCTATCGCTTTTTCGGTTCAACCTCCCTAAGTTTTTCAATGAGCGTAAGACTGAAAAAAAAAAGCCCAGCTTTTATCTCTAATGGATTGAATACAGGATCTGCTCCTCCTGAATGCTCAGGTAGAGCACTCTGGAAGCTGGAGGTTTTATAAAAGAGCAAAATTGGAGGGAGGAGGGAGGATGAAGTCTACCGTAATGAGCCAAAGAATCCAATAAACCTCTTTATTGTTTGAATGGAGCACTTAATGCTCTTCTTTTGACTCTTGGCTGGTTCTCTTTTCCGTTCCAGTGGGTAGCCAGGATGTTCATGATTTAAGTCTATTCCTTTTCTAAATTGATTTTTACACAGTTAAAAACAACACAAATATAAAATAACAGAACACAAATACAATTTTTGCAGTGTTGTGACATCTACTTCCTTTGTTTTGTTAACTATCTACTATATATGTATATATATATTTGTTTATTTATACTGCTTTTCTTTTATTCTTACTATCCTATCATCCAACCAATCATACCATTTTTTCCAGACTTTATAGTATTCCTTCTCTTCCCTTTCTTGTAATTCAAACGTGAGTTTTGCCATTTCCTCACAATCCATAGTTTTCTTTAAGATCATGATGTCTGTAGGAGTGCTATCTAGTTTCCAATTTTGAGCATCAATTATTCTTGTTGCAGTTAGGATGTGTACAATGAGGTATTCGATTTCTTTTTAAAATGTTCCTCTATCCCTGGCAAAAAACACTTCAGGCTTACATTCTATTTGGGATCCATTAATTTCTTGCAGCCATGTTCTAATTTAAGTCTACTCCTAAGTAGGTATCCAAGCCATCTGTCTTGGATACTTTGGCAATTTTTGAGACTTGTGGATTTCAACTCCCAGAATTCCTGACCGGGGAGGATTCCATGCTAGCTGGGGAATGCTGGGAGTTGAAGCCCACAAGTCTCAAAGTTGGGACGCTCCTGTTGTAAAAGATCAAAACCAAACTTAGCCCTGGAATTAGTTTTCAGTCTCCTTTCTCTCCTCTGAGGAGCGGCGACTGTCCCCTGTCCTGCAGGACACCCCACCCCCAGTTCCTCCAATTCACCTTTTCCTGTCCTTTCCCCTCCCTCTCACCCCGCAGGACGATGGCTTCTTCAAGAAAGACAGCCCCATGGAACTGGAAGAGTTCTTCACCACGGACGATTACATGTCCGGATCTTCAGACACCCTCTTCTCCACCCTGTCTAGTCACCAGCTGGTCACCTGGCCAAGTTCAAAGGATAGAGGTAGAGCTTTGCTAGTGGCTGCCAGTCCCAAAGGAGTTTTTATTCAGGAGGCAACTGGACTTCCTTGTTGTTGTTGTTGTTGTTGTTTCCTTTGACATTTCGCTTCTCATCCAAGAAGCTTCTTCAAGCTTTGGGAACGGAAGGGTTTATATTCCTTGCAGACAGCTGGTCCCTTGCATCCTTTGAGATAGGGTGGTTGAGGCCACTTGAAGATAGGGTGGTTGAGGCATCCTTTGAGATAGGGTGGTTGAGGCCACTTGGAGATAGGGTGGTTGAGGCATCCTTTGAGATAGGGTGGTTGAGGCCACTTGAAGATAGGGTGGTTGAGGCATCCTTTGAGATAGGGTGGTTGAGGCCACTTGGAGATGAACCTACAAGTGGCCCCGAGGATTTTCTAAAAGGATGCAAATGACCCCAATCCTCAAAAATTGTCGCAAAATATCTCCCAAGTCTATATAGATCATTCTCCATTTACAACAGTTCATTTAGTGACCACTGAAGTTATAATGGCACTGAAAAAAAAGATGGTTTCCATACTTTGGCCCTGCTTCCTTCGTGCGCCACACATCTGTGTTTTGGTTTTTCACATGTTTCTAGCGCACCTGGGCAATGCCGACATGATTCAGCCAGGACTTTACCCTCTGCAGCCCAACTGGATGGACACTTGGGAGTTTTTCTCAGGTAAGCGCGCACGGTTCTGATTCGCCAATCTGTGCCAGCAGCGGCATAAAGATCCCTGTGGAATTGAACTGGCTGAAATATTGTCTCGGTCACGAAGTATTGTGGGGTCCTGGGAGGTCTCTGAGCTTACTGGTTTTCTTGCAGATGTTTCGTGACCCAACTAGATAATGTCATCAGTGCACCGAAGGTGTTACCAACGTAGAAAACAAAACGTTTCAAGGAAACTACTAAGCTATGAGACCACCAAGCACCCCAGAGTTCAACCCTCAGCTACAAATACTCTCCCATCAGGAAAAATTAAAGTGAGAATTCCTTGGCCTGTTTTTGCTTCACTTCCTTGCTAAAAACAGGTCTCCCTTCCTCCGGATTTTGGCTCAGGGTGATTTGATTTGAATTGAATTCTTTTCATTTTTTTAAAAATAAAATTTTATTTCAGTTTTCCACATTTTAAAAATATCTCTTTAGTGAACAGCGTGATTCCAGGTTTCCACCTTTACATACAAATATGACCATAATTATGTATTCATCTTTCGCATTCAACTTCATATCTTACTAAAACTTTAAATATTTTCTATTATTATATTTTTTCCAAGTGTTCTCCTCCTATTTGTGTCACAAATAACTCTCTTGTCTTCACAGTCATTATACTTTTGTACTTTTATCTGTCAAATTTGCAATTTCATCGCATATTCTTATTTCATCATCCCACAAATTCTAAATTAATGCCAACATTTCAAAAGAATTTCCCCCCACAATTACTAATTTGAGTGTGCTACCCCATAGCTTACCTATTCTTTCATTGCCTCCCCTTTAAATCCCAATAAACATTTAACTTTTATTACCTAGAAAATTAATAATAAATTAATCTTCTAACAACTACATAACATATATACCTTTTAGATCAGATTCCACATGGTACTTTTCCCCCTTTAATTTCATAAAAATTACGTATAGTTTTGAAAAGATAAATTAATCTATCCAATTAATCCTAGACACTGATATTAATCTCATTTCAATAATCTCCATAGTTCATTGAATTGAATTCTTTATTGTCATTGTATGTATATACACAGGATACATACAGTGAAATTCACATAGAGACCAGACCCAACACGTGCACACACATGACAATCCCCAAACACTCCCCCCACCACCCACCAAAATTCCCCGCCTCCTAAAAACACACAAGCACCCCCACAACAGACCAATAATACTGTCCAACAGCTCAGTGATGGTTGGTCCTTAAGTTCATTGTTAAGTGCAATTATAGCTCTGGAATAAAAAACTGTTCAGGAAACGTGTGGTCCGAGTTTTAATTGTTCTTATCTTCTGCCAGAAGGCAGCAGTTCACAAAGATTGTGAGCAGGATGGGTAGAGTCACTGAGAATGTTGTGCAACTTCTTCAAACTTCCTCAAACGGCGAGATGCGAAGATG
This sequence comes from Notechis scutatus, assembly GCF_900518725.1. The sequence continues at coordinate 323,403 of NW_020716922.1, read as the reverse complement.
TCATCCAGGGCTGGTAGCTGGAGCCCAATGATCTTCTGGGCAGTTTGCGTCTGTAGTCTAGAAATTTGAAATGTAAATAATTCACCGGTCAGCCTGCTGAGGTTTGGCACCTATGGGTATTTTGTGCTTTCTGACTGAGCTGGCTTGTTCCAAAAGAGCAGAGGGAATATAAAATGAGGATCTGATTCTTTTCCTTCTGTCTTGGCCAGATACTTTCACCTCTTCGGCCATCACTACCTCCAGCCTGACATCCAGTGCCTCTTTGGCGGGGGCCATCGAGCATTGTCCCCAGGTGAGAAAGGGATGAGGCGGGGCAGGACGTCCGAGTTGACTAAGGGTAGCCAGTGTTTTCCCCTCAGTTCTGCGCGAATCCGCATGAATTTTCCATCTTTTATTTATTGCAGTATTTTTCAACCTCGGCCAATTGACTTCAACTCCCAGAATTCCTCAGGGTCTGGCTTCTCTAGAGAACAGACTCTATGGTTGCTGGAACTCAGTGGCTCGGTTTAGTCAATCCGGGTAGATTTAAGGGTAGACTGCAGGAGTGATAAATATAATTTTATGTCATTTTATCCTCTGATTTATATATTTATGTATCAAATTATTATATTTTATCCTATGCTTTATATATTTATGTATCAGATTATTGTATTTTATCCTATAGCTGTTGTATTTTACCTTACTCTCATTTTAAATTATTTAGAATTGTATTGGTAATTGTGTTTGAACCTATATGTTGATATGGCCTATAGGCTAATGATCAATATATATATATATATATATATATATATATATATATATATACACACACACACACACACACACACATACATACACACACACACACACGTATATATTTCTAATACTTTAAGGCAGCGTTTCTCAAGCGTGAGCACTTTAAGAGGGGTGGACTTCAACTCCCAGAATTCTGCTGGCCGGGGAATTTATATCTACTGGGATCCTTAACAGGCCGCCTTTCTCTTTTCAGGCCCCGAGCCTCTCCTCGGCCTCTTTACGCAGCCCACTTCCGACGGTGAACCTGGGAGAAGAGCTGGTGCCCCCTCCGGGGCCTGACTCCATCCTCTCCACTGACCAGTGCCTGGGCCTGAGGAGCGAGGACCTCTCCTGCCTGCAGAGCCCCGGCTTCCCCTCCGACCTACCCCTGAGCAGCGGCCAGCCCCACTTCCTGCCTCGCTTCCCGACTCTGGGGCTGCCTCTCAAGGCGGAGGTCCCGTCCCAACCGCCGCAGCAGAGCCTTCTCTCCTTGAACCCGGAGCTGGCCCTGCAGGTGCCGCTCTTCACTCCGGCCGAGGCGGCTCCGAAATTCTATCCCGGCAAGCCTTCGGTCATCACCCACACCGCCTCGGCTACCCCCACGCAGAACGTGCCAGCCACCACCTTCAGCCACGGCCCGGCGGGACTCTTGGCCCCCCAGCAACCCGGTGGCGGGGTGCCATGCGCGATGGCCACTCTCCAGGCGACGGTGGTCCACCCGCAAACTCTTCTGCAAGCGCTAACTCCCTTCGTCCTGCCCGTGGCGGGCCCTGGGCCGCGGGCCAGGAAGCCCCAGCAGATTGCGCCCGCCCCTACGGAGCCCGGGCCTTTGATGTTGAACAGTGCCTTCCTTTCCGCAGGTGAGGAGGGGCTGTGGGCTTGGGTGGGGCTGCTCCCGGCCCCCTGCAGGTAGTCTCAGGGCTGTGGCGCTTAACCCCAATTAAATGATGAGTCTCGAGCCAAACTTCCCAGACTTCCAAAGGATTTATTGGGAGTGAACATGTCCAGCACTGCCTGGGTGCAGCCGACTCCGAGACCCATAATTCAACGTCACCCTCGACCCTGGCTTTCCCCCACCCTCCGGGGGGGGGGATCAAATTATTGTATTTTATCCTATAACTGTTGTATTTGACCTTACTCTATTTTAAATTGTATGTTTAGAATTGTATTGGGAATACGTGTTTGAACCTGTACATCGATATGGCCTATAGGCTAATGATCAATCAATCAATATATATTTCTAATACTTTAAGGCAGCGTTTCTCAAGCATGAGCACTTTAAGAGGGGTGGACTTCAACTCCCAGAATTCTGCTGGCCGGGGAATTCTGGGAACTGAAGGTCCACCCCTTTTAAAGAGCTGAAGGTTGAAGAACACTGGTCAATTGCAGTTTTGTTACCCCTGAGTGTATCCTAATTTATATTCTCCAATGGGACACCTCCATAGCCCAGAGTCATCAATCATGCTCTCCAGTTAGAATTTTGCGCGGCAGAAACTTCAGTCGCCTAGTTACTATTTTGAAAACATTTATGGAATGCACTTTTGGTTTCCAAGCTGCCGCACTGCTCCCCCTTCCTCCCTTTCTGTTGGCCACTCTAAAAAGACCATAGGAATATTTTATGAGTTGACAGCTAGACCACAATTTCTATTGCCAGGGGAGACCTTTGTTAAGTGAATCCTGCCCTGCTTTATGACGGTTATTAAGTGAGTCACGGTTAAAAGAGTCTTTTTAAAGACGGTTAAAGTCTTTTAGCTCCTGAGCACGTACAAAGGGACCGTGAATTGAATTCTGAATTCTTTCTTGTCATTGTACGTATCTACACAGCATACACACAACGAAATTCAAGTTCGCGTATTGAGCGCAATAGCCACAGTTTAATACAAGCAGGTCCCGGACTTAATGACCACAGTTCAGCCCAAAGCTTCCGTTACAAAGCAAGACGCAATTTCTCTTACCAAAGCAAGGCGGTTGTTCCGTGGGTTTTGCTCCATTTTACAACCTTCCTTGCCACCGTCGTTAAGTGAATCAGTGCAGTTCAGTGAGTCACACGGTTCTTAAGGGGAATCTGGCTTCACCTCCGTTGATTTTGCTTGCCAAGGAGCGTCGCAAAAGGGGAATCAGGTGCAGCGCCGTGACCGTCATAAATATGAACCAGTTTACCAAGCCTCTGAATTTTCGATCCGACCATGGGGGATACTAACAACGGTCGCAGGTGTGAAAAACGACCCTAAGTCACTTTTTTTTTTCGTAACTTCCAACGGCCACTAAATGAAGCATTGTGGGTGTTGGGACTGATTTCATACTTCAGTGAAGAGAGATTGGTCCTTTTTCTGCCACTTTTCACTCTGCAGGAAAAGGCAGGCTAGGTAAAGCAGCAATTAAATCAAATCTCTCGTGCCGCTGTGGCTTAGCTGACGAGCTATGTGTGTGTGTGTGTGTGTGTCTGTGTGTTGTTGTCGTTTCTTCTCTTCCCAAGTCCGAGACTGCCAGCCGTCCAGACAGGCCTCTCCCCACCCGTCCGAGCAGGGCCTTGGCCCTCCGTCCCCACAGAGCAGCCGGTCCAGGAAAGGAACCCCTGAGCCTCAGGTGTCCTTCTTCAAGGTGAGTTGAAATCTTTGTCGTCGTTAGTTGCGAAGTTGTGTCTGACCCGTCGCGACCCCATGGACCACGTTCCTCCGGGCCTTCCTGTCCTCTACCATCCTCCGGAGTCCATTGAAGCTCACGCCGACTTGCTTCAGGGACTCCATCCAGCCCCCTCTGTTCTGACCAAGGCTTCCTGAGGTTCCATAATTAAGCACATGCTTAGTCCAAATAACTCTTGTTTTATTTCAACGCTGGGAATAACGTTCATTCCCAGCCTGTAAGGAGTCCCAAACAGTCCCTCGAGATAAGCACCCACCTTTCTCTCCTTTGAATGGCTGCCAACAACGAAAGTGCCAAATAAACTGTAAAAAGCCAGACAGAGTACAAAATCCACACAGAACTTCAAGGTTGAACCCGAACAGAGTGAACGACTTTGCTTCCTGCAGAGGTCTCTGCTTCTTAGATTTGCTGTCTAGATTTGCCATCACTTTCCTTCCCAGGAGCAAGCGGCTTTTGATTTCTTGGCTGTAGTCCCCATCTGCGGTGATCCTGGAGCCCAGGAAAATAAAACCTGTCCCTACCTCTGTGTCTTCCCCATCTATTCGCCAGGAATTGAGAAGGCTGCATGCCATGACCTTAAGTTTTCTTAATGCTGAGCTTCAAGCCAACTTTTGCACTCTCCTCTTCACTTTCTGCCATTAAGAGTGGTGGCGGAAGGTTCCAAAGGTTTTAGATTCTAAAGATCTGGGAATGGAGACTAAATGAAAGTCAAGGACTGCTTTGAAATGAAATGAAATAGTGAAATGAAATGAAAGTCAAGACAGATGGGTGGGAGGAAAGGGAAGCCCAGCTGTGGAATCCTGGGAGTTGAAGTCCACCTGTCTTAACCAGGTTAAAGTAAAGTAATGGGATGGGGGATTTTGTTTTAATGGACACAGAGTCGCAGAATGAAGCATATCTCGGCTGAGCAGAAGCGGAGGTGTAATATCAAGATTGGCTTTGGCACCCTCAACAGCCTGGTCTCCCCAAACTCTAAATCGGTAAGTCAGTTCTTGGGGGGGGGTGGAATCCCCAAAGAGTTTTCCTCCTTCTTTCCTTTCCTTTCCTTTCCTTCCCTTCCCTTCTTTCGTTCCTTCCTTTTCTTTCCTTCCTTTTCTTTCCTTCCCTTCCTTCCTTTTCTTTCCTTCCTTTTCTTTCCTTCCTTTTCTTTCTTTCCTTCCTTCCTTCCTTCCTTCCTTCCTTCCTTCCTTCCTTCCTTCCTTCCTTCCTTCCTTCCTCATCCTCCTTTATATCTGCCAGGCATTGCATCCTTCAAACAAAGGTCTGTGTTGGGAAGAGCTGCTTCCAAATACCAGCCAAAATGAAGATTTTATGGGGTGTTGACTCCCTCCCTCCCTTCCTCCCTCCCTCCCTCCCTTCTATCTATCCATCCATCCTCTCCTTGTTCTTATTCCTTCCTTCTGTCCACCCACCCACCCATCCTCCCCTTCGTTTCCTTCCTCCCTCCCTCCTTTCCCTCCCACTCTTTCCTTCTCCTTCCCCCTGAATGATTTCAGGCCTGGGGGGGTGGTATCCTTCCCCCTGCCCCTCCCTCCACCCCACCCCTGAGCTCAGCCTGGACCCTCTTTTTCGGTGGCCCCCGCAGATCAGCCACGCCCTGATCCTCCAGAAGACGGTGGAGTACATTGCCAAGCTGCAGCAGGAGCGTTCGCAGATGCAGGAGGAAGCCAGGCGCCTTCGGGAGGAGGCAGTGGAGCTGGACGCGACCATCAAGTGAGGACTCGGAGCAGCTACATATATATAGAGAGAGAGAGAGAGCTAAGCAGGGGGGGGGTTGGACTAGAAGACCTCCAAGGTCCCTTCCATCTCTGCTATTCTATTCTGAGTCACCTTTTTTCAGTGGCATTATAACTTTGAGTGGCCACGTTTGTAAATTGAGGAATTCCCGTAAAGAAATCCCACCTGTTTTTGTCCACGCGGCCATTGTGACTTTGGGTTTTCGATCCTTCTCTCTGGTCCGAAGGTTTTTCCTGCCTTTTCTCCCCTCCTTCCTCCTCCAGGTCCTGCCACCAACAGTTGCCTGCCACGGGGGTCCCCATCACCAGGCAGCGCTTTGACCAAATGAGGAGCAAGTTCGAAGAGTATGTCCGAAACCGCAGCCAGCAAAACTTGAAGTTCTGGATTGTATCCTGCTTTGGGGTGTGTGGGTGAAACCAGGGGAGGCCCAGAGGAAGAAGAGAAGTGGGGTGTAATTTTTGTCAAGGGAGGGGGAGAGCCCGTCGAGTTGCCACAGGGGAAGTGGGAAGGGGTGAGGACTGGTCCTTTCGGAAGGTAGACTGCTCCTGAACCTGGAATCTTTATTGGGCTCGGCCGTGGCGCCCGCCTTGTCAACCTATAGCTTTCCTAGTGTCCTTTTTAAATCCATTTTTAAAGCTGGCTGGATCCTTGCTGTGGATTTTAAGCCGTGGATTTTACAGGTTTCATTCTGAGAGGCCTGAAGACTTTTTTAGAATGGGGGGGAAAATGGGATTCGGAGCAGTTCAGGTTGGATGGGTGGAAGGAAGGAAGAATGAGTGGGTGGAAGGAAGGAAGGAAGGAAGGAAGGAAGGAAGGAAGAAAGGATGAAATGAAAGGATGGATGTAATGGGTGGAAGGATGTAATGGAAAGAAGGAAAGGAAGGAAGGATGAAATGGAAGGAAGGGAAGGGAAGGATGAAATGAAAGGATGGATGTAATGGGTGGAAGGATGTAATGGAAAGAAGGAAAGGAAGGAAGGACGAAACGGAAGGATGGGTGTAATGAAAGGAAGGAAGGATGAAATGGAAGGATGGATGTAATGGGTGGAAGGAAGGAAGGAAGGAAGGAAGGAAGGATGAAATGGAAGGAAGGAAGGATGAAATGGAAGGATGGAAGGATGGAAGTAAAGATGACATGGAAGGATGGATAAAATGGATGGATGGAAGAAAGGAAGGATGAAATGGGTGGAACTGGAAAAATAGTAATTTCTGTAGACACACACACACACACACACACACACACCCCCGTTGGCGTTTTTGGTTGACTTGAAGTTGCTCTCCAACTTCCGATAGTTCTGGAGAAGGTTGAGAAGGCCCAGAAACTTCATAAGCCAATAAAGCTGGTAGGGCTTTTTGCCTTGATTTAACCTCCCCCGTTTCCCGGGAGCTTCCCTGCGTTCCAGCCCCTCGACTGACTGCCTGGAAATCCCAACCTCTGTTCCGTTTGCGCCTTGACCCCTAGTTTTCCTGCAGTTCAGCGTCATCATTGAGCCTCTGTTTGAAACCTTCAACGAGATGGTGTCCACCACCAGCCTGCAGGAGCTGAACCGGACAGCCTTCTTATGGCTGGACAAGCACTGCTCGCTCCCTGTCCTGAGGCCCAGTAAGTTGAGTTGATCGCGAGGCCTTGTCAGTTGTCTCTCTGGATTGCCATGGTAACTAACTGGGCCGGTTGGCTTGTTTTGCGTCCTTCTTTCTCCCTAGTGGTTCTGAACAGTCTCCGGCACCTAAGCACTACAACCTCCATTCTCTCCGATCCGTCCCTCTTGCAAGAGCAAGCCAGCCAGGCCTTGGGCAAACTCCACAAAGCATCTGGAGAAACGTAGGAGGAGATGCTGCCAACCACAGCGGGCCATCCCTGCCTCCATACAGACCTTTGTCATCTCCTCCAGTTGGGGGCTTCCTCCAGAGGTGTAGGAACCACCTTCGCCGGGCGTTCCCGGCCCACCTGCTGGCTGAGAATACAAGGATTCGCTTCCCCATCTCCCCCCCACCAAAGTGGAGGGCACCCCGCTGTAGAAGGAGGCCTTGCAAGCTTCCTTGTGTTGACACCACCCTCAGAGACAAGAAGGCATCCAACGGGGGAGGACAGAAAGTTGAGGGTTCCCCCAACACCACCTTTGGGTTTGGTCGAATATGTGAAAAATGCAACTCAGGGAAACTTTCCAGCAATAGATGCCCCCCTTCCATGCAACCTCTCTGAATATACGCAGTAGGAATAAGCTTTTTCTCCATGCTGACCTCCGTTGCAAGGGGCGTGCGGTGGGTTTAGAACGCAGCGTTGCGGGCAAAACTCTGCCCACAGCCTGGAGTTCGATCCTGACAAGGCTCAAGGTTGACTCAAGGCCAAGATATCTCCTGGCTTAACTGAGATGGAAGCCGGGATCTGAAGAACGCTGAGCCTGCCAGATGTTGGGCAGGGCAAACACCCTTGAGAATGGGCAGGCAATTTTGGAAAGAGAATTTTGGTGACAGAATGGAGGCGGCTGCTTACCTAAAGGAAAATTCCCTCTCTGTTCTCCCCGCAAACTCCACCCCAAGACTTGAGGTCTACAGAAGAAATTCTAGTCGATCGATAGAAGTGGGGTAGAGAGAGAGAGGTCTATTTTAATTTAACTATTTTATTTTATTCAAAAGATTAAAATCCAAAAGAAAAAAAAAATTGAAGAGCGGCAAAACAAAACTGAACAAAATCGTTGAGGAAAAAAATGTGAATTAAAAAAAAGGACAAAAACACATGATTATTATCTCCCGTATTTTTAACCATGATACCCGTAATAGCGATCAATTTCCCCCCCCCTCCTCTTAGACAATAATGGTTCATCAGAAACTTGGCAGCAGAAGAGACTGTTTGCTCTTCGACTCAACTCTTGGGCTCTTGAGTCTTGACTCAACTTTGGACTCAGCCCCCTCCCCATAATCCAGGGTCTTAGGGGAGGGTCCCGTCTGCCTTAGAAATGCCCAATTGTCTCAGGCTTTCTAGTGGAGCTTGTTTCCATGGCTGTACTTTTGCACACAACAATGCAATTTTCCCCCTTCTTTGGGGAAGAATAATAATTGGAAAGTGCAGGAGAAGAACAAAAACGGATCGTCAGCTTAAGAACATAAGACAACAAGGTTGAATTCTAGCCAAGATCTCTCGTCCGGGGTCGTCTTCCTGCGGTAGCCATCCCAGTGTCTCTTGGAAGCTCACGAGGAGGACACCTCGTGGAAATGTCCTCTCTTCACATCTCCAGTCTCGCTTCTTTGTATGTGTATGTGATCCCCACAAAATCTTGGAAAGTGGCCTTCAAAGAAGCGGTTCTGAATTTCCCACCGGGATTGTCCCATCAGAAGTTCTTGAGTTTTGGCTTCAAGTAAGGAAGATGTCCTACGTCAACCACTCCATACGATACGTTCTACCAGCCTTGAGGGATCAACCACAGTGACTTTCCATCCACAGAGTAGAACAGGATGGGTAAACAAATCTTGATAGCACTTGAGGGATGCCGTTGACCCAGACTTCTGAACTTTATGGAGGCAGAGATCATCTGGGTTAGATGAGATGGTTCTCTCAAAGCACGATAAACGGCGGGCTCTGATGTCCTTCAGATCACAACTGTTGAAAAGGGGCATCTTGATTCAAGCTCAGAAATGGCCCTCAGTTGAACCAAAGTCCACCCCATCTCCAGGCACCAAGGGAGAACAATGTTCTACCTTATAACCAGTTCATCTGGACAACTCTACCGCTATCTAGAACAGTCTTTCTTGGCCTTGGGAGCTTTAAGATGGACGGACTTCCAATTCCCAGATTTCTCCAGTCGGCCATGCTGGCTGTTGAATTCTGGGAGTTAAAGTCCACTAAGCAGCTGGAGAATTCTGGCAGTTGAAGTCCATCCATGCTGGCTGGGGAATTCTGGGAATTGAAAGCTGCATCCGGGTAGCCTTGCCTTGGCTCAACTTCACCTCTTCTCTCTTCTACTACAAACTCCACAATCATTTTGATCGCCTGGAGGGAACACAAGAGAGGTGATAACTGGGCGTGTTTTGGAACAGCTTTGTAAAGTTATTGCTAATGCAGTTTCAATATTGTTCTGTGGGGGTTTGCGGTTGATTTTAATCTACAACAGTTAGCCAAAAAAAAAATGCATTTCTTTTTAGCAATGCAATCAGGACTTTTAGCCTCTGGGGAGATAGTTTTACTTGCATTGTGTCTTGAAATCATCGTCTGGACAGTCTGTACTCCCATTTGCAAGCAAAGAAAAAAAAAGATGAAGTTTGTGTAACGAATATGTATTTGTTTCTTCCTCGTTTTACCAGTCGACTTTTTGGGGAGGCTGCAGAGTTAAGCCGCTGCCTTGTTATCTACATTTATCATGCATGAAACTGTGGCAATTGCTTGCGTTTCGATTTTTCGATAATGTCACTGCGTTTTTGGTTTTTTTTATGAGACAGCAGAAATAAAATGCTATTTTTGAAGAGAAAAGAGTGGTTTTCTTCCAAGCTTTAAGCGTGACTTTTTTCCCCCCATCAGCTCACCTGCCTTAGAATTCTAGTCGATCAGGTTCAGAAGTGTCCAAGGTTTGGAACCCAGCTGCAGAAACACCTGGGGCCATCTTCCATGCAAGCCACCCCCGAGGTGGGAAAGTCGGGGCGCTTTCACGCCTGAGCCATTTCCCCTCACACAGTTTTTTTAAAACATTGTTTATTGAGTTATAGAGTATTGTAAGATACAACATAGAAAAGTAATTAGAAAAGCAGTAGGAGGGGGAAGGGGGAAGAGAAGTGAGGAAAGATGGGGGCGGGGGGAAAGAAAATGAAGCATTGACTTCCCACTCCGTTGCAGTAAAACAAGGGACTTCAAAACTTGACACCTTTAAGACTTGTGGACTTCAACTCCCAGAATTCCTCCTCCAGTCATGTTAGCTCAGGAATTCTGGGAATTGAAGTCCACAAGTCTTAAAACATGCCAAGTTTGAAGACCCTTGGTTTTAACTGCTTGATTGTTGGCCTAGTACAAGGGTCTTCAATCTGGGCAAGTTTAAGACTTGTGGACTTCAATTCCCAGAATTCCTGAGCTAACATGACTGGAGGAGGAGGAATTCTGGGAGTTGAAGCCCACAAGGCTTAAAGCTGTCAAGTTTGAAGACCCCTGCAGTAAAACAAGGCATTAGCACCAAATCACAGCTTTATGCTTTTTCGTCATAGTATGAACGAGGCATTTCTGTAAAGATCTATCCGTCTAATCTGTAAAATCTAAAATCAAAGTTTCATTCTTTTCCACTTCGAGCACGAGGTTCAGAAGCGGCCTCCATGTGGAAACAAAAGTATTTCTGTTCTTTTCTTTAAATCAAAACGGTCAATTTTGCCATTTCCACCAACTCCATCCACTCCAACCATTCTTCCATGGTAGGAATCGAAGGGACCTTCCAATTTTGCGTGTGCAATTGTCTTTGCTACCGTCAACATATATAGTAACAAAGTCCCAAATTTTTTCTCCAACATTTTTTTTTAAGCCATGTTATTTTTTTGGGCCTTCCACCAGGATTCTAAAAGAGAGATTTTGGAGACCCTGTGAACTTTCTCGCGTTCATGTGGTAGACAAACACATCCTGTTTAGATCAGCTCAAAGGTTTCAGAAGTTGCAAGAAGACAACTCAGTGTGGTTGAGATGCGCCGAGCCTGCGAGGTGTGTAACCCTGCCGGCTGCCTAATTTCTCAGCCTTGTAAGATTCACATAAGATCCACGCTTGATGGACCCCCGTGGCATGTTGTTGCAGAGTCCTCTGGTCTTAATTGCCAGGTGGGTTATGAAAATGGCTTGTCCAGAGACCTTGAAAGTTCCTTTTCCTTCTCTGGAGACTCGTAAGTAAACTTGGGCTGGGCAGATAAAATCTTTGGATGAAATCTTTTAGGATCTGAAATACACGGGAGATGTAATTTGTAAAACTGGACCCGTTGGCATGATTTTTGACAGCAAGAATGGCATGAGATACCTGTGGGCAGAACTCTACCTCGCCCTCGATTGTGAGTTGCTAAAAGTCACTTATCTGGATGTTCTTCCCTTACGGGTATTCCTTGACTTACGACTGTTCTGTTGTGGTTCGCTGGCAAGCCTGCACAGATGGCAGTGGAATTGGAGAGTGGGGAAGAAAGGGGACCAGTCAGGGAGTCTGGAGAGGATCGGGGGTCTTGCATCCGATGAAGAGATGGGGCCAAGACCATCTGGGAGTTGTGCGCTAACTCCAGAGCCTCCGGAGTCTGGGAGCAGCAAGGCAGAAGAACAAAGGGAGCCTGTTCCCAATGCGCATGTGCACAGAGCTGCTAGAAGGCGAGAGCAGCTGAAGCAGAAGGGGCAACTCTGGAGTAAGGCTGGGAGGTGATTGCCCCTCCCACAAGGGATAAAAGTCAGGGCTAGATTGCAGGAAGCAAAGTCGTTCGATTGGTTCCGAGTCTTCCTTGAAGCTCTGTGTACTTTGGTTGGTTTTTTTTCTTGTACTTTGGTTGGTTTCTTTTATAGTTAATTGGATACTTCTGTATTTGGCAGCGCTTCACAGGAAAGAAAGGTGGGTGCTTATCTCGAGGGACTGTGTGAGATTCATTCCCGGCTGGGAATGCAAATAATTCCCAGTGTTTGCAATAAAAGAAGGCTTGTTTTTAAAATAAGCATGTGCGTAATTACAGTCTCGGAAGCCTTGGTCAGAACATGTTTGTTTAGTGAATGTTCAGAGTGTACAACAGCACTGTGTGTGACTTATTGTCTCTTTGCAGCTTAGCCACGGAAATTGGGGCTCCATTACAAGTTGTAATTTTTATTTTCGCTCATCAAACTTCATGGGGGAATTAGTAGTGGGTTCCAAGCTTCTAGAATGATTTTCAAGAAGGTGGAATTTAAACCCAGAATCCAATTTGAAATGGTTTGGCATCTTAATTGACGAGAATAACTAAAACCCTGGAAGGCAGAAATAAAATAACTGAAATACTGTCTTCAAACTGCAAGAAGGAAGCATTCTGTTTTTGTATAGAAGTTTATTTATTACATATAGATACCGTTTTTGCTTTTAAGACATGATTCACTTAGAAGTAACACATGTTAATTGAAAACAGTAAACTTAATCTTCAGTAGCACCTTAACAGCTTTCCTTAAATTAAAATACTCCCACTCAAGAATACATTCCTTCAGTTGATCATCCAAACATTTTAAATAGATTTAAATATAATAAAATAACTGGTTTCTCTGTGGAACCAATGGAACTGTTTCTCTAATAAATATTAAATGAATATTAATAACTATGATTTAATTTATAATATATTAACTATGATTTAATTTAATATAAATTATGTAAAGTTATAAATATATAAAAATAGCATAAATATAATAAATTACATTCCTTAATCTAGTAAAATCCAGGTGCAGGTTTTTAATCCCCCTTAGCTTTACACACTTCAATGGGGTTATCCTGTTCTAGCTTTAATTTTGAACTCAGAAGTTTGTGCATGAGAGTTTTATATAGTTCAAAAATGTAGTGAAACATGTTCTCTCTTGAGGGCCCTTTGTCCTCTTCGCTGTACTTGGGACAGTTGAACTCTGGCGCTTTGTCTGGTGCTCTTTCCGGGCAGGTGTGATTCGCATAGTTATTCTGAAGCTCAATCAGCAAGGTGAAGGAGCCCATCACAGGTTTCAACAGTCCGTCTTGCTGATGGATGTCCTTCAGCCAGACAAACAGCTCTTTGAACTCACAGATGATTTGACATTCTTCTGCCAATTTGGTGAAATTGCAGCTGGCTTGGGAAAACTCCGTTTCCATTTTTGTCCTCGCTTCAGAAGACAAATGTTTCTTGTCGACCTACAGAAATGGAAGCAAAGATTTGCATCGGTTAAAGTTGGCTTCCCACCCAACGGCAGCCTACATTTTATTGTCCTTCTGAGTAAAGTGGCTTCTAAGGAATTGTCTCCCCAGATGTTCCCCTGGGCTTTCTGTCTGTCCCCTGAACCAAACTAGAAAGAAGTGAGATTTTGGAAAAAGTTCAGAGAAGAGCAACTAAGACGATCAAAGGTCTGGAGACTAAAACATACGAAGGATGGTTGCAGGAATTGCATTTGGACAGTCTCAAGAAAAGAAAGGCTAGGGGTGACATGATAGCAGAATTCCAGTATATTTGAGGGGCTGTCACAAAGAGGAGGGGGTCACCTTATTTTCCAAGCATCAGAAGGCAGGACAAAATGATGGAAACTAATCAAGGAGAGAAGCAACCTGGAATTAAAGAGAAACCTAACAATGAGGACAATTAACAAGTGGAACAGCTTGCCACTAGAAGTTGTGGGTGCTCCAACACTGGAGGTTTTTAAGAAGAGACTGGACAGTCACTTGTCTGAAATGTTATAGACTCTCCTGCTTCAGCTGGGTGTTGGACTAGAAGACCTTTATAAGGTCCCTCCCGACTGATTCTGATGGTTAATGTCTGAAAGCCACTCTTACAAACTAAGGAGCTCTGGGCTTGCACGAGAAAGAGACGGATGGAAAGACAGACATCTCGGTTTGGCTTGCTAAGCGGGAAGGAGGAATCTGCCTAGGGTTTAGGGTCTCCACTTCTAATAGTCCACCAGGGCAGGGGGCATCGGTCCAGCATACTTACAGATTTATAGTCTTGAAGTAGCGCATCTGCTTTACAGTACAGTTCGCTCAACCCCCGAAAATCTTGCTGTGGTGGGGGTGTAGTTGGCATTCCCTGGCTGCCCCACAGGACAATCACCAGCAAGGTCATTTCTGTCGGGAAAGCAGATCAATGAATTATGAGTCAAGGCCGTGATTTAAAACGGTGGGTTTCTCCCTTCGTCCTTAGGGAGACCAGGACTCCTGTGGGTTCTGTAGGAATCTATCAGAAACGGTTCCTCTGAAAATGGATCCCTTTGTCCTTCTCAATTGCTTCAGAGCTGGATCTCCAGGAAGTGGAGGTGAAGTCCAGCTAGAAATCTGTCCATTCCTTATTGCTGATGATCAGGAATAGAAGACTGAATGGACCATCCCAATCCTGAAAAACTCCAGATAGCTTTGACCACCATAATTTTCCCTACGGCCTTTTGCTTTTTTAAATAATGAGGCATTCGAAGGAAGGACTCCTTGGTACCCCAGGCTTACGAAGATTCATATTTGGTTAGTGGTTTCAAAATGCTTTCTAATCACCCATATTAACCCATATGGCATGGAAGTTAGCCTTGGCAATTTTATGACTAGTGGACTTCAACTTCCAGAATTCCCCAGCCAGCATTCGGGAAGTTGAAGCTGTAAAGTAGACAAAGAGGTTGAACCGCAGTGCCCTGGCTGCTTCCCTCAAATCGATCCAGGGTCTTCCCTGACTTTGGAAGCGTTCTGATCCAAATTCTGGATTGGTTTGGAAGATGTCCAGCCTTGGCATAAAAACAAAGAGGCCATGAAGATCCCTGCTCTCCCCCATCAGCCATGGGGCAGTTCTGCAGCCATGGCCATTTTGTATTGCAAAAACCCTACTTTGTAACTGAACTGTGCATTGGGCCCCAAATCTTGATGTGGGCTTACCTTTAAGCATGGTGAACGAAGTGCAAGGAGTCAGAAGTCTTTTTCGGCTTTGGCTGGCCTCTTCTGAGTTGGCTTCTCTACTTTGGCTGTCGGTTGCACCGTATTTAAGCTCCCTCCTGAGGGAGATAACGATCTGGTTTCCTACCCCTGACAAAGCGCCTGCGACTCATTGCGATCAGTTTCCTAAGATAATCCTTGATCGATTTCCCACGTGGGACGTGTCTGGGGACACTTGCTGTGATGATGTCAGTCTGAAAGACTTGCTGGAAGTCCAGTTTCCACCGGTCCGATATCCCGAGTTGGGTCCGATGGTGAGGGGCATCCTATCCAAAAGGGACTTGGACGACCCTTGGATGGTTCGGTCCATCTTGGTTGAGTTGACCCTTCCTTGCAGAGACCCTCAACCTTGGATTCTGCTGGCCCCAAGCAAGAGAAGAGCAAGGCTTTGATTGATCAGATAAATAAAGGGGAAAGGTCTCCATGAGACCCTAATGTCCATTTTATGAAGACGGGGTGTTGTGTAGGCTTACATTGGGCATGGGTTTTGGCCACTCCATCCAAAGTCGGCTAAGTTGACCTCTAGTCAATTGAAGGTTTATTATAGTATCTAAACATTATTATA
Source organism: Notechis scutatus (assembly GCF_900518725.1). The sequence goes on along the minus strand of NW_020716922.1, from coordinate 308,092 downwards.
ATATAATAATATTATAATATATTATAATATTACAAGCTCTAAACATAGTTCATCTTTTTTTTAAAGTCCTCTCTTTCTCTTTATGCCACGGAAGTTGCTCAAAGATATACTGATAATGTGAGAAATCAGTCAGCCTTGTTGTAATCAGATCTGGGTATTTCTTTTCTCTCGTAAAGGTGACTGACTGATCCTTTCCACCCACCCAGGAATTATACCGTGGTGCTTTCATTTAATTTCCATTTGAAAAAAATTCCATTTTACTTTCTAGAGGTGGAGAAAATCAGAGAAGAGTGACATGACATGACATGGCAGATCCTGAAACTTGCTCCTTCTCCTATTAAAAACAGAGTCCAATCTTGGTTTCTTTGTCCAAGGCTGGATGTAGTACACTTATGGTATATTTACGTAGAATTGAAAAAAAAAAAGTTCCTATTATTAACATTGGATCTTGCAATTAAGCAACCAGTAGGATCTTAATGGCTTTCAGAGTTCCAAGCAATATGTCCATAGCAAGCAGAACTCCGAGGCAGGTAGATTCCTTAAAGAACAAGTTTACTGGGTAGATCATATTGGCACAGAACGGTGAAAACCGATTCTAAGGGTTCCCACAGTTTTCACCTACTTAAAAATAAAAGTTTCTCCCCTTTTCCCCAAACAGTCAGTCACATGGTCCAATTGAAATGCTCTCCGGTTGCTTGGTAATTTCACTCCTCCGCTCTCCAGCCACCTGTGGGAATGTCCTTGGTTCCCAGAGGAAACTACTGTCAACTCATAAAACATTCCTATGCCTGTTTTAGTAGTTGCCATAAAAATGGGGGTGGGTGGGTGGAAGGAAATCTGGAAGAGCAGGGCAGCATTTTGAAAGCGAAAGAACATTCCAACTCTTCTCTTTAAAAAGATTGTAACTAAACTACCAGACCTTTTGCCCGGGAATATATTCAATTGGAGAATGTGAATGATGACACCCAGAGGGGAGGGGGGGAACAGGGTCACAGGGGATTGTAAATGACGTAGGTCAGAGTTGGCTTCATACAGGGCAGTGCCAGCAATTAAATCCTTTGAAGTTTCTTGAAGTTTGGCTCAAGAATCATGATTTAATTAGGGCGATTGCTGGAATCCTGACAATTATTTTGTTTTGGCTACAATCCCCCCACCCCCAGCTATCTCTATTCCCCCTTCCCTAACCCTCATCTCCATTGTGGCAACACTGAAGCCTCAAAGATGGCCTTGGTCAGGCCAGCTTCAGAGTTGACCAATGGCCCAATGGTGTCCATCTCACGTCTTTCCCTCTTTTTCCAAAAAAATATTTTAAGGTCGCTGACAGAAGACAATATTTGTTGCTGAGGGTTGAACCAGTGGGGTCCTGGATGCTCTCCGAGTTTGGTGGTTTCCTTGCAGATGTTTTATGACCCAACCAGGTCACAACCTCAGCAGCACTTGGCAAGAAAACCAACCTCAGGGAGCACCAAGCACCCCATGGTATAGGTTCAGATATGGTGTGTGTGTGTTTTTTAAAGTAATTTAAATCATTTTTCTAGAGCCAAAACTAACTTCATTATCGCAGAATGTCAGCCGGGATTTCTCCTAGACCACCTGCACAAAACCTGAAATGCATGGATTTATTTTTGCACATTTAATTTCTTTAATAGAAAAAAAAAATTCTCTCCCTGAACCAGGCAGTGAATTTCGAAGAAGCTTCTGGGGTGGCTGTGTTTTTGAAGGCAGGTAAAGCCGCTTTTTTTTTTTTAGTGGATTAACTTGTACCTCAATAACTGCATCATCTGCAAAGCAATACATTTTCTCAACTGTTTTATGAAGATTCAGTTATTAGAAATTCTCCCATTTTTATTACTTTGGTGGTCCTTCCTTCCTTCCTTTCATCTCTCTCCCTCTCTTTTCTTTCTTTCTCCTTCCCTTCTTCCTTCTTTCTTTCTTTCTTTCATTCATCCTTCTTTCTCCTTTCTCTTTATCTCTTTTTTCTTCCTTCCCTCCTTCCTTCTTTCTTTCTTTCTTTTATTCATCCTTCTTCTTTCTCCTTTCTCTTTATCTCTTTTTTCTTCCTTCCCTCCTTCCTCTCCCTTTCCCTCTTTCTTCTTCTGCTTGCTTTCTTTTCTTTCTTCCTTTCTTTCCTTCCTTCCTCTCATATCTCTCCCTCTCTTTCTTTCCTTCTCCTTTCTCTTGATCTCTTTTTTCTTCCTTCCCTCCTTCCTCTCTTTCCCTTTCTCTCCCTCTTTCTTCTTCTGCTTGCTTTCCTTTCCTTCCTTCCTTCCTTCCTTCCTTCCTTCCTTCCTTCCTTCCTTCCTTCCTTCCTTCCATTTCTTCTTCCTTCTTCTTTCTTCTGCCAACACCAATGAACTCTTGGGGAGTTTATTCACACCCCAGACTGGAAAAACTGTTCCTAGCTTCAGTTGTCTGGCCCTGCAGAAGTAGGAAGAGAGAAAGAGATATCAGATGGATGATAAATGTTAATTTGCCCCATGAAACCAACATTACCACAAGCAGGGGAAGGAGGGGGAAATTCAATTATGCATTTCTGCCAGGGACGCAAGCAGGAAAATCCAAGGGCAAAAGTCGAATTGTAAGAGAGCCAGCATGGCACCCAAGGATGAATGAGGTTGCAATTTGAATATTCCATTAACAACCATTAATTTGAATGACCATTTGAAGTTAGGATGGCACTGAAAAAAGGGACCTAAACTTGATTTTCACACTTAAGTGTCCCGTCCAACTTCTGATAGGGAAAGTCAATTGGGCAAGCTGATTAGTTTAACGACTGTGTGACTCACTTGACGACAAGTGATTCGCTTAACGAAAAGGGCCACAAAGGGTCGTGAAATGGGGCACAACCCCCTGAACAGCCCCCTTGTTTAGCAACAGAAATTTGGGGTGCAGTTGTGGCTTTAAGTCAAGGACTGCCCTTATTCTCTATCCTCAAATGATCGTAGGAGAAGAGACCCCCAAAATGTGATTGTGGTGCTTTGAGACAATCCAAAACACACACAGAGTTCATGAACGTCTCCTCAGGAAATGTGGTTTGCCGGCAGCAGGTGTGGACGGCTGAGGTGTCGGAGAGCGAGGACTCCGATGAGGGGCCTGCGTGGGATGCAGGGATGGGGCCAGGACCATCAGGGAGTGGAGTGCGGCCTTCGGAGATTGTGGAGGCTGGCAGCAGTGAGGACGAGGTCCCCGAGGAGCCTGTGCCCAGTGCATGTGCACAGAAGGAACGAGCAGCTGCAGCAGCACGGGCGACTTGGGAGTAAGGCTGCAAGGTCATGGCCCCTCCCTGATGGGATAAAAGCCAGCTGAGAAACCGGAGTTCTTTGCAGGAAGCAAAGAAGTTTTTGCACTCAAGCCTGGTGGATGTTCTGACTCTCTTAGTTTGTGTTTGGAGACTTTTTGATTTATTGCTTAGTAAGTTTATCTGGTGTTCTTGGCAGCCTTGCAAAAATTATTAGTTATTGTTTATTATGAACTATCAAACCTATTATCAAATGTAATAGAAAGTAATATATTTACTGTCCTATTATGTTTACTATTTTTTATTTCTGTATACTCATAGGTTTATATCTTTTTAATCCATTGCAAATAAAGTTCATTTTAAAACTCAAAAAAAAAAAAAAAGAATATCTGAGTTGGTGTTTGGAGACTTTTTGATTTATTGTTTCGGAACTTTATCTGGTGTTCTTGGCAGCCTTGCAAAAAACTTAGCCAGGCGTTTCCTTGTCGGAGCTAATTAGTTGGAAGCAGCCTTTGATCTGTGAAGAAACGGGATTCGTGAATGAAACATTAAAAGGTGGTGCTGCTGCCTTTGTCTCGTGTTTGCTCTCGTTGGAACCAGGTTTGGGTCAGAACAAAATGTCAGGGCACCTGGGATGGTCTCACTGCAGCCACACCAGAAGTGATAGGTTAGCTTGCTCAGGTATCTTAAGTACAAGGTCCATCGTTGGCAAGACCACATCTGGAATACAGCATCCAGTTTTGGTTGCCAAGATGTTGAGACTCTGGGAAGAGTGCGGCGAAAGAGCAAGATGATTAAGGGGCTGGAGATTAACATATGAAGAACGGTTGCAGGAACTGGGCCTGGCTAGTCTAGGGAAGAGAAGGACCAGGGGAGACAGGAGAGCATCTTCCAATATTTGAGGGGCTGCCCCAAAGAAGAGGGGGTCAACTTATTCTCCAAAGCACCTGAAGGCAGGAGAAGAAGCAACGGATGGAAACTCGTCAAGGAGAGATTCAATCTGGAAATAAGGAGACATTTCTGACAGGAAATGCTCCATCACTGGAGGTTTTCAAGAAGACATTGGATAACCATTTGTCTGAAATGTTGTAGGGTTTCCTGCCTAGGCAGGGGGTTGGACTAGAAGACCTCCAAGGTCCCTTTCAATTCTGTTATTCTGTTATCCCATTGCAATTTGACCGCTCCATTTTTGTTATGGTTTTACTTTGATTTAGTGTTATTGTATAGTTCTTGATTTATCTTGATTTAGTGTTATTGTATGACACCTAAGATCAAAAATGTCATTAAAAAAGCACAACAAAGAAGGTTCTTCCTGCACCAACTCAGGAAGCTCAAACTGCCCAAGGAGCTGCTGATCCAGTTCTACAGAGGAATGATTGAGTCCGTCATCTGCACCTCTATAACTGTCTGGCTTGGTTCCGCAACCCAACAGGACAGACACAGACTCCAGAGATGAATTAGGACTGCAGAAAAAACAATTACTACCAACCTGCCTTCCATGGAGGACCTGTATGAGTCAAAAAGGGGGCTGTGAAAATATTTACAGACCCCTCACATCCTGGACATAAACCATCCTGGACAACTCCTACCCTCAAAATGACGCTATAGAGCCCTGCACACCAGAACAACTAGACACAAGGAGAGTTTTTTCCCTGAATGCCATCCCTCTGCTAAACAACTAATTCCCACAACACTGTCAAACTATTTACTAAAACTGCAGTACTATTATTATTATTCTCATCCTTCCAATTACCTATCTTCTCCCACTTATGATTATAACCTTGATGCTTGTATCTTTATTATTGTTTTATTTGTTTCCTAGTGTGATTTGATTGCTTATTAGTAACCTATGACTATCACTAAGTGTTGCATTTTATGATTCTTGATGAATGTATTTTATTTTTTCTTTATGTACACTGACAGCATTTGCACCAAAGACAAATTCCTTGTGTGTCCAATCACACTTGGCCAATAAACAATTCTATTCTATTCTATTCTATTCTATTCTATTCTATTCTATTCTAGTCACACATCTTAGATATATGCTAAATAAATAAATGAATGAATGAGGGAATTAATGAACTCCAAGCTTCTGGAATGATTTTCAAGAAGATGGAATTTAAACCCAGAATCAAATTTGAAATTATATGACAACATAAGCAGATGGGAATAAGTAATATCCTGGAAAACAGAAATAAAATAACAAAAAATATAGTTTCCAAATCATGATAAGAAACCATTTTCTTTTTTTGTATATTTGTTTATTGCATATAGATTAAATACATTAAATACATGACTCACTTAGAATTAACATATCTTAATTTAAAATAATAAATTTAATGTTCAGTAGCACCCTAACTGCATTCCTTAAATTAAAAATACTCTCACCCAAGAACATCTTTTAAATACATTCATTCAGTTAAGATAATTCAAATATTTTAAATAGATTAAAATTTAATAAAATAATTGGTTTCTCTGTCAAACCAATGGAACTGTTTCTCTAAGAAATACACAATAAATGAACTTTATTATGAAATTATATTAATTCATTTGGTAAAATTCAGTTGCAATTCCTTAATTAATCCATAACTCCACACACGTCAGTTGCATTTCTCTGTTCCTCCGGTAATTTTGAACGCCAAAGGTTGTGAATGTGGTCTCTGTAGAGCTCAAAAATAAAGTGAAACTTGTTCTCTAATTCGGGCGTGTCACTGCTGTATTTGGGGCAGGTGATCTCTGGTACTTTGTCTGCCGATGCTCCTTCCGGACAGGTTTGTCTCACGTGGATTTTCTGCAGCTCGATCAGAAAGTTGAAAGAATTCTTCACGGATTTCAGCAGCTCCTCTTGGGGATAGTTGCTGTCCAGCCAGAGAAACAGCGCGTTAAATGCCCGGAGAATTTGGCATTCTTCCTCTGCTTTGGTGAAATTGCAGCCCGGTTGGGAAAACACGGAGGCCAGGACTGGTCTTGTTTGAGGAGGCAAAAATTTCTTATCGACCTACAAAAATTGGAACCAAAGATTTGGGTCAGTTCAAGTTGGCTTCCCACCCAACACCTACATTTTATTGTCTACATTTTATTGTCCTTCTGATGAAGGTGACCATTGGAGAAATTGCCTCTCCAGATGCTGCCCACATCTCAGGTTTTGAAAGGGAGTTTTGTAAGGTCTGAAAGCCACTCTTACGAACTAAGGAGCTCTGGGCTTGCACGAGAAAGAGACAGATGGAAAGACAGACATCTCAGTTTGGCTTGCTAAGCGGAAAGGAGGAATCTACCTAAGGTTTAGGGTCTCCACTTCTAATAGTCAACCAGGGCAGGGGGCATCGGTCCAGCATACTTACGGATTTATAGTCTCGAAGTAGCGCATCTGCTTTACAGTATAATTCAGTCAACGCCCGGGGACTTTGCTGTGGTGGGGGTGTAGTTGGCATTCCCTGGCTGCCCCACAGGACAATCACCAGCAAGGTCATTTCTGTCGGGAAAGCAGATCAATGAATTATGAGTCAAGGCCATGATTTAAAACAGTGGGTTGGTTCTTCTTCCAAAGAGCCCAGGAGTTCTGCAAGATTCCACTTTCCTCTGAAAACGGATCCCTTCCTCTGCTTCTCAATCTCTGGAAAGCTGATTTAATCCAGGGATCACATCCAACTAGATCTTTTCCTTACTGCTGATGATCAGGATAAGAGATTGAATGGATCATCCCATCCTGTTTATCACACACCCCTTTCCCAATCCTGAAGCTCTCCAGATAGGTTTATCCACCTTCATTTTCACTGCGGACTTTTGCTTTTTTTAAATTTCGCAAATCAAGGCCCCCGAAGGAAGGACCCCCTTGGTACCCGAGACCTATGAATATTCATAATTTATTTGATTAATGGTTAAAAGGGCTTTCTAATTACCCATGCACAGGGATGTCCAACTTTGGCAACTTGAAGACTTGGGGACTTCAACTCCCAGAACTCCCCAGCCAACCATGTCGGCAGATCTTACAAATTGCCAGAGATGGACATCTCAACATCTTCCATCAAATCATCTCTGCTTCTGCACTTATTTTGGAAGAGTTTGAAACCAGATTCAAAGTCTGGGTTGATTTTGGAAGAAGACTAGTCCAGACATATTTTAGCTGAAAAAATAGAGTGCGTACGGATGAAACGATGCCATCCATTGGACTCCAAATCTTGATGTGGGCTTACCTTTAAGCATGGTGAACGAAGTGCAAGGAGTCAGAAGTCTTTTTCGGCTTTGGCTGGCCTCTTCTGAGTTGGCTTCTCTGCTTTGGCTGTCGGTCGCGCCGTATTTAAGCTCCCTCCTGAGGAAGATGACTATCTGTTTCCTATTCTTGACGAAGCGCGAGTGATTGTGATCAGTTTCCTAAGATCACCCTCGATAGAGGTATCTGGGGGCTGTTGCCATGATGCTGTCAGTCTGAAAGACTTGCTGGAAGTCCAGTTTCCACTGGTCCGATATCCCGAGATGGGTCCAATTGTGGTGGGCATAGTGTCCAAAAGGGACTTTGAACGACCCTTGGATGGTTCTGTCTATCATCTTGGTTGGGTTGACCCTTCCTCGCAGAGACCCTCAACCTTGGATTCTGCTGACCCCAAGCAAGAGAAGAGCAAGGCTTTGATTGATCAGATAAATAAAGGGGAAGGGTCTCCATTAGATCTTAATGCACATCTTGTGAAAATGGAGTGTTGTGTAGGCTTACTTTGGGAAGGATTTTGTCCATTCCACACAAACTTGGCTAAACTGAAGGTGGATTATAGCATCCATTGGGATTACAGGTAGTCCTTGATTTACAACATTCATTTAGTGACAAGGAAAAGTCATAACATGGGGCAACACATTTCTCACTTAGCAACAGAAATTCGGGGCTGAATTTTGGTCGTAAGTTGTAACCTATACCGTGTAACCTATATTGTGTTTGAATCTCTAATCCTGGTTTGATTTGATGTCTCTTCATTGCATCCTATGTCCTCTTTGCCTTTTCCTGCTGTACGTTCTGTAAGATAAAAAAAGGACTAAAAGTTTGGAGGCAGGGGAGTTAAGATAAACTTATCTGAATAATTTAAGATAAACTTAAGACAATTAAGTTTATTGTTATCTAAACTTAATTCATCTGCCTCCAAACTCCAGAATTGTATTTTTCCAGGTACTTTTCCCCCACACACACCTAGAGAGGAAGAACGTTCTTGAGAAGGACATTGTGTGACATCAATCAGATGCCTTCCACCGCCCAAGTCATTTTCAGAAGGGTTTGTAACGGAAAGAACACCACAAAATGATTTTATTTAAATAAAAAATAAAGATCTATCAGTTGAAAGTACAGTGAGGAGAGCGCCAACTGCTGGCGTTCATCTCTAGCAAGCTTTCCTGCCAACCCGGTACCAGGATAGTCTCTGAAATGGGCCAAGTTGGGTAAAATTGGCACAGATCGTGGCTGTTTTAAAACCCAGATTGGCAACCTGCAGGAGAGACCCCCCCCCCTCTGACCCCGGCCCCTTTAAGACCAGGCAGCATCTCCCTCCCCTAGCGTCGCTGGGCACCCCTAGCAACCAGATCCCATATCCTAGCAACCGAAGACGCTGTCCGGTCCTGCAGCGGCCGCCATGCCATGGAGGGGCTGAGTGCCTCCGCTGCTTTTTGGGACCACCTGCGCACATTGTGCCTGGACCAGTTTCCTTGCGGGGTGGGGAGCTGGGTAAGGGGGCAGCCTTGAGGGTATCCCCCAGGAAGGAAGCCAGGGCAGGGTCTCGGAGGGGGGCTGGAATCTATTATCCTTCCCCCCTTCCCTATTACCTATTTCCTTAGCCTCTTAAGACTATAACTTTGTGGTTTGTGTCTTATAATTTATGTTGACTGCTTTTATTTCGTATCTCATGGCTATCACTGTATCTGATGATTTATAAAGATTGTGTTTTATAGCATTCTTTTTTTAGAATAGAAGAATAGAATTCTTTATTGGCCAAGTGTGATTGGACACACAAGGAATTTGTCTTGGTGCAAATGTTCTTGGTGTACATAAAAGAAAAGATACATCCGTCAAGAGTCAAGAATCATCAGGTCCAACACTTAATGATAGTCACTGGGTACAGTAAGCAATCAAATCACACTAGGAAACAGTCCATATAAATCGTTAGGATACAAGTGACAAAGTTACAGTCATACAGTCACAAGTAGTGGGAAGGGATGGGCGATAAGGAATGATGAGAAGATTAACAGTAATAGTAGTGCAGACTTTGGAAATAGTTGGACAGTGTTCAGGGAATTAATTGTTCAGGGAATTAAGCAGAGTGATGGCATTCGGGAGAAAACTCCCCTTGAGTCTAGTTGTTCAGGTGTGCAGTGCTCTATAGTGTTGTTTTGAGGGAAGGGGGTTAATCTCCAGGATGTGAGGGGTCTGTAGATACTTTCACAGCTCTCTTTATGATTATGATCGTGATTTATCGCTTGTTGCTTGTATGTACACCGAGGCACACTCCGTGTACATGCAAGCAATAAGTGATAAATCACGATCGCACACTGCACACTGCAGCGAAGACAAATTCCTCAGGTGTCCAATCCCACTTGGCCAATAAAGAATTCTATTCTGAGGGGCACTGGAGATTTCAATGCCCATTATCCACAGCCAAGCCCTTTGAGGTTTCATGCCAAAGTTTGGCTGATCGTGGCTTATTGCTCAAACCACGGTTAGCCAGGCCAATAAGAGGCCCTCTTAGGGCTTAGCACCAGGGGGCAGATGCCTGCCATCTGCAGCAACTCTGGGCATCCTCCGTGTTCTGCCCTTCAATGGCTTCCCCCCTTCTGTGCCCCCCTTTTCTCAGAACAAATCCCGCTTTCCACCTCGCCTGCCTCCCCGACTCCATGGTCTGCCTGCTCCCCGACCGGTCACTCTCCTCCGGCGCAATGGCCTCCTGTCGCCCAATGAAGAGACAGTGGAAGCCCTGACGGAGTTCCTGCGCTGGCCAGACTCCCCCTGGGCCTTGCCCCCCGACTGCAGCCCCCCCGAGCAGCAGCTGCGGGAGCTGGCTGTGCAGCACCCCCAAATCGTCCGTACTAGCTTCGTCTGCTGCTACTTCAGGTCTCTCCGGATCGTGAACAAAGGGGTAAGTTGGGAGGGCTCTGCTGACTGTCGAATCTTTGGGGTGAAATGTTCCCCTTCTTTAAAATGGGTCTAATGTGCTGGCAGCCCCCGCCGAACACTGGATTGATGGCTGGGAGGGTTTTCTCCTTTGTGTGTGTGTGTGCTGGCTTGCCAAATGAGAGAAATGCTGGTTAGATTTGGGTTAGATTTGATCTCATCACCTCAGACAAGTACATAGTGTCAGCTTTGGAAGCCATATTGAGACCAGACGTTCCCACGCTGCCACATTTTGAGCCTGGGAAAATGGAGGGGGGGAATTTCTTGGAGTGTATGTAGTTAGATAAAATAACATTCTTTTCCTAAGTCAAGGTCATGTTCTATCTGCACCTGGGTGAGGGGACATTCTCAAGTTGGGACGGATGGTGATTGGGGCATGTGATGCGATGATGGGTGCAGGGGGTGGATTTGTGGTTTTTACTTCTTGCAAGGAAACATGGAACTTTTAGATTCGGGATTCCACAATTGTGTCAGTTTACTATCCAGTTAAAACAGAACTTTTGACAAGATGTTTTTCTGTCTCGGAGTTATTGGTTGGAGTGGAGGTTTTCTGGAACGCTGACACATAGCTTGAATTGGAAAGCTGGTCTAAAGGGTTGCTTGTGGGAATATGGGTCATCCGAATTGACCTCTGGGTGTCCCGAGGCACATTTTGTCAACTCCCTTTTCAGGTGACGGAAATCGATGTGGGTTTGTTAAAGTTCCCCAATTTGGAAGAGCTGATCTTGACGGCCAACCATATCAGCACCATCCCTGCTGCTAATCTCCCTCCGGGCCTGAAGGTAATTCGAAGGGAGGGACAAAAAATCCTTTTCTCTCTTGTGTGTGTTTTTATAAATCAGGGCATGTGGGCTGTGATCCCTAGTGGAGAGAGCACAATGCCAACCCTTCGCCATTAGACCTTTATATCGGCACAATCACTTTCTCCTCTAAAGAACCGAGGCGAACGAATTTATTTCATTTAAATGAGACAGTCCTCAACTTATAGCTTCACTTAACGGTCTTTCGAAGTTACAATGGCAATGAAAAAAGTGACTTGCGACCGGTTTTCATCCTTATGTCCGTTGCAGGATCCTCACCTGGTCATGTGATCCAAATTCAGCTGCTCGGCAACTGGCATGTACTTTTGACTGTTGTAGGGTCCTCAAATTATTATTATTTGTAACCTTCCCTGCATCTGACAAGCACAATTCAATGGAGGGAAAGCCAGATTCACTTAAGGACCTCCTGATTAAAAGAAAAGGTTCGTAAAATAGGGAGCAACTCCTTAAATGACAGAAATTTCAGGCTCCATTTTCTGGCTGTATTTGGATCAGAACATCAGATTTTTTTTGGTGCGGGGAGAGATACAGGCAAGACCAATACCAGGACTTCCAACCATAACCAGATTTAAGCCACTGAGACTCGCTTTGTAGAGTGAGGTAGATGGCATATAAATTTAATAATAAATAAATGTATTTATTTTATTTGTCAAGCAAGTATTAGATAACAGGTATAAGAATAAACATAGTTATGAATACATGAAATGGAATCAAATAAAAAAAGAAACAATAGGACAGGGACGGTAGGCACGTTGGTGCACTTATGCACGCCCCCTACAGGCCTCTTAGGAAAGGGGTGAGGTCAATAGTAGACAGTCTAAGGTTAAAGTTTTTGGGGTTTGGGGAAGAGACTACAGAGTCGGGTAGAGTATTCCAGACATTGACCACTCTGTTGCTGAAGTCTTATTTCCTGCAATCAAGTTTGGTGCAGTTTACCTTGAGTTTGTATCTGTTGTTTGCTCTTGTATTATGATTAAAGCTGAAGTATTCATTTGCAGGTAGGTCATTGCAATGTATGATTTTATATACTATACTTAGATCAGACCGAAGATGGTGTAATTCAAGGTTTTCTAGGTCTAGAATTTCAAGTCTGGTGGCATAAGGTCTTCTGCAATGAGTAGAGGAGCGGAGAACTCTTCTTGTGAAATATTTCTGGACTTTCTCAACTGTATTATTATCAAATACGTAATGCGGGTTCCAGACTGATGAGCTGTATTCAAGTATTGGTCTAGCAAATGTTTTGTACGCTCTAGTTAGTAGTGCGATATTACCAGAGAAAAAGCTACATAGGATTAGGTTAACGACTCTTAATGCCTTTTTGGCTATATAGTTACAGTGGGCTCTAGCACTTAATTGCTACTCCCCATGCAATCCTTAGTTACACAGCGGGGCAAAAATTACACAAACCCCATGACCTTATCCAAAAGAGCGTCATAAAGGTGAGATACACGCCAATAAATAAGACAATTTTTTTAAAAATAAAATTTCCCAACTTTTGTGAGTGGGTGAGTGGGAAGGTTTTAAAATTAAACAGAATTGGGGCTTGATTCATTCCTGGATGGCTGACGAGATCCTGGCGGGGAAGACAGGTAAAAACCCTTGCGAGATCTTCCGGGGATAAATGGCTTTTCTCTCAAGCGTGGAAAGTGATAAGAAAGTGTTCACGGAGTCCAGAGGAATTGAAACACCCTTTTGGAGTCTCCCTTCCGTCACCTCACCGTATTTGGGCATGTGGTGAGATGGGATTTCCTGTCGGTCGGAGAGAGGAGATAAAATGGCTTTTATCGCCGGCTGGCCTTATCTCGTGGTTGAAAAATGCAACATTTCGACTGTAATGAAGCTGGCCCAGCATGGCCGTAACTCTGATGGTCGTAAAAACGAGTCGATCGCAATTTTGAGCCCATGGTGGTTTTTTTTTTTTACAGTAGTCATTAAGCAAAGCGACGCTGCCGTTGGCACCCTTAGTAATTTATTTATTGTTTGCCATAGTTGTTGAGCGAGTCGCTGCAGTTGTTAAGTGAATTATGCAGTCATTAAACGAATCCAACTTCCCCCCTATTGACGGTGCTTGTCGGAAGCCAGCTGGGAAGGTTGACAAATGGTGATTAGGTGAACCCGGGATTCTGCCACCGTCAGAAGTCCATGCCAGTTGCCAAGCCTCTGAATTTGGATCACGTGGCTGCAGGGATGCTGCAAAGTTGAAAGCCAATCTTAAGTCCCTTTCTTCCGTGCCGTTGTAACTTTGAATGGCCACTGAATGAATGACTGACGTGGTGGCGTAGTTGGTTAGAACGCAGCATTGCAGGCTAATCCTGCTGACTGCCGGCTGCCAGCAGTTCGATCCTGACCGGCTCCAGGTTGACTCAGCCTTTTGTCCTTCTGAGGTCGGTAAAATGAGGATTGTTGGGGGAAGAGGCTGACTCTGTAAATCGCTTAGAGAGGGCTGTAAAAGCACTATAAAGCAGTATATAAGTGCTATTCCTTTGTTCTGCCTTCCTTCCTTGCTTTCCTCCCTTATAATCTTTCTCTTTATTTCCTTCCTTCCTTCCTTCCTTCCTTCCTTCCTTCCTTCCTTCCTTCCTTCCTTCCTTCCTTGCTTTCCTTCCCTCCCTCCCTCCCTCCCTCCCTCTCTGGAAGCACAGGGGTTAGAATGCAATATTGCAGGCTAACTCTGCCCACGGCCAGCAGTTCGATCCTGACCGGCTCAAGGTTGACTCAGCCTTCCGTCCTTCCGAGGTCAATAAAATGAGGACTCAGATTGTTGTGGGAGCAAGATGCCGACTCCGTAAACCACTTAGAGGGAGCTGTGAAAACACTGCGAAGCGGTCTATAAGTCTAAGTGCTTTTGCTATCGCCACTGCTCCCTTTACTTTTCACGCCTTCCTCCCATCCCTCCAACCCTCCCCCTCCCTTCCTTCAGGTGCTGGAGCTTTGTGGCAACAAAGTGCAGAGTTTAAAGGACCTGTGCACATCTCCCCCAGCCGGACTTCAGCATCTGGGTCTCGGCCACAACTGCACGCTTGGTTCCTCGGAAGAACAATTTTTGGCAGCTGCTTTCTGGTAAGCACGAAGGGAGGGTCATTGCAGGGAGGGTCAAGAGATTCCCCCCCCACCCTTCTTTAAAAAGGGGCTGTTTCCCCCAGATCTGGATCCTTCTAGTCACCCTGGAGAAAGGAGAGCAGGGGAGGAGGCTTCACACAGGATGGAGGGAGCACAATGGGGGAGATGAGCCGTGTCTCCCCTCCCGTTTGAAGTTTCCCTTCAGGCATCTGGAGGTGAAGAGAAGATGTGGCTGAAATTCACCCTCAAACGGAGGGTGGAAAAATGGCCTCTCTTTTCTCCAAGGGATAAACATTCAAAGGGTTTGAGATGTGATGAACAAAGGAGACTTTTTTTTTTTAAAGCCTAGCCCAAACTCTGAGTTTTTGGGAGCTTTAAGGGGTCCTTGGTGCTCTCTGAGCTTGGCGATTTTCTTGCAGACGTCTCATTACCCATCTAGGTAGCCTCATCAGTGCTGCAGTGATATTGTTACCTAGTTAATGAAACGTCTACAAGAAAACCATCGAGGTCGGAGAGCACGGAGGAGCCCTCCTTTCAATCCCGGGCTACCAACTTTTGTCATGCCTCTGTTGGAATCTGATTCTGAGGGGGAGTTGAGCAGCTGACAGGGAGTGGGAGAGGGAGTGGGGCTCCGGTGGCTGTGGAAGAAAACTGGGGAAGGGCACAGGCCCACCCTCTCCTCATCCTAGGGCATGCAGGGAGGAACGGAGAAGGGAGCAATGTGGTTTACGGGGGAGGAAAGGGCCCTGATCCCCTTCATTAGCTGCAGCTGGGAAAACAGGATTTAAAAAGGGCGTTTGCGCACAGCACCTTGCTGAAAGCAAAGCATGAATTATTTTGGTTTGTCAAGTCTTATTTGGGTTCCAGCGTCCTCCCAACTGTGTGTGTTTTGTTATCTTTTGAAGGCTGCAATTCCTTATCCTACCCTGTCTCATTAATTGCTGCAGTTGCGCTTTGTGTTGGCTTTTATTTATAATTTATGTGTACTTTGAGTTCTGATGGAATTTCTTCCCTTTAAAGACTGTTCTTGGGAGGGTTTTTTCTCCAGCCGATGATAACTGGACATTGGGGGCCAAGTTGGAAGGTATTAAAGGGACTTTACCGACTTTGTTGCTTTTGTGCCAGGCCCCTTTGGGTCATCACACCAATATTCTCCTTGACGAGGAGCTGTGTTGTACCTACCTATTTTCCTCCTCCTCAGGCCCAACCTCGTCTCCTTGGACTTGTGCTACAACAATTTCACCAACCTCTTGAGCCTCCTTTCCACGCTTTCCACCTTGAAAAAACTCCGGGTCCTTGTGCTGCAAGGAAACCCCTTTGCTCTCCTGCCGGGCTACCGAGGTTTCACCATCGACAGCCTGCCCCACCTCTCCGTTTTCGATGATGTCATCATCACCCCGGAGGAGAGACACAATTTCCTCAACCTGGCCGCCTTCCCAGGTGACTTTTCCTCCCGTCCTCAATCCCACCATGCAAAGTTCTGCTTGTGTAAAGCCAAACAGGAGCATCGTTGGCCAGAAACAACCAGGGCTTCTCCCTGGCCTTCGGGGTCACATCTCCTCGGGGTTCCTTTCCTACCCATCAGGGATTTATTGGTGAAGAGAAAGTCCTGCCAAGGGGTTTGTATTTTCCCCTGCTAAGACATCCTCTTTCCTAGCCTTCCTTCGATGACTTCTCCTAAGGTGTGGAGAGGAGATGGGCAGACTGGACTGACGAGAAATTCTGCAGATTTTTCGCCTCATTTGCCGATGGCGAATTTCTCCCCTTCTGCTTTACTGATCTTTTCGCAGTTTAGGAGAGTTTTCTTACGGTCAGGCAGCATCTTTTTCTGACAGGCAGATTTTATTAAACCCTTTTAAGAAAGGTTTTAGCTTTTCCATACGTTTCGTGGACGGTTGTTTTAGGCGGCTGGAAACAACAGCCTCCACAATTGAACAATAGAATTCCATCTTCTTGAAAATCATTCCAGAAGCTTGGAGCGAACGAATTCCCTCATTCGTTCATTCGTTTAGCGTCTACGATATGTGAACCATACAATATAGAAGATAAAACACTAAATCAAGGTAAAACCATAACAAAAATAACCATAAAACGGAATCATTGAATTGCAATGGGATAACAAGAGTTGGAAGGGACCTTGGAGGTCTTCCAGTCCAACCCCCTGCTTAGGCAAGAAAACCTATACCATTTCAGGCAAATGGTGATCCAATCTCTTCTTAAAAACCTCCAGTGTTGGGGCATTTACAACTTCTGGAGGCAAGGAGTTCCACCGATTAATTGTCCTCACTATGAGGACATTTCTCCTTAGTTCTCTCCTTGATTAGCTTTTATCCATTGCTTCTTGTCCTGCCTTCAGGTGCTTTGGAGCATAGTTTGACCCTCCTCTTCTTTGGGGCAGCCCCTCAAATATTGGCAGACTGCTAACTCCTGTCAACTCCAATCTCCCCAGTTGGCTAAACAAATTCACATGACGACTCCTGTCTGGAGCTTGGAGAAATTCAGATTTTTTTCCCCCTCCCTCCCCTGCTTTCCCAGAGATCTTACTGTTGGATGTCCAACTGATAGTCACCCTTGGCAAAATGCGAGGGGTCCCCAACCCATTTAACCCAGAGGACTTGGAAAGCAGCTCTGGCTCCCCGATTGTAAGCTATAGTTACTACGTGACGTATGAATTTGCCAAAGGAGAAAGAAAAGAGAAGGCAAGCGGGAAGGTAAGAAGTCTTTGGAACTTTTTAATCCTTTGTTTCTAAATTATATCAGGGTGCATGATTAAAAACAGACCAAATCGGGGATGCCCTGGCTTAAAAAAAAAAATAAAAAAAAAAAGCAGGAGGAAGCATTTGAGGGCACCATAGGTGTGTTTCTGCTCCAGCACAGGGGCACGTTGGTTGGAAAGGATGCGGTGAGCTCGCCCGGGGTGATGGTGGCCGGAGAGACAGTTGAACCCGTGTCTTCCCAGACTTCGCCCAAGTCAGACCTGCAGCCTGAGCCGGGAGGTGCGTAACCTTCTTGGTACGATTAAACGCAGCAGGTAGGAAAGGGGGATCTGCTCCTTGGACTCTTTGCGGTGCCAGGAGCCCAACTTTTGAGAGCCTCCCTGTGGCTGCAGGATACGCAGAGGTGGTTTTCAGCAGGTTCTGACCAGTTCTGGAGAACCAGTAGCGGAAATTTGGAGTAGTTCGAAGAACCGGCAAATACCGCCTCTGACCGGCCCCGCCCCCATCTATTCTTTGCCTACCAAGTCCCAGCTGATTGGCTGGGTCTTTATTGGTTGCCCAGCATAGGAGAACGGAGCTGGAAAGCAGGTTAGTGGAGTGGGGAGGGAAGGAGGATTTTGCAGTATCCTTCCCCGGCCACGCCTACAGAACCAGTAATAAAAAAAAAATTTTGTTGAATCCCACCACTGGAGATACGTGATCCATTGACCGTCACAAAATGAGCAAGGTTTAGCCAGCAAGCCAGGCCGCGAGAACGAAGCAAGGTTAGCAGCCTGGCTTCCCAACCAGTTGTGGGAAAGATTATTGTTTGTTTTAAAAAAGCAAACAAAACACCAAAAAATGTTGTGGAATGCAGAGCAGCTCACATTTCCCCGTAGTTTTCTTTCTGTGTTTTTTACACCTATAATAGGGAGTCAGTTGCTGACCAGTTTGCAGAGAAAAACATCTGATTTTCAGCCTATGCGTTGAGGACTTCTGGGTAACTGAGAAATTTGGAGAATGAGGAGGAGGAGGGTGAATCCCTGGTTTGTGGCTTCACCTCTCCCTTTACCAAAATGCGTCTGCAACCCAAGGGTGGGTGGAATGGAAAGCTGGTAACCGCCGCTGGTTCAATGGCAGGTTTCTTTCTTCTCGCCCACTTAGCAAATACACACACTACCGCCAAGAAGGGCTGGACAGAGACCGTCGACTGTGACTACCGAAAAGAGCACCTCACCGAGGATCTGGTGGCTCTCAAGGTTTATCTTCTGGCCGGAACCACCGTGTCGGTTGTCCAGGAAAAGGTGTAGTAGCGCTCTCCGTTAAGTTTTGGCTTAGAAGAAACTCCACCTTGGGCTGGTTGTGGGTGCGAGTGTGTGTTTTCTTAAGTGCATCCTGCCCCATCAAGTAGTTCAGCAGATCTCAATCCCGTGTGTTTCTTTAAACTTGGTTTTCCCCACTTGGACCAAGTTTTTGTCCTTGTCTGCGATAAGAGACATTTTTGTCTTCAGTTGCAAGTCTTCCTACTGTCCTTTCCTTTCCTTCCTTTCCTCCCCCCTCCCTCTACTCCCTTTCCTTCCCTTCCCCTATTTTCCTTTCCTTTTCCTTCGCTTTCCTTTTTATCTTTCCTTTTTCTTTTCCTTCCCTTCGCTTTCTTTATTTTCCTTTCCTTTTTATCTTCCTTTCCTTTTTCTTTTCCTTCCCTTATTTTCCTTTCCTTTTCCTTTGCTTTCCTTTTTATCTTCCTTTCCTTTTCCTTCCCTTTGCTTTTTATCTTCCTTTCCTTTTTCTTTTCCTTCGCTTTCCTTTTTATCTTCCTTTCCTTTCCTTTCGTCTTTCCTCCCTCCCTTCTTTTCCTGTCCTCTCCAACTCTCTCTTTCTTCCAGAGCAACAAAACACTCATTTCGCAGGTTGTCTCCTGGCCCGTGATCCCAACTCCTGAAGAAAAGCCAGGCAAGAAAGGAAAAGGAGCGAAAGGAAAAGCCGATTCGGGAAAGGCAGAGAAAGGGAAGGAGAAAGGGAAGGAGAAAGGGAAGGAGAAAGAGAAGGAGAAAGGGAAAGGGAAGGACTCTGGAAAGGTAAGGCTGTGAGAAGCAGAACATCGTGTTTTGTGTCACTTCCAAGATTGGAGGGTGGAGTGAAAGAAACAGATCCATGCAATCAGCATCCATGGTGTGTTTGTGGGAGGCAAAAAAAAGCCAAGATGGTGCACAGAATCCTGCATTAAAATCCCCTTCTGTGTCCAACTAGGGTGGGAACAAAAAGAAAAAGAAATCCCTTTCCCCAGAGCTCCGAAGCGACCCGCCCATCGTGAAGATCCTGGGATCCTTTCACGTCAGCTTAGAAAAGCTGCTAGCAGGGGACTCGGTGGTGGAGACCGTCTGCAATTTTGGGGTACAGATAATCGAGCGGAACGTCACCCCACCATCCCCCAAAGACAAGGTGAATGGGCCTTTTCAAAATCCCGTTGCATTGCCTGGAAAGGTACTTATTTCCTCGGTTGGTGGAGCTGCTCATCTCAGCAAGCAGTTGGCGAGCTACATTCAATAAAAATGAAAAAAAAAACAACCAATATTGAATGTACAAAAAAGCAGTATCAAATAAAAACGGGGAAAATGATAGGAAAGAAAAACAATATGAAAGAAAAATGAAAACATGAATTAAAAAAATAACGTAAACAAGGAATGTTATGCTGAAATCTATCGTCTATTTTGCAGGAGGGTAAGAAAGGTGCAAAAAAGGACCCCAAAGCCAAACCTGGGACTGACAGTGTAAACTCCAAAAGAACACCCCCGCCCCCGACTCCATCCCCTGTCAAAGGTAAGCTAGAAAGCTGAACTTCTGGAGTATTTGCAGCTGGGAACATATTTTAACAACCAGAATGACACAACTCTACAAGTTCTTTGGACTGCAAACCTCCTGGACTCTCACCCAACACGGAAACATTAAGTGCATTCAAAAGGGGTTAGCTTCAATATTTGTATTTTTTAACACCTGTCCTTCCACTCCCCATAGTGGTGTACGAGATCTCACTGGCAAGTTTTTGCTGCCATCCTATGGACTAGAAACTTAAAAAAGAAAAGAGAGAAACGATTGGCAAACCACCATACCCTGAACTCCTGTTGCCTGCCTATTATACCTACCTCCAGGTTCTAGGATTCTGTTGACCAACATTTCTGGACCTTGGCCGCTTGAAGGTGGTTGGACTTCAATTCCCAGCGTGCTGGCTGGCCGGGGAATTCTGGGAGTTGAAGTCCACTCGTCTTCGAATGGCCGAGGTTGAGAAAAGCTGGGGCTGGTTTTTCTCCAAGCGGTGTCCTTGACACTTTTGAGAGAACCTCAGCCTGTCTTGAGAGCCGGTTGGAGGTTGCCTTGAACGTTTCTCCACATGGTTTCGTGCACAAGAACGTTCACACATGACACACACAGGTCCAGAGAGGGAGCGGTTGAACCTGGGCAACCGCTAACGGCGGGATTGATTTCGGACCTTTTTGCAGGAAAGGGGCGGAAGAAGGATTCTTCAGAGGGACCCGATCCGCAACTTGGCCAGCCTCTGCCTCTAACTGTGGAGTTTCAGATGCAACACATCAAGTGGGACTCAGCTTCCTCTGCCTTAAAAATGCTGGAAGCCTTGGAATAGGTTTGAAGAGAGCAAGACCGGTTTCCTCTTTGAGGCGGCTCCTTTCTTGAGTGTGATGTCGCTTTACCAAAAGGGATATAATCTATAGAGCAAGGGCAGACTTCTTCTGCTGCTCCATTCGACCAGATTTTCTGTTGGCTGGGGAATTCTGGGAATTGAACTCCACCCGTTTTACAGCTGCTGGCAAAGAGCAAACCTAGGAGTTGACGGACTTTTTCTCTTGCTCAAGTCAGCACCCACGTTTATGCCTGACTGCATAAGGACGTTGCATAAATTAAATGACAGATGCAGGAGCTCAACCTACAAGCAGACATAATGCACCTGTTTTAGCTCAACACAAACTTAACTCTGCTCAAGTGGTTCCAAAACCTGGCATCATCAGAAAAGTCAATAAAATAATTAAAGAGAGGCGTCCTATCTGCTTGACAACATTCCAAATGTTGTCTATTTCACACAGCTCCCGGTCTGATTTCTGAACGCAGCTGCTTTAAAGAGTTTGTCCTAAGTTAGGGGTCTCCCACCTTGGCCACTTTACGACTTGTGGACTTCAATTCCCAGAGTTCCTCAGCCAGAAAGTTCCCCCACCCCCCCTTTGCTGAAGTCAAGATATATTACATCTACCGCATTACCACCATCTATTATTAAGTTTATGAAAGAAATGTGATAAAGCTGCCTATTGACATTTCTTCTTGTCCTATCCATGCTGAATTCTGGGTAACTCTTCGCTGGCTGAGGAACTATGGGAGTTGAAGTCCCCACGTCTTAAAAGTGACCAAGGTTGGAGACACCCCTGTCCTAAGTGACTCCCTTTGGCTACAAGCCAAGCCTGGTTCCCTCAACCGTAACAACGGACGTGTTTCCCAGCGCACTTTTCGCCCTACTGTTACCACAAAGGAGTCAAGTTTTTGTTCCTTGGATTTTTATTTTAAAAATGGGTTTGGGGAGAATGATCCCCGAGTACATCACTAGAAAAACAACCAACCACACAAAAATGACATTTAGGCTCCAAACGGTTAAAATTCTCCACAACTAATCTTTGAAATTTCAGGTAGAGCGTTTTGTCCTTCACAACACAAGCCTTTCGCTTTTTTTCTAAAATAAAAAAGTCAACACAAAGACACAGCCCTTAAGTGATTACGTGCGATTACCTCGATATAGATTCTGGCAGCGGATGGATCATCTCAAATCAGCCCTCAAGCCCCAGAAAAATCACCCCCTGGGTAGAATTATCTCGCATTTGCATAGCTGTGAATTTAAACAGACAGGCAACAGAACCACCTCGGGCTCAAAGCCAAGGGCCAACCGGGCTGGGGAAGCCAGAGAGCCACTGAGCGCGGCATCTTCTCCATGGTGTTCCTTCCCGCCAAGCAGGATCGTGTCCATGCCAGCAACCCTCAGTCTTCACGAAGGTAGGCTTCCTCTGTCTCTGTCTCTTCCCTGACGGCCTGCTGAGTGGTTGCCAGCAAAGGTTCCTCTTCCTTCAACTTCAACAGCTCCTCTGTCTGAGCCTCGGCCAGCTGGGTTTCGGCCTTCTGGGACAGCTGTCGGGCTTCGTGGACCTGGGTCTTCACTAGCTGGATGTGGTTGTGGGTTGACACCGAAGCTTGGTCGGCCCCTGAAGAGGAGAAGATTGACTCAGTGACTTTGGGTTTTTGTTACAGAAGCTGCCTGCAGAGTTTGTGCATTTTTAAGGCCGCTCAGATGATAGTAAACCCAACTCATATTAAAGAGGATAGGAATCCAGCCGTGCTAGACCTATTGATGCTAACGGGAGTAGGATTAACAACTCCCACCGATTTAAGTGGACTCTCATGTCTACCTCTAGATTTAACCTCACGATATGTACACCTCTCTTGGTGGTATAAAGCTAGATTGGTCTTGTAGCCCTTATTTCTCCATTAGGGGAACGATGATTGCACATTTTAAAATGAATACTGTCACGCCCCAGTTGGAATCTGATTCCGAGGGAGAGGTGGAACATCTGACAGGGAGTGGGAGTGTGGCTCCGGTGGTTGTGGAGGAAACTGGGGAAGGGCACCGTCCAGCTGGGCATTCAGAGGAAGACCCAGGGCCACCCCCTCTTCATCCTAGGGCATGCAGGGAGGGACGGATAAGGGAGCAATGTGGTTTACGGGGGAGGAAAGGGCCTTGATCCCCTTCATGAGCTGCAGCTGGGAAGACTGTTTAAAAGAGCAAACTGCGCATGGCAAAGTTGCTGGAAGCAAAGCATGCATTATCTTTGTCGAGGCTTATCTGGGTTTTGGTGTCCTCCCAACTGTGGGTGCCTCATTATCTTTTGGAAGTCTGCAAGTTATTATCTTGGTCTATTGTGTTAATTATTTCAGTTTGGTTTGTTGGGCTTTTTTATTTCTACTTTATCTGTATTTTGGGTTTGGACTGCATTTCTTCCTTTTGTAGACTGTTTTTGGAAGAGTTTGATCTCCCGCCAAGGATAATTGGACATTGTGGGCGAAGTTGGAGGCATTAAAGGGAAATTTATCTACTTTGGTGACTTTTGTTATTTTTGTGCCACGCCCTGAGTCATCACAAATACACACACACCTTTATATCACATGCATGAGTGCATCCTCAAGACCACCAGGCCAACTGGAGTTCCTAATATGCTTTTAGGTGTTAGTGAAATGTTAAGGCGTATTTCTGAAAGTCTGAAGGGATTTAAGAAACTCCACTATCGTTCCAGCCTTTTGGAGACTGTCCAGTGTTTCTTGGTAAAACATTTTTTTTGACAGGTGGAAAAATGAAGAGAGTATTTGATTCGGTCAACAGTGTGAAGAAAGGGGGAAAGAGTTAAAATTAAGAGGCTTGCACGTATCTCACCTGACTGATATGCTGCTTCTGCAGCCATCTCTGAAAGCCGCAGGGCGGTCATCCACCTGGATTCTAATTTGAGATATTCCTGCTGCTTCGACGTCATCTGAACAAAGCCGGGATTAAAATCATTAAATCTGGCGCACCCTTTGCACAGCTTCCAGATCATTCTCCTCTCAGGTTCCTTAATTATGGTCACCCCACTAGATATTACCAAGGATTTGACCCTCTTGGGTCCATACACAACCCTGTTCAGATGCCTGAGTCCCTGAAGGGGAAAAAGCACCAGATCATGTCGCTCACCTCCACTCGGGCCCCGATGATTACTTGCCAAACAGCATCTTCTTCTTTGGAATTCATTTTCCCCAGGAGATGCGTGTATTTTTGGTACAGGGACACCAATGTGTAAACTGCCTGTAAATAATCCCAGCCTGTTAAGGTTGTACTTGTCTAGAGTTTAACATTCACTTTTTACTTTAGGTTTGGTCATTGTAGCCCACTTTTTTGGAACCAAGCTTTCTTTCCCAGAGTGGCTTAAACATACAGTTGTATTTGCACCACCCTGCTGGATGTGGCAGGCTGAAGGCGTCTTCTTACCGTGGTATATTCTGTTAGCGCATCAATTAATGCGTAAGTGGTTTGAGAAAGGAGCGTCCCGGTGCTGTCGGTTACTAAAGAGACTGCTCTTCGGATCAAGGATTCATTGCTTAGAGAACCCGGATCGTGTTTCTGAAAGACAAACATTATGTGTCGCTTCAGAAGCAGAATGACTTTACCAAACTGGCAGAGAAGGAAATAATGTGGGTTGTCATTAAAAAAAACAACAACCTAGGAACTGTTATACAACTGGAATCTCATGTCAACTGTAAATGTTAAGAACACAAGAAATCGAAAGGTTTTGCTGGAAAAATATAGGGAGCAAAAGAAATAGCAAAAGAAATTTCCATGAATCTGGGGGTTCTTATTGCTTTTTAGCCTCTTGGCTAAGATTAAGTGATGGATTAAAATACATTTTAACTGCATAATTTCAGTAATTTCTGCATGCAACTTGGCTGTTGCTGAAACTGATTTCTACCGGGCTCTATGTAGCTGTCCCTCACAAAAGAAAGCAATTTCTCAGTAAATAACTAGCAATATTTTTTTTTAAAGTTCCATTCTAGCATTACAAGTATGTGTGTGTGTGTGAATAACCTTTTCAGTCTGAACACCTGCAAAAGCTGTTAAGAGTTGGAGAAGGGAAGAAAATAACAAAGACTTAGGATGCAGTGACAGATTTGCCTAGAGGCGGCAGCAAAACTAAACCTAAGGAGCAGCTCATATTCTGGCATCGGAACAAAACGGGGTTTCCCGGGAAGCTACCTGTGCAATGGGAATAGCGGCCAAGGTCATTCCAAAGCCCAGAGTGGCCATTTTCTTCCATGGCGCCCTCAGTCCAGGCACGCACTGTGTCCTCACGCTGGAGAAGAGCGGAAAGTTCCGTCTGGAGGAAAAGACACGCAGCACGTTAAGAGAGCAGGGTGGGGGGAGAACAAGCCAACAGCCTGAATCCAACGTTTCGAACGCCTCCTTGCAGCAACTTGTGTAAGAAAAGCGGGGCTTTAGAATAGAATAGAATTAGAATAGAATTCTTTATTGGCCAAGTGTGATTGGACACACAAGGAATTTGTCTTTGGTGCAAATGCTCTCAGTGTACATAAAAGAAAAGACACGTTCGTCAAGAGTCAAGAATCCTCAGGTACAACACTTAATGATAGTCGTAGGATATAATAAGCAATCAAATCACACTAGGAAACAGTCCATATAAATCGTAAGGATACAAGTGACAAAGTTACAGTCATACAGTCACAAGTGGGAAGGGATGGGCGATAAGGAGGGATGAGAAGATTAACAGTAACAGTAGTGCAGACTTTGTAAATAGTTGGACAGTGTTATAAACTAATTTCAAGTGGCACAATTGGGAAAGTGGGGCACCTCTCCTCTCTTGAACCCACAACAGTTTAAAAAAGCAAAATATAATACTAATATTAATAATAGTAAATAATAACAACAACAACAATAATGAGAGAGAAATCTGTCTAGCAACGGAGGCCAGCGGGTCCAGGCCTTTCTCCTTACACCTGAGCCGGCCGTGAACACTTGTGCAGGGGGAGATGCCTCTGGTTTCCTCCTCCAGCCCCACAGGGTGGGATAATGGGGGGCAGTTTCCTATCCTAACCCGCCCCTCCCAACCCCCGAGATCCACATCAAGCCCCCTTTTCGGGCAAAAAAGAGACGAGATTTTTGCATCCACAGAGCCACCCCCCCCACCCCCCAACTGGGAGGACACCAAGCAAGGAGGCCTCGCACAGCAACCCCCAATGGAAAAGCCACGCGAGATAGGGCTGCGGATGATGGGAACTGAGGCCCCCCAACCCGGAGAGGCCGCTCGTCCGCCGGTGTAAGGGGCGCCCAAGGGCCCGCAGTTCCCAGGGAAGACGAGCCTCGGCCTCGGAGCTCGGGGAAGAAAGAGAAAATACCCGAAAAAGGCGCAGCAGCGCCATAGCCAACGGCTCCTCGCCGACGCCATCTTGACCCTCTCTCTCTCTCTCTCTCTCTCTCTTCAATGGCAACAAGGCGCGCAGGAAATGACGTCTTCTACGACGCCCAGTAACTACAAGAGCGGAGAGAGTTTAGCCCTCCTGCTTTATGTGCCCACCATTACGTCATTCCGAGTTTCCTTCCTTGGCTCCTCCTCTTTCTGACCACGCGCACTTTATTGTGATGTCATCGTTTCCTTCGTGTTCCGCTCTAGGAAGGAACGAGTTTGCTTCAACTTCCAATGGAAAGCGAAGGTCTGCATCATAGAGTTATCGAGATCTAGATCGTCAGACCATAGTCGGAAACAGAAAAAACTATTTTTTTTTAATTGAGGGGGCGTGCGCATGCGTCCTAAGGACGTGTATTTATTGGAGCGCGCATGCGCCCCTTCACCCGTCACTTGAGAAGTTTAGTGCAAGTTTTAATGTTACTAATTTGCTCCTCTTAACGCCAAAATAAAATTTTCCAACTTTTCAAAGGGGTTAAGCAGTGGAACATCATCATAATAAAAGTGAATTTTCAGAATGTTTCGAAATTACTTTTAATAATTATTTTGATTTCTATAATTATTTTTATTATTTGCACATTCCAATATAAGGCGTCTCAGGCATTTCACTCATTATTAATTGGCTCGCAAGATCTAATTAATGTATATTTTGCAGCTGATAAAAACTAACTTTAAGTCATTATTAACTTGATATTGAGGTCAGAATTAAGCTCTTCTAAATCTATGATTTTACACACTCATCCACACATTTCAAACAGTTTATGCTTTGTACAAACAAAAAACAGGCATTGATATTAAGTCAACAAGCTGGGTGGGAATTTGTGCTAAATCAGTCTGAGCTAAAACCTGCCAATAACTCAATTATTGGGCAATTAATTTCCCTTGAAGTGAAACTGAAGCATTCAGGAGTTTCAGACAAAATACCTGTATCTGTACAGCATACTTTTGTCACTTACATAAAGGATTGGAGTTAAAGTGTATGTTAAACTTTATTAATAAGAAACATAAAACAGTAAAAAAAGCAGCTTTGCTGTTACTTAACTTTTACCAAGTAAACATTTATCCATCTCTCAGAATGCGTAGGACTGTGTACATGTTCAAATCTCCCATTTTCCAAAAGCTTAGACATTGTAAGATGTAGCAATGTGAGTTGTTTCGCTTAATTTTTTTCAGCGTTTAACATAGACAATCCTAGACTTGTAAATAATTTTATTGAGCTGTTTTTGGAAGAGGAAGCTGTCTGACACCGAAAATATCAAAACCTCATTCGAAAAAAATAAAATAAAATTCAAAAGTAAAGATCAGGAGTTAAATTTCAGTGCTCAATCAAAGCGAAGACAATAAGTCGAGAGACATCAAAGCGTTTTAACAATATCAGGAAATAAAAGGCATGATACAACTTGCCAGCTTTTAATACGGATATCCCCGCGAGATTATATAAAAGGAAAAAAAGATGGATTGGAGAGAGAAAGTGCCTTAATAAGTAACTGCCTGAGATTCTGATACTCAAGAAATAGATTTTAAAAGAGAAAACCTTAGACTGAAACTGAGTAGTTTCTTTAAAAAGCGCCAGGATTATCACGAAACAAAATTAAAGTCTGGCAAAACGCTGGGAGAAGGAAGGGATATTTTATCCAGCTGAGGTCTCCGGGCTCCAGGCAGAACCACAACACGAGGGTCACTTTAGCACCAGGAAGTAAGTCGTCCATCCAGCCAACAACAGCGCTCCAAACAAGACGGTGTAACTGAAAAGCACGAAGGCCAGGAGTTCCTTCAGCACCTTCAGGAAGTGGAGAGTAAAGGATTCTTGCACCATCCTGGATTTCAAAGGTGGTGGGGAAAACTGCATGGGAACAGCTGGATTTGGAAGAAGGGAGGGGACAAAAGAGAACGACAGAATGAAAGAGGCCAACGAACAGGAGCTGGTTGGTGATCTAAGCAAGGATTTGAAGCAAGATTGCAGACAGAACTACGGGGTTAGTTCTGCCTAGGATCCTCGACGTAAGACCGCAATCGAGCCCATTTCTGTCGCTAAGCGAGACTTAGCTGAATTGAGAAAGAAGCTTTATTGGGCATTGTGTTCTGCCTGGTGAGTAAATTGGCCTAGGATTAAAATATCGGTCTGTTTGGGAGTGAAGTCACTGGAGCAGGCGCCTCCAACCTTGTCAACTTTAAGCCTGGAGGACTTTAACTCCCAGAATTCCCCAGCCAGCAAAGCTGGCTGGGGAATTCTGGGAGTTAAAGTCCTCCAGGCTTAAAGTTGACAAGGTTGGAGGTGCCTGCACTGGAGGATAATTTTGCAAGCTTTGCTCATAATTTTTAGGAAAGCTAATGCAAGCGGCCAGCCTGATAGGATTCCAGGCTGTGCAGCCACAGAAGCTCAAGATATATAGCTAATATATCCATTAGTACCAACTAAATCCAGTCATCGAAGCAGTCGATTTTTCCATAGGGAGGCCACTTTAATATTTAATGTTATAATTGCATCTAATGGATGGGCTGCTGGGAAAACGATGTTTCTGGTTTAGCGATTATCTACAAATAGTTTGGCCTGCATCTTTCCATCCACCCAAAAATAAGGGCGGGGGTAGCTTTAAAATCAATCTCCCCATCGACATGACTGCAACACTGTAATAATTAGATAGTGCCTAAACTTTATAAAAAGCTCATTTTCAATCCCCCATTTTTTAGAAACATACGGTTGGGAATCTAATAAATGCCTTAAAGATGCTGCCGTTATCTTTACCAAGATTTGCAATATTTCGCTCTGAGCCCGTTAATTATACTGAATTTTCCTTTTATAAGGAGAAACCTACTGACAGGACAGCTAGTAATTAATCTCAGTTTAGTCCCCAAGGTGGAAAAAAAAAATCAAGCCAAGAGCTGCATACTGCTAATTGAGATTATTATTTTTTCCTTCCCCAACAAGGTACATATTAGATAGCCAGCAAACCAAGGACCTGCAATATATTTTCTTTAAAAAAAAAAAATACTTTCAGAGAATTTCCTGAAAATCCCCAAACGTCTGCTTTTTCAGTAGCAGTGCATGTAAACACTTGTTTGGATGTGAACATTATCTTGCATAAGATTACAGTTCTTATAATTAAAATGCCACACCTATAAAAAAATAATCAAAGTTAATTATATTTCGATGCCGATTAAATTTCTCACCTTTTTTGGAGGATGAGGTTGGAGGATCTTTTTTTGTGGGTGTTTTTGAGCGAGCGGCTTCTGGAGGTGGCTGGACCATCTGAAGAGGCAGCACAAGGCTGCTCTCTATTTATACACCAGACGAGCGAAGTACTAATAGGTGTGGTCAGAGAGTAATTCTGCAATGGGATACACAGATCTTCTTTGTTCTTCGCTGCACGGAAAAATATATATATATCCTGAGGCTTTTTAAAAATGAAAATAGAATGGAAGTAATGAGGAAAGTGGTTTTTTTTTTTAAGGATGCTCCAATACTCGCCGCGATGAAATAAATACACTTGTGTGCAAAAACACAGAGTATAATAAGTTTGTTATCCTTTAAAGATACTATTGGAGCTTTCTACTTTTCCAAAATAGTACAGGGTAGGTTTTCAATCTCTAGCCACTGGGTAGGATAAATCTAAGGATCCGTTGTTGAGAATGTGAGAGTAACTTTCTCCCCACTGTTGCAATGATAACTTTTACTACGAAAGGGAGATTTACATACTGAGCTGCAATCTTACCCAAACACATACACTATGCTTATTAAAAGATATGTGGTTGTTCAACCCAAAGCAAATTATGATGACAGTTAAATATATATAGACAGAGCTAAAAACGGCATGTTTTCAAATTCAACATCCGCTTTAAATCTTACATCATTTGGTGCTCAGGTCCATGTTTTGCTCAGCCACTGTTTGTGTGTCTGTGAGTATTTGTGTATGTGTGTAGCAACAATCACTGGGCTCCAATCCCAGCAAGACCGAAATTCAACTCTGCTGCTCCTGTCAGTGGGAACCATGTGGCCAAGTCCTTTGGTGACATTTTGCAGATGTCTCTGATTTGGGGGCTATCTTCTCTCTTGGCTATTTGAACATCCTTCGTAAATTTATTACATGTATGTTGGTTCCCTCAGGCTTAAAATGAAGAAAAAGGGCAAAATTCAGAGGTGCTGAAAGTAACATGAGGGGAAGGCAGGAAAATGGCATAAGGCACACAGGCACTTTAGAGAAAACTTTGCTTCTGCTTATAACCAATTTTTTATGGGGTTTTTTTGTAGTAGAAATCTTTGCATTACGCCTGTCTCTAACCTGAAAAATACCTCACTGCTCTATTTAAAGTTTTATTTCCCCCTTCCTCCTGCTTAACTGGCTCTTCCTGGCCAGTTAGGTCTCCATTATCGCCCCCCTTTCTTTGGCTTAGACATCATGGCTCAACAAATGGACTCTAAATTTAATCAGGAGCTCTTATTATCCAATTATTAGCCTTGTGATCAGCCAGACCTTGATCAAAAGTAGATCACAATCAAACTACCCAGGAAGCCGTTAGCATATAATTATCTCCCTTGGGACTCAGTCAACACTGTCCAGAAACAAGCTTAACTTTCCTGATTCTCAGGTTTTCTATTCATGGGGCTGTGGCACTCTGGAGAACGGGGAGTAATGCAGCTATCGCAATAATGGCATTTAACGGGAGAGAATCGTATTGTTTTCACAATGATACGGAGAGATTCTGCTGGCACTAATGTAGAAACTGAACACGTTCAAAAAAAAGCAACCCCACACACACGTATAGGCTGGATAATGCCTGCGTTTGAGTCTTTATAATATTTATCTTCTTGGATTTCAAACATAATATTCCAGCACTTTTTAAACATGCTTGTTTGTTTGCAATTGAGTGAGGTTCGATTAAACAGTCGCCTCTCATATTCTTCTCCCACTATTCTCAATAATGATCAGTGCAAATGAGTTTGTTCAATACTGAGGGCTTGTAAGCATTCAAGGAGTTATTAATTAAGAGAGCAGGATTTTTCAAAATTGGCAGCAAAGCAGGATTGCTGTAGAAAACTGCGAGAAACAAATCGAATTCCTTGAAAACAAGAGGATTGGGATAGAGCTGTATAACGTTAGTGGTTATATCTGTTATAGATTTACAAAATTCCAAGCTTTAGAATGGCAGCCGAAGAAGGAAAATGGCTAGAGTACAATCTACCAACATGATTAACTGCCTGGGGAGAAAAATTAAGAACATCATTGGACTGAAGTAAGAAAACCAAGCTAACTACAGAATGGGAAGGAGGAGGACGAAATATTAGGACAAATGTCCTGAAAGATGGTGAGATATACACCAAGGAAGAAGGGTTTCGAAACTGTAACACAAAAAAAATCCGGGAATGACACTTGTGAATGACGCAAGGGAGAGGACCAAAGTGCAGATTGCCAAGCTGAGCTTTCTTTCTGGGCCCATATTTGTTAGAAAGCAGCTGAGAAACCATCTTCCTTTTCAATTTGGTAAGTCCACAATCCCCTTCTCTCTTCCGGAGGCATCTGTTTCTTCTGATGTAGTCCAGACCAGGGGCCTCCTACCTTGGCCACTTTAAGCCTGGAGGACTTCAACGCCCAGCAAAACTGGCTGGGGAATTCTGGGAGTTGAAGTCCCTCCAGGATTAAAGTGGCCAAGGATGGAGAACCCTGTTCCAGACGTACATTACGCACCGCGATCCCATCTCGATCGAGTCCTGCTCGGTCTACCCCGGCTTCTCCTAAAAAGGAGGAGGCTCCAGCTTCTCCATCAGAGACTTAATCCAGCTTGTCCCGTTGATCAGCTTGGTGGTGGCGATGACATATTCGGTGCCCCCGTCCTCCATCTGCGAGAGGAAGCGGAGAGCTGCGATTTCGGCGTACGTCACGCCTCCCAGGAAGAAGACGAGAGTGACGCGGTTTTCTCCATGCTGGCCTGGAATGATCATGGGGAAAAAATTGTGTGTAATATATATATATATTTATATATATTTATATATATATATAAAAAACTGCCTTCAAAACTCTACGTTGTGCTTTGCTGCTCATTTCCACCCACTCAACTGTTCATAGAACAATGAAAAAAGTGTCCTGTCAATGCTATTATTGGAGTGTGAGCAAACGTATGTAAACAGGGAGTCCTCAACTTACAACCAGAATTGGGACTAGAGTTTCTGTCGCTAAGCAAGGTAGTTAAGTGAGCCCTGGCTGATTTTACACGTTTTTAAGCGAAACGCTGCACTTGCTCAGTCAATCTGGCTCCCTCCACTGACTCGTCAGACAGACAAGCCAAGTGACCGAATTTGATCACATGACCATGGGAACGACAGGCGTAAGTACGAGGACGTCGTAACTCACTTTTTTTGAGGGGGGGTGTAACTTTAAGCGGTCGCTAAACAAATGGACGTTAAGCCAAGGACTCCCTGCAATACCATCATGGAACCTTTGCCACACAGGAGGAAATGCGAAGTGCAATGCAGAATTTAAATGTGATTCTTCGTCTTCTTCTTTTAACGACCCCATAATCCCTTGCGGGGTGGAGACTGGACTATGGAATGGAGCTAGAAGAGTGTTTACTGGCCGGATGCCCTTCCTGTCGCCAATGTGGAGTTTTGGTCAGCAGATCTATTCTCATTGTGCCCAGAGATAATAGTATCTGCCTCTACCTAGGATCGAACTCACAGCCTCCTGATTGGGAGGCAACAGCTCCACCTCTAGGCCACCCCAACCACTCCAGAATTTGCAACCACGTGATTGATGAAACGTAATCAAGGTTCTTTGGGTTATTGTAACACTTTGGAAACAACTGGGTGCCTCCCACAGTGACCAATCCCCCCATTTATATGGCCACTGGAACCCCCTAAGTCTACAAGAGGCAACTGGACTGTGGCTATGGCTCTTATCCACAGTCCTGGAGCGCTTAAAAAAACATATTCCGGTTGAACGGGGGTGAGTGGGTCCAAAGAGACTTACGCTTTTTTTGAAGTCCAGTTGGCAGCTGCTGCCTCTCCTCAAAATGTGGACCAGGAAGTATTTTTAGGACTTCTTCAATGCTTCGCCAACCTGGCCGGGCGAGCAACTGTGCCAGGCGAACGCTTAGGGGTGCATAACCGCTGTAGACGTAAGAGATATCGTTCGGGTTCTGCAAAAACGAAAAAAGCAAAGAAGGGATGGAATTGAAGAGTAACAGCAGGTTAACGTGGGGCCACTTTGAAAAACCTTCTCTTAAAAGGCTGCAAGAGGCCGAGGTGATCTTACCTGTTCGTTGACGTCGTCCATCCACAAACGCAAAGTTTTCCGGATGGTTGGGTAGTTGTTTCGACTGCCCAGCTGAGGCTTCAAAAGTCCAGCCTTTTCTAGGTTATTCAAGGTCAGGATGTGTTCGTAGCCGTAAGTCTGTAAAAAGCATGAGGGCCTTTTAGCCTCAATATATTCATTTTATACATTATTCATGAAATGGCGAGTTTGGCCGCTGAGGCCGTAGAAACTGTCTACCTGCCAGGTTGAAAGGGAAGGGGTCAGGCGGGGAAAGGGGATTTTTCAAATTATGAATTCATTTCAGTTTTCCTTTCGAGGATTTGAAAGTCCAGTTATGCCATTAAAAATTATCGATGACCTCTCACCATTTCTAGTCTGCACTTTTAATCTGCAAACCATTTTCAGAGGAAATATAGAATTATAAGGACGAAAAGACGAAGAAAAACTGACAATTGCATATTCAAGGAAAACGAATAAATCATAAAGGAGGATAAAATATCTCGATCTTTTCATTGATTTTTTTCCTTTCCTTATCTGTGACTGTTTTCATTTGACAAAATGCTCTAAATTTGTTTCGGGTCTTCCCCAAGCTGCATCAATATTTGCCCTTGCAAAAGTCTAACCTGGAGAATTTCTTTCTTGTAATGATCCAGCACCTTCTGTTTTAAGCCGCTGTTGCACACCGATTGCAGGCAAACGAGCCTTAGGATCTTAATCAAGGGATACTTTCGGGCAATACAATCTTCTACGTAACTGTTGATCTGCGGAGAAAAAAAATTAAATTTCCAACAAAAATCACGAACTTGCATAGTTAGAGGTTACCTTCTTTGCAGAATTATGTGCTGAAGATATGGAAGAAGCTTCATGCCAACCATCTTGGGTTTCAAAAACATTTCACGCCAATCTGCCGAACCTTACACAAGTGGTTTTCACCTGTGGTTTCCGTTCACACCTATGCTGGCTGCAGAATTCTGGGAGTTGAAGTCTTATCATCTTATAAGTGGACAAAGTGGAGAAACACTGGCTAAAGGGCTAGTTTGGACCACAGCAATCTGGGTTTCAAAGATGCTTAAACCCCAAATTATGGATGCCAGTTTCTTGGGTGAATGCCCCTCGCCAGATAAACATCCCAATTCCATGGGGAATTAGTTTATGCAAAACACACCAGGTGTTTTGAGGAAACATTGGCCTACCTTATCGGTATCTATGCCGGACATAAATTCTTGCTCCACCGTTAAATTATCGAAGAAGTCTTCAGAGGCTTACAATAGAAGAACAAAACAAGTTGTAAAGAAGTGACGATAACGGGATCCTGAGCTATTTTAATAGCAAAGATACCAATGAGATCTGGTCTACGGCCAATATCGCGGGAAGAGATTAAAACTGGCTTGGTCTGATCCTCGTTTAAGAGGGGAAACCTACCTTCCCTTATGCCCGTCCCCCGAAAAAGATACTCTCGAGTTACTTACTGGTGATATCTTTCACGAGCTCTGCGATGGAGGTGTGGTTGGCCAAAGAGCTTCTGGCAGCCTGCATGTGCGGCAGCTGTGAGACGAACTGCTTGATTTCCCCCACGGTTTTGGCGTGGTGCCTTTCCTAAGAACATAAATCAGGGTGTCCAGAGCCATTCATTTTATTTACATCCTCCCTTTATGGTTTTTGCAAACAACTCAAGGCTGAGAACATATCCAACACACCTTCCGCCTCCTATTTTCCCCGTAATAACCATCCTGTGAGGTGGGTTTGGCTGAGGGAGAGGGACTGGCTGGCTTTCATTCCTAAGGCAGGACTAGAACTCAACGTCTCCTGGTGGTTGGCCCAAAGTCACCCAGCTCTTTTCCAAGTCTAAGGTGGGACTAGAACAGTCTCCCTCTTTCTACAGCTTCATGCCTAACCACTGTCCTTCCCTCTTCCTCAAAGCTCTATTAATCTTGGATTCTACCCCTTTTACCCAACAGGTAACAATCCCCTTCGGCTTCATTGAGATTGACAGAAGTCACAACATGTCATTTTTTGTATTACGAGAAGATCACCTTCTCCTGTGTCAATTTTTTCCCTCTCCTGTCCAATGACTAAAGAATGGCCAAAATTGTCCAAAAAGCAGTGACTTAAATCCACTGAACTCATCCAGTTTTATTCTTGTTCCAGGAGAAACAACGAGGTGTTTGTATTTTTCTGTAGGCTGAAAGGAAACCGTGCTTGGAACAAGAAACCTTTACTGGGAAACCCTCAAAGTGTCAACTGGCTCACCTAATTCAGTGACATTTATACGCACAACGGACTTCCCAGCATGCCAGCAAAACTCAAAACTATTGCCAGTGGAAGAAATGGACCTCAGGAAGATACTCCAATTTCTAAAATTTATTTGTTTTTAATGACGATCCATCTGCTCAAGTTTTTCTTAAGTTCTGTGTTTTCACCCTGCCTTTTTCCTTTCTTTAAAACCTTGTATTTTGGACTGAGAATCTCGGTGGGGAGAAAAAAAATAATAATCCAAACCTGCAGCTTCCTAAATTCCCCTTCCCTCATCGACCGAGAAATGATCATCTGGCAAATCTCAGGCGGGATTAGTGGAATTATCTCCATAGCAATGAAAAACAGAGTGTATATAACTCTTAAGGACCGGATAACCGCAAAGTGTAATGATCTATTAATTAACCTACCGAAGTTCATAATCTATATCCAGCTTTTTCAGGGGAGAATGAGAGAGAGAGAGAAACAAAAACTGTGCAAATCCCACACGCTTACTGACAAGTGTAAAAGCGGAGGGAAGTGTCAACACGATGAATGACAAGCCCAGGCAGGCAGACCGTAAGGCTGGCCTTTAATGGGTCTCTCCACTCCTTGTAAGCTGCTGTTTCATTATCACCTATTACATCTGACCATGTGACGTCCTCCCCTTTTCCTTCCTTCCAGTGCAAAAATACGAATATCCCTCTCGCATCAATTACGGAGCTCAGATCCTCCTGGCACCAAGAGAGAAACTTTTTCACGGCAGCTGCACAAAAATTAGGCACAGATAGTCCTCAGGGCCACAATGGAGCCCCCCTTGCTAAGTGAGATGTTTGTTAACTGAGTTTGCCCCATTTTAAGACCTTTCTTGCCAAGGAGGCTTTTTCAGGAGGCAACTGGACTTTCTTGGTTGTTTTTTTTTTTTTTAAACGTTTCGCTTCTCATCCAAGAAGCTTCTTCAGCTCTGACTGAATGGTGGAGAATGGAAGGATTTATATTCCTTGCTGACAGCTCTCTCAAGACTTTTGTTCAGTGAATCATCGTGAATCAAGTTAGTCAAAAACAAACATAAACTGGCTTCCCCGTGGCCTTTGCTTGCCAGAAGATGTTGTGGTTTGCCGGCAGCCGGTGCAGACGGCAACAAAATCGGATAGAGGGGAAGAACGGGGACCAGTCCGGGAGTCTGGGGAGGACTCGGACGAGGGTCCTGCATCCGATGCAGAGATGGGGCCAAGACCATCTGGGAGTGGGGTGTTGCCTCCGGAGCCTTGCAGCAGCAAGGAAGAGGAACAAAGGGAGTTTGTTCCCAGTCCGTGTGTGCACAGAGCTGCTAGAAGGCAAGAGCAGCTGAGATAAAAGGCATGACTCGGGAGTAAGACTGGAAGGTGATTGCCCCTCCCCTAAGGTATAAAGGACAGGCAAAGGTGAAGAAACCTTTGCAGGAAGCAACGTTGTTCGCTCTGTTCAGATTAAACCTTGAGGCTCTGTGTGGACTTTGTACTTCAGTTGGTTTTTTTAGAGTTAATTTTTTAAGTTGTTGGCAGCAATTCAAAGGATATAAAGGTGGGTGCTTATCTCGAGGGACTGTTTGGGACTCCTTACAGGCTGGGAATGAACATTATTCCCAGCGCTGAAATAAAACAAGAGTTGTTTTAACTAAGCGTGAGCTTAACTAGTCTTGGGAAGCCTTGGTCAGAACAGAAGGCTGCAAAAGGTCACACTGCAACCGTCATAGATATGAGTCAGTTAGCAAGCACCTGAATTCTGATCGCGTGACTACAGGGAGGCTGCAACGGTTGTGTGAAAAACAGTCACTTTTTCAGTGCCGTTGTAACTTCAACCAGTCCCTAAATGAACCATTGTAAGGACTACCTGTAGTGGATTGGTCACAACCTAGTTGGATTCTAAGAGGAGAAGATGGATTGACGTGTTTCTTTTGTCCTTCTCGGGCACAGTAGATGTGGCTGGCTGGGGAACTCTGGAAACTGAAGTCCACAGGCCTTCCGGTTGCCAAGGCTGGGCATTGTTTTCCTACCTCAAAAGCAGCAGAGATGATTTTGGCTTTCTTGCTCAAGACGCTGCCCACGGCATTGAAGTTCTTATCCCGGATCTCTGCGTACAGCTCCTCCGCGGAGTTCAGCTGCAGCTTCTTGGCCTCAGTGGGGAGCTCCTTCGCGGCCTCCCCCTGCTTCTTGGGGGCAAATTTTTCGGGGGGAAGTTTTACGTAGGCTGCCAAACATCACAGAAAAAAAGGAAATGAGACGGATGTTTTTAAAAAAAGGCCCAGGAGAGACATATTGAAGATATACAGCTACTCCTCGACTTATGACCATAATTGAAACAAAAATATTTCTGTTGTTAAGTGAGACATTTGTTAAGTGAGTTTTGCCCCCTTTTTTACGACCTTTCCTGCATCTGCTGTTAAGTGAATCACTGCAGTGGATAAGTTAGAAACCTGGTTGGCTAAGTGAATTTGGCTTTCCCATTGTCAGAAGGGGATGATGTGACCTTGAGACACAGAAACGGCCACACATATGAGACAGTTGCCAAGCGGCCAAATTTTGATCAT
The DNA here is from genome assembly GCF_900518725.1 of Notechis scutatus. The sequence continues at coordinate 270,035 of NW_020716922.1, read as the reverse complement.
GTGACAATGGGGATGCTGGAAAGGTGGTAAGTGTAAAAAACGGTCGTTAAGTCCCTTTTTCTGACACATAAAATTTGCTAGCAAGCAAACTCACAAAATTAACTCACAACACACCATTGTATGTAAATATTGAATTTTTTATTTTTAAAAAAAGAGCAACTTTTACTCAAAATCAGACAAAGCAGGCAGGCAGGCAGAGTTGCTCACAGAATCAGATTCATTCAGAGATCTATCTTTCTGCCATCAGCTACCTGAGTCTGTCACATAAAATTTGCTTGCAAGCAAACCCATAAAATTTGCTAGCAAGCAAACTCACTGAATGAACTGTTGTAGGTCAAAGGCTCCCTGTATATGACTTGATTTCAGGAGCTCAGAGTGGTCTATGGAGCCCGCTTCCTCCAATTTTCCCCCTCACAGCCCTTCGAGGCAGGCCGGGCTGAGAGGAACTGACAAAGTTTCTACCTTGTCGGTTAGGATCTTACTTACTGTTCTGAATCCCATATATTTCATCAATCAGGCCCTCGTAGGTCAGCTGAGTAGCCAGAGGAGAGATCAAATCCACATTGCGATCCAGCAGCAGAAGGGTATCGAAGACAGGGAGAATGGGGTTCTGGATCCCCGAAAACTCCCGCTTCATCCGGATCATCATGTTTGCCACATGCTGCAATCCAGAGAATCCAGGAGATTACAGACCAGGCCACCAAGAAAGATTTAACATCACAAAGACCAGGCGCCTTTAAAGCTACGTTTCCCACACCCTGCTCTGCTGACCCAGCTCCCAGTTCCTAAACATCCAAGCCAAGCAAAAGCCCCTTCCAATCCAGCAGGCCAACCTAGTTTCCACCACCTCTGTCTTATTTCAGACATTGCTTTTGTTCTATGCCCAAATTAGGTGGCAGACATTCTACTGTTCCAAAGGTTTGGTCATCTGGAGTTAGGATTTCGTGTTGGGCTACAAACCTTCAGTTCAGCATCTAAATCAGAGCTATCCAATCTCGAGAACTTTAAGACTTGTGGACTTCAATTCCCAGCCAGCCAAAATTTGTGTGCCAGGTTGATCTCAACATAGATGGAATCTCAGAGAAGAGGGATGAAGTATTTTTTGTCCTTCCTGAGAACAACAGAGGAGACACACACACACACGTGGCTGGCTGGGGAATCCTGGGAGTTGAAGGCCACAAGTCTTAAAAGTTGCTGGCTTAAATGATCCGAACAAAGAGGCTGGCAGGAAGCCAAACTGAACTCTAAAGGAGGACAGACTTTCCAGCTTATTTTTACCCGTGAACATTCCCCTTTTCCAAAGATGAGCGGGATGGTTCCATAGAGAGCCTGGAGCGTCATGAGTCCCTTTGCTGCATGGTAGAGGCTGGTCTGGTCATTTTCTAAGTAACATTCCTACGAGAAAGGAAAGTCACCGTCAGTTTTCCAGGAAGCCATCATTTCCTGCCATCAGAAAGGAGGCCTGGAGCGACCTCCTTAGCTCTCTCTGTGTGAGTTCTGACCTTAAAGGCGTTTTCTGACTCCATGGACAGAAGATCTCCATCAAAGGGGATGAGGTCCAGGCTGTATTCCTCTCGGTGAACGAAGCAGTGCAGCACGCCCAGTTCTTTGAGGCGCTGCTCGCATAACAAACTGCGACGCGGCACGAACAAGATGTGGAAATCCCGCTGCGGACAGCGGATTTTATCTTCGCTGGAAAAAGAGGAGGAACTTTTATCTGATCAAGCCCAGTTTTTAATTTTAATAGTCTCTGGCCCAGTTCAAACGTCAGCTCATCCATCCATCCACCCATCCAATATATATAGCACTCCGTTAATTTATTAAATATTATCACTATTTAGATAAGGGGTGTCTGACTGTGGCAATTTTAAAGACTTGTGGACATCAACTCCCAGAATTCATGAGTCATGGCTGGCTGGGGAATTCTGGGAGTTGAAGTCCACAAATCCTAAAGTTGCCGAGATAGGACACCCCTGATTTAGATGAATAAGGACCCCCAATTCAAAACTGACTCTGGACAGTGTCAGATCCAAAACAGATACAAGACCTAAAAACTGATTAAAAAAAAAGAATAAGCAAAACCGGGGAACAAACTTATATTCTGATCCTCCTCCACCAACATAAACAGTAGTTTGTCCTGAAAAAGCCCACAGCCAACCTGGACTTCAAAATCCCCAGGTGACCTTACCTGAGGACATTGTCTGCAATTATGTCCATGAGCTCTAACTTGGGCCTGACAAAGAAAATAATGTTCTTGACATCACCTGGTGGAAGGTGACCTCCTTTGAGAGTGAACATTTTCTCCACCTCATGTTCCTGAAAGGAAATGATCAAAACAATGATGAAAACCTTCAATTTGGTTTGAATATTTGAGAAAGAGAGGGGATTTGGGGCTCAGCTTGCAGCTAGAGGAATATAGCAAGCCTTTTTTGAAATAAAGGATTATCGCTTTCATTTTTCAATGAAAGATCTTGTGCATTATCACATATCTAGCATTTTTTGTAACTCTTGCCCATATCATACCTTCAGAAGAGAATATTGTGCAATCAATCCAAAGGGCCCAGTAAGATACTCATCCCATACAATAGCCTAAAGAAGAAAAAAACAGATTTTTAAGTATGTCACAGCATTTCTTCAAGAAGCTGAGAAACACTTGGAAGGATGTATAAATATATCCATGTATAATAAATACCAATAAGTAACACCAATGAATCCAAAATTTGGCCACACAATTGTCTTCAGTGCAGAAGCTCTCAGTGTACATGCAAAGCAATATGTACCAATGAATAACAAATGATAATTTAAAATAGCAATGTGCAGTATCAATCTAGAATATCAATGAATAACAAACAATAATCTAAAATAGCTATGTGAGGTATTAATGTAGAATAATACCAATGAATAACAAATAATTTAAAATAGTAATGTGCAATATCAATCTAGAATAATACCAATGAATAACAAACGATAATCTAAAATAGCAATGTGCAGTATTAATGTAGAATAATATCAATGAATAATAAATGATAATTTAAAATAGCAATGTGCAGTATTAATGTAGAATACCAATAACAAATAATTTAAAATAGCAATGTGCAATATCAATATAGAATATCAATGAATAACAAATGATAATTTAAAATAGCAATGTGTGGTATTAATGTAGAATAATATCAATGAATAACAAATAATCTAAAATAGCAAAGTGCAGTATTAATGTAGAATAATATAAATGAATAACAAATAATCTAAAATAGCAATGTGTTAGAATGATACCAATGAATAACAAATGATATTTTAAAATATCAACACATAATAAATACCAGAGGAAAAGCATCAGTGTATAATATTGATTGAATAACAAATAATGAAAATTAAAAATACCAACATGCAACACACCGCAGAATATCATCACTGCACTGTCCTATCGATGGATAACAAGTAAGGATCGCAATACTTAAAAATAATACTTGAGAAGATCAACGCAGAATAAATCCCAACGCGGAACGACCTCAGCGCAGAAGAAATGCCGGCCAAGAACGCGGAAGGGGGAGGGTCGTTATTAAAAATGGGGCCGGGGGAGGAGTACTCGGGGACCCATCCTCCCCGGGCCCGCGCTGACCTTGGATCCGGCGCATTTGTCGAGGAAGGCGCGCAGCTCCCTCCGCCCGGCTTCCCTCAGCGCCGTCAGCGGGACGCGGCCCGAGCTAAGGTGAGCCGCCATGGCCGAGGCGCTGCGCAGGCCCCGCCCACGCCGGTCACGCGAGGCGTCGAGGGGAGGGGCCTCGGGCTAACCACGCCCCCTCCGGTTCAAGGCACTCCTGCCTCTTACCTGGCCGCGCAGGTGAGGCTCTCGGGGGGGGGGGATGCTTGGGGGGGGCGCCCCGGGGGTTTTTGTGGGGGGGGGGGGGGGGGGGGTCCTGACCGGCTGCCGGGGGGGGCAGGAGGCAAAGGAAATGCTCCCCCACCCCCGGCCCTTTCCTGTATTGCCACACTTTAGTTTTGCAACTTGTTTTTTTAAGAGGGGGACTTCAACTCCCAGAATCCCCCAGCCAGCTTGGCTTTGATTTTTCTCTCTCTGCCAGCAAGTGAGCTTGGTCAAGTGCAGGTGTGTGTGTGTGTCCAACTTTGGCCACTTGGAAGACTTTGTGGACTTTTAACTCCCAGAATTCTCCAGCTGGGAAAAGAATTCTGGGAGTTGAAGCCCAGAAGTCTTCAAAGTGGCCAAGGTTTTGGGCACCACTAGTATAAGGGGTTAAAGGCAGGAGGGTGACGATTGCGTTTTGGTCTGTAAGAAGGCGTGCGCGTCCCATCCCCGGATCTTTCAAAACTTCCTTAGATGTTGAATTATCCTGTTGCAATTCTGTGGTCCCATATTACTGTGATTTTGTCATAGTTTCAGTTTAATATTTTATCTTGTATATTATATTGCCCATGTATCTGTTTGTCTGTCTGTCTGTCTATCATCTATCTATCTATCTATCTATCTATCTATCTATCTATCTATCTATCTATCTATCTATCTATCTA